>JAYESA010000015.1:125818313-125894861 GCA_036927795.1 Iris macrosiphon
TATTGCTTAATTATCACTTTAATTATCAATTGTCATTTTTGTATTTTTCTGTGACATGTTAGTTGTATGAATTGAATATTTTAGACATAAAATATATTTTTTATACAATATATATCCAAGCGGGGCTTAATATTTTAATTATGGTACTTATAGATTTGGTTTAAGATTATCATGTCTTAATTTTAGTGTCTATTTGTGGATAAGCACGTAGAAAAGGTAAAAAAGGAGAGAAATTTACGGCAACCACCATGGCATCCATTATATAAGGATTGTGTATTGACTAAGTTTATCATAAAGAAATATCCCGAATTACATTGGCAAAGAG
The DNA here is from genome assembly GCA_036927795.1 of Iris macrosiphon. Taxonomy (NCBI): domain Eukaryota; kingdom Viridiplantae; phylum Streptophyta; class Magnoliopsida; order Asparagales; family Iridaceae; genus Iris; species Iris macrosiphon. The sequence continues at coordinate 125,818,639 of JAYESA010000015.1, forward strand.
ATTGGCGAGAGATGAAGATGAAGTTGCTAGTAGCAATAGTGATAACAATATTAGCATGCGGTGGCATTGGCTCTTGCGGAGGTTCAAGAATGGTGGTCGATGGTCATAACAAGAGGAGTCTGCTCTCCAATGGCCTCGGCCTAACTCCTCCGATGGGGTCAGTTTATATATTGTTAAGTTCTTCATATTCTTCTTTCGTTACGATTGATGACACATTTTGTCCATATTTCATTGATGCAGGTGGAATAGTTGGAATCATTTCGGCTGTAAGATTAACGAGAAAGTTATCAGAGAAACAGGTTAATATATATATATATATATATATATATATATATATATATGCAACTATTCCGTATATATTTAGTTACGAGAGTAATGGAAACAACCTCTCCAAACGTATTTGGGAGTAAGGCTGTGAACATCTTGATCCATCCCCAAGACCCGTAGGAGCTTCTTCTTCTTCTTCTTCTTCTTCTTTTGTCGAAACTGATGAAATGATTGCTTGGTTTGTGTTATATATAGCGGATGCGTTGGTGAAGACTGGGCTAGCAAAGCTTGGATATCACTATGTCAATATTGGTATATATGCTCTATGCTTAATTTCTATGGTTTGTTCTTGCTAGTTAATTACAAGAGTTGACCAATTATATGAATGGATATTTGAACAGATGATTGCTGGGCAGAATTGCATCGCGATTCAAAGGTTTTGTCTTTTTACATATATGATTCTTCCATTTATTTATTTCTTTATTTTTCAAATTTGAGATTTACTATGATCATTGTCATTATAAATCACGAAGGAAGGAAACAGAACTCTTAATAGAGTGCTAGTTTGTTTGTTTCCAGGGTTTTCTTGTTCCTGGGAAGTCTAACTTTCCTTCAGGAATAAAAGCTCTTGCGGATTATATTCACAGCAAGGGCCTTAAGCTTGGGATCTATTCTGATGCCGGGTTAGTCCTTTTCTTTTTTTCAAGGCATAATTTATTTTTATGTGTATTATGTTTTGTTTTTCCAGCATTGTTCTGGTTATTAGTCAGGAGTAATATAACCTTAGCCCTATTATTTTTATTGGCAGGACAATGACTTGTAGCAATAAAATGCCAGGCTCACTTGGACATGAGGAACAGGATGCCAAAACCTTTGCAAAATGGGTAAATCATCTACCACCCTTTAACATTGTTCTGTCTCATATCATGTGCATCAGAATAGGGTTGACTACCCAACATGAGAGAGAAACAAAAAAATCGACAAAATTTTTATGATCAGTTGTCGACATGATATCAATGCTTTCTACTCAGCGATACTTGGCTGGTTGATAAACCTAGAATTTTTGTTAATGCAGTTTAGGCATATGCAACAAAGAAGATCAACGTCCAACTTCCACTTGTTAGAGATTGTGGAGATTGATTATAATTCCTTACTATTAATGCTCATGATTCAGTGATTTGGCTTAAATTGGTCGTAACCCTAATCTCTGTCTATAAATCGGGCTTCATCTTTTGTAATTATAACTCTCGAAATAATAAAAATAACTTATGTGGTGTAGGATAATCTCTGAACCATATCAAATCTTGTGTTTTTTTGTGCTTTGTTCCTAAAACCACTCAACTTAAAATAAATCTAAATCATACTATTTGCTATGGAAAATTGCATTCAACTCCTTGGCACATTAAGCCAAGGAGCAAAAGGAAAAAGGAATACGATTCTCAATAGAAGTTCCTTGTTCTTGTTGGACACCTGCAATAGAATTAAGTAGGAGTTCCTTTGTTCTTACAATATATGTGATAGAGTTCCAAATTTTACTTGTGGAGAATGCTAATGTAGGTGTCTGCTATATATTTGCAGGGTATTGATTATCTTAAGTACGATAATTGTAATAATAAAGATTTGAAGCCAACTGTTCGGTACTCTTTTTTCTTCCATTTCTTCAGCTTTTTAGTTGCAAGCCTAATATCTTCTTAATGTAATTTCTAATTATCAGTTTTTAATCCTCGCAGACCTACTTTCTCCTTAATGAAATTTCTAATTTATCAATTTTTAATCCTAAATAGATATCCACCGATGACTCGAGCCTTAATGAAGACAGGCCGTCCAATCTTTTTCTCTCTTTGTGAATGGTAAACTTGATTTTGTCCGTATTTATTTTTGTGTTGATAGATGTATCTCATACTAGTTTTTCTTAATTTCGGCTAAAAAAAACTATGTGTTGGTATAGGGGTGACATGCACCCTGCTCTGTGGGCTGATAAGTTAGGAAATAGTTGGAGAACAACTGATGACATTTCGGATAATTGGGACAGGTATTATGATTTTAATTTCATGCTTAAGTGCCTTTGTAGATGGTACTATTTTCTATTGGGGTTGGAATTAAAATTTTGATTTATACAATTTTGCAGCATGATCTCAAGGGCTGACCAAAATGAAGTATATGCTGAGTATGCAAGACCTGGTGGATGGAATGGTTTGTGTTTTCTTTCATAAAATGCATCTTGATAGACAAAAAAATTGGTTTATTTCAAATATGTCTGACACTAATAGGACACTCTACACTAATACATGCTATAATTGGCCTATCATATTTGTGTTCCCTTAACAGTCTTTCAGTAACGGGGAATGGATTCTTTCACACGGTGCTTAGATTAACTGCACTTGCAAGCATATTATTTCAAGGGTTTCTTCTTCGTTCATTTGCTCGTCGAGTTTCTAGAATTAACCACACTTAAAACAAGAGATATTTTCATTGGACTTGTTTTAGGTTCCTAAGTTGATTTTTATTCTATATCATTTTCACTATGTAAAGAGTATACTTTACTTCTACCATTAAACTACTATGTTGTTCTTCGTCGATCAGATCCAGATATGCTTGAAGTTGGAAATGGAGGGATGACACAAAGTGAATACATTATACACTTCAGCCTATGGGCAATTTCCAAGGTAAATGATACTGTCGTATATATCTTGATAACCTCATTCATATCTACGCATCAATTCCTTGATAGTTATTCATATGTTTCGTTGAAATCCTTGCAGGCTCCGCTTCTTATTGGATGCGATGTGAGAAACATGACCAAGGAGACTATGGAAATCCTCAGCAACAAAGAGGTCATTGCTGTTAACCAAGGTAAAGGATTCTCTACCAATCTTAACAAACAGAAAAAAAAAATTGTCATAAAGGGAAACATGTTCTCTGTTCAGGGATGGATAGATGATCTTCCATGATAGTTTTAAGTCAGAATACTTGTTCAATAATTTCATTACAGATGAAACAACAGTAATTTACTCTGACAGAGCAACTTGAACAATATTCTTGAATTTTAATATCTAAGGACATTTGGAACTGCTGATAATTCATGGGCACTTTCTCGACAACTTCTCATGGTTTGTGTTTTGTTATGGGTAGATCCTCTTGGTATTCAAGCAAAGAAAGTACGCATGATAGGCTCTAGAGAGGTAAGCCAGGTCTTCTATGTACCACATTTATTCGTAATTGCTTTGCGTTTTCCTTCCTTCTCGAGGGAAGAAGTTTACTGAAACAGAGATACCAACAACATTGCAGATCTGGGCTGCACCTCTTTCTCGAAATAGGACAGTTGTCGTCTTGTTAAATCGGCAATCATGGGGCAAACCTGTTACCATTGCAGCCTATTGGGATGACCTAGGCATTCCTCCGAATACGTTTGTCGAGGCAAGAGATCTTTGGAAGGTATCTTCTCCTTATTTTCCATGCTTTATCATATCGAATTTAACTATAAGTTGACTAACATTTTTCTTCTTCTCACTCTGCAGCATGAAACACTGAAGACAAAAGCTGTTGACAAAATAGCAGCTGAGATTGGAAGCCGTTCATGCAAGATGTTCATACTTACACCGATTTCTTGACTTTTTACTAAAGATAGTTGCTTCTCTTAGCAAGTAGAATGGTTAATAAACCTCATATCAAGCAATAACATCAATGGATTTGGTCTTTATCACTACAAGTTACTAGTCTGCATGGTTTGGTCGCGGCATATGTTATGTTATTTTGTGATGTGTGATTTTATGTTTGTAGTAACAGAAATCCTGGCTTTGTAGGTGTCCAATTATTCTCTCCTTCCTAACAATGCAAGGTCTTCCTCCCTAAGTTTTTGACTAAGTTACTGGAGATGCGCAAGCCATAAAATTACAAGATGAAAAATAGAACCCCAAAGGTTTTTAGATATAAATTCAACTTTACAAGATGATATCCAAAGAAGGTTATCATGTCAGCGCCGCGGTGAGCGGTTTGGTATATGGGAGGTGGAAGTGCTCGCAAATAATAGAAGGGGAAGCTTTTAAATGAGAAGTTAGCTTGATCTTTTAGATATTGCATTATCTTAAAACAATTATCAGATCTGAACTTCCATTTGTTCATAGCTTTCGGTCCCTGTCGCTTGGAGTTTGTCCTTGACTTCGGCCTCCTTGGTGTAAGGCCCGACCTCCATCTCATCAAAAGTAGCATAAAACATGCCTAAGTAACATGAGATACTCTCTCTCGTGTGAAAATTTAATAACGGTCCTCTGTTGTGCACAAACGCGAAAGCGATGATACCAACATTACCTTAAAGAAGACAAAAATAATGAAGCAACACAAGAACACAATTACATGGTTCGGTTGTTTCCATCACAAAAGGGTTGTTTGAACTTTATTGCTTTTTGAACAAAGAATTGCACTGAAATTCTAAGTACAAGAATATGGGAAAGTGTGAAAAGGGAGATCGAGTTATGCAGCTAATTTCTTTACTCCGTTGACGATCGATTGACGAAAGAAATTGCTAACTCTCAACTCACTGAAAAGAGGAACAACAATTGGCTCAAGAGTATCTTGCCTTCGATATCTTTGGAAATCACATGTCCCAACTATTTATAGTTTAACTCAGAATAGTTGTTCAATAATTTCTTCAACATATGACACGAGAGTAATTTACTATGACAGAGCAACTTGAACAATTTTCTTGTATTTTAATATCTGCGGACATTAGGAATTATTGATAATTCAGTGGCACTTTCTCGACAACTTCTCATGGTTTGTGTTTTATTATGAATATATCCACTTGGTATTCAAGCAAAGAAAGTACACATGATAGGCTCTTAGTGAGGTAAGCCAGTTCTTCTATGTAACCACATTTAGTTGTTATTGCTTTGGGTTAGTCTAGGCAAAAGATCTTTGGAAGGTATCTTCTGCATATGTCCATGCTTTCTCATACCAAATTTAATAAACTGTAGGTCAAGCAAGAACATCAGACTGCTGATGATTAGTGTGGATATTGACATATATAGTTCTTAAGCAGTATGAGAAAATAGAGTAGTCCCACATCGTCCAGGAAAAATGAGATGGGCTTCTAAAAATGGGACTAGTTAGAAGATGGTTCGATCGAAGAGGGCACTATTTTTCTGAAATGGCTTCCCACAACTATCAAAATGCTAATGATGATTAGTTTAAATCTGAGCTCTCATTTAGAGTTTTTATTATTTACAAATTCAGTGCTTGAAAATTTCTATAATAATTTATTGGAAAATAATTTAAAATAGAATTCGTAAAATAATTTGTTAAAAAATAATGTAAATTAGAATTTCCTATAGATATCGTTGTCTAATGCTATGAATTAGAGATGTTTTGCTATATTTAACCAATTACTTAAAATTTATTTATTTATTTGAATTACGTAAAATAATTTGTTCATTTTTTATGATTATTCTTATGTGGATTGAGATATAATTAGACTTGTCATAATAGAAATAATGCTCTAGTATAGACAACGTATACGTATTTGAGTCGGACTGGAGTCCAATTGATGCGTAGCTGACCATTGCCACGTAACCTAGTCCTACGTATTTTTGGACGGGGACGTGACACACACCATCATTGTATGCCAACCACAACGTTTTATTCCACCCTGGATCTGCCAAACCCACCATCGAAGCCAATTCGTATAGTTGATGCTTCTACTCCACCTTGAAAAGAGTCCGTATAATCTAGTTATACGCATAAACATTCACCACCATCTGTCTCGAACAAATTAGAGTCGTCCAAATCAGCTCTGATACCACTTGTTGGGAACGCTATGTGATCCGAACCGGAGTTGACCCATGAGATGTGATATTAGACTGGACGCATATACCTTAAAAGAAATTTTTTATGTAAGGCCTGAACCAATTCCAATTATCTATAACTCATAATCCCACCTCCTACTCGATGTGGGACAAATTATCAACTCTATGTAAGATCCGAACCGGAGTTGACTCCCGATCTTCATGGCCAGCCGGGGAAGATCTTTTATAAGAAAGGATTGAACCGAGGGTCCTTTGTGAGCAGTCCTTCAGGCATGTCATGCCTTTCAGAGGATTACTGTCGGGCAGCGTCCCGAGTGAAGACACTTCACTGATCCAGCCGATTCAAATAGCGATTTTTTGCAATGACTTTATGGGGCAAGAAGGAGTATACCCCAAGGTTAACCCTCGCACCAGTGGATGGCTTAGCCCCCAGAATCTTCGATGGGCCAGTTTAACTGCCTGGGCCCTGAAGCACTTCCAGACGGAGCTGGAGAGTATTGGTTTATTTGCGGCCGTGAGTGCCACTAGTGTTGGGCTGCCTCTCAATCCCAATTTATTTTTATCTTTGATGGAGCGATATAATTCGCTCACTGGGACCTTAGCCACTCCGCTAGATGAGTTGGGCTTAGCCCTTCATGAGATGGCAAATATTTCAAAGCTGCCAATGGGAGACACTCATTATGAAGAGTATGTTCCCACAAATAGGGAGCTGAGGGATACAAACCCTCGGGCAGTGGCAGTATATCAGGAGCTGATGAGACACTATCTCGCATGCACCACCTTCTACAAAGAGCCCTCTGATTTGGCCCACATCAACAAATGGGCATCCTACCTCTTCTTCCATCAGGCCAGAAATGCCAAGCAGGATAAGGTTGTAAATAGTAGAGATAAACCCTTAAACCTTCTGAGCATGCTTAGTGCCAACACAGTCGATGATCTCATTGAAGATGCGGAGGCTCAAGACTATGTTCTCAACGAAGAGATAGGGGGTTATTCTGCAGGAACCAAAGCCTACAACTATATGAGGCATTGCCGAAAGCCTCTGTCAAGAGAAGCTCAATTGGCTGGCTTCCTTTCTGTTTGGCTGCGCCGTTGGGTGGTTCCTGGTATCGCGTCTGCGGATCGCATTCATCGCAACACCTTATGGCCCGCAGTGTGTTTGGTGTTTGGAGCGATATTAGGACTGCTCCCTGCCATGGAGTGCAGAATTCAAGCTGGCCTGAGGGCCATTACTGAGGGACTGCTGGCTGATGATACACAGCGTGAAGGATTTCCCAGAGTGGAATTGCCATTCTTATATCTGATGGGATGGTTAATCCTTCACAACACCAAAGTGATGTCTCCCGGATCGGCCAGTGGTTCGGGCAATAACTTCCTGTTGAATTACAGGAAATCTTCTTGGAATGTGACTAGCGTCATAGACTGTCGGCTAGCACTAAATTTTGCCCATAGTTGGAAGTTCTTATGCGTCGTCCCCCCTGTACATATCAATCAACAAGGGACGAAACTTTAGGACGCAGGTCAGGGGAAAACAATTCTTTCTCCTGAAGCCTTTTACTGGTTGGTCTGCATTAGACTTCCCACCTGTTGTACAGAAGTGAGGACCACTGCTACTTGGAGCCTTATCTGCCCAGCCGGTTTGTCAGGCAATTTGGGTACGACCAGTTGCACGTGGGGAATCCTATTACCAGCTTCAAGTTCAAAGGTGGACTTATTGATGGAGCTAGAGGATGGCGGTACTTCATAATGGGTTATACCGGAGCAACCTTTCCTATGCCCGCGTGTGAACTCCCTCGATTTATTCTGTAGATAGTCAGGGTAGATTTGGAAAATTTTGGATTTAGCAGCAGATGTTGAGGTTTAGAGTGGAGTTAAGTTTGCCTGGTATTTTAATTCATTTAATTTAAACCCTTGGCGCGCCCTATCATTGCTTGATTATTCGGAGCCCAATATCAGCCCATAAATTCCATCGGATTATTGTACTTCTGACTTGACCCGCCAAATTAGGCACTGGACTTTTTCGTCTTCATAAAATCAGTTTTCGTTGTGCTCTAAATTAATTGCACAATTTTCTGAAACCGTAATCCATATTTAATTCCGTGTCGGACACTTGTGTCGTTACCCAAAATTTTGAGATACCAACTTAACCCGTTGAGCCGGACCAACTAAAGGGTCCAAGACCGACTCCAAGCCCCCACCATTTTTGACCTCTGCGTCATTTTCGGATTTTGACCCCAAGTGCCCCCAATTAATTAAAAAGCGCGGGACACTTCAATTCTATTTAAATCGGGGATACCAATTTTGCCCAATCCTATTTTAATCCTTAATAAATCCCGTTGGCCATAAAATTGAACCCGTGCAAAACCCCCAACACCCCCTCGCCATACAAACCATCACCCGCGATTTTCTCCATAATTTTGGCGTCACTTTATGTGTTCGTACAATTTCCTGAATTTAAGGGGCTAAGTTGTAATTTAATAATTATAGGTGCCCTCACCCCATTGGCCAAGACCAAATGGAGAGGTTAATTACGTTGGACCGGATTACACCCTCCCCCACTCCACTTCTCATGAAGAAATGATTTCTCTCATGAGAAATCTTAGCCCTCCATTTTGAATGGGCTAATCTACACCCTCCATCCAATAACCCCACTCCCTATAAAACCATCACCATCACCCTCACAAACCCCAAGGCCGGCCCTAATCCCTAGGTGTGGAATACCCCCCCTCTCTCTCTCTCTCTCTCCTCACTCCTCCATTTTTCTTCATACAAATTTCTTCTTCTTCTTCCTTTCTTCTTCTTCATTTTTAAGGAAAGAAAGAGAATAATGAAACCATCTCCCCGGACACCACTATGACCTTCAGCACGGTCACCGCCGAGCGCTGTCGACCCCGCCGGCTTCGGGCTGCCGCCCAGGCCAGCCTCTCTACTGCATCGACCCCCGCGGCTGTGCTCTCCCGACCTGCAACCAGCTTAGCGCCATGACCATCGTGTCCGAGACAGCCGCCGGATCGGCCACGCAGAAGAGTCGGACTCGACTTGGCACTGGCTGCAAGAGCCGCTGAACTCACCCCGAGCCTAGGAGAACGGTGCCTCCGCCATTCCGACTTCCCGGTTTGGTCGACTAGCCTAGCACCTCTGTCCCGCTGCCACGAGCCCCCACCTCTAGTCGTCCGACCACCCTACACCAACCGACGACCTCTTCTCCGGCCGTACTCCATCCCCGCACCACCGCACTGCCGACCTCCCTCCGCTGTGTAGCCTTCCCCGCTCCGGCAGATGACGGACAGTTCAGACTCCTCCCCCGCTCCGGCAGCGCATCTCCTCCGATCGGCCGTGTGTTCCCCGACCGACTATGCAGCACGCCCCTCCTGAGTTGTAGTCACAACTATGTCGTTGTGGCTGTCGACGACGTCTGGACACCTTCGTCTCATCTTGCCGAACGTCGATCCGGTGCAATCCTCTCCTCGTCACCTAGTACAGGCGTTCACCCCGCATCGACGAGCTTCACGCGCCTGACTCGACGCCTGCCACCCACCCTCTCAAGCCTGCACTCAGGCCGAGCACTTCTTCAAGGCTCAGACCGGAAGTTATTCATATTGGTATTTTTGCTTCGAAACCTCTCATTCATTCAGTAGTTAGTTTCAATATATTAAGTTATGCTACTATTGACACTAAGAAACAAGTAACTGTAAGTAACCTAAGCTAGAGCTAGGTGAACATGCTAATTGACAAGGCATGTAGAGGAAGAAGTAGTAGATGTAGAATAATAGCATTATTCACTTAAGTGCTACAAATAAGGAAAATTGAAAAGAAATAATATAGCATTAGTACTAGCTTCTCCAACTTCTATTGTTTTCAATGTTCTTTCGTGAACAGGAGTGTGAAGCCACTCATCCACTAGGAGAGAGAAGTTTTTATAAATGTTGGTATAAAATATTACCTTTCTTCTTTTCTATACGCATCGAGAATTTTGGAGTTATATATGCAAGTGAGATTTTAGTTTTAAATGCATATTAATTAATATTGATGAGCAAGTAATTTATGGTGAGATGGTGTGTGATATCATTATGTCGTTCATATGATTGAGGATTTGATTACTAATATCGGAATCGATGGAGGAATACATATTTGTAATTGTGAGAGAGTGTTTGAATACTGAATAAAATGTCTGTGAAGGTTTAACTGGATAATAATTATTCTTCTGGAAGTGGTAAAATAATGATAAGTTAATTGAGGAGTAGTTTATACGATGAAATGGTAATTATGGTTATAAAGAAAGGCCTAATATTTAATGAGTAATTACTTTGAGGAAGACATAATTAAACATAATGCTAATGTCTATAAAGACCAGAGGAGACTGAGGATTGGATCAGGGTTTGATTAACTGAATATCGTGATTAAGGTTGGGTTTGATGATATTGTACAGGGGGTTAGTTTGAGTAGATGTAACGTACTCCGAGTCAACCTTGGACAATCCTCTAGCGTCATGTCCCTGTGACTTGTAACTAAGATTGTAGCATATACTAGACGTGTGTAGCATCTTATTTTAGTCGAGTGATAGTTTATTGATTTAGTTTGTACCTCTTCTCTAGGTGCTACGGGACCTGAGGACTTGGACGTGGTACCGGATCCCCGTCATCAGCAGCCGGACGCAGGCAAGTGTACTTTGCCACCCTGTATTTCAGTTTACAGATATTTGTTGTTCTTTATGTACTTCGTACGCGTGATTTTGTTGACATTCGATACTTCACGTCCGGATCACAACCGGGTATTGACATTCGACGTAACGTCTTAGAATAATTGCTAGATACTTTATAGCACCTCGATGCACGTATCTGAGTACATCGACACCCCAGGACACACTCATACACTGTGATCGTGTCAGATTCCTCTATCCTGATACTGACATCATGACCAGAGACTGGAACGACCTTAGGGTCGCGTCTGTTGAGTTATTTCTATGTGTCAAGACTGTAGTTAGAGGTTCAGGTTCAGCGCACAATCGTTGACCGCTTGGGAAGGGGAAGACAGTTACTAGACGTTTGGGCTACTCTGCACGCGCTTATATATGTATATGTAGTGATCATGTATTATAGTGTAGTGGTATCACCCGTGTGTCTCTGTGCTCGGAGCTACGGTATGACCCGTGTGTCTCTGTGTTCGGAGCTACGATTTTATTTTAGAAAGCCCACGCGTCGAACATTGTCTTTAAACTGTGTCACACTTGTTTGGTTATGATAGAGTACCATGTTGTTGCACTTGTACTTTCTGTTTACTTGGCATATTGTATTTCTGTACCTTGTTACGTCCCTCTGAGGACCTGGTTCCCTACCAGTTTTGTAGCATAGATGATTACGGGACATTTGGAGTTGCTGTTGGAGTTGCAGGTCTTGCGGGCATGGTACCAGGTACTCATATTATATCTACCGGCATTATGGTTATTTTATATTGTTTATTTCATCTGCTGTTGTAGCCTAGTTTTTATAGACTCATACTTCTTCTCGGGTCTATTCGAGTTAGTGTGTTATTGGGCGGCCGACTCTAGCACATATAGCTCTTTCTTGTATACTGTTGTACATTGTGGATTGAGACATAGAGGTTTACATTTATAGGATATCTAGATAGTGCCCTTTTATATTATACAGCTTATACGTATTCGAGTCAGACTAGAGTCTGGTCGAATACGTAGCTGGCGTGTCACGTATTCCTGGTCCTACGTATTTTGGGACTGGGGCGTGACATATTTTTGTGGTGGCCCATACAGGTCTGATTTAAATCGTCTTGGTCACCTGACTGTGCCAAGCGAGCCTGCAAATTAGGAATAGATGTTATGATTGTTGAATAGGATCTCAATCCATAATCGATTTTAAAAACTCTTTGTATGTGATTATCGGCCTTGGACTTCCGCTTTGCATTCGTTCAATCTTCGTCAATATCGCTATCCTTGTTTCTCGTCCCCTATTGTTCGGGGAGACGAATGCTTGTGACTGATGGTTTCCCTCCAGAAGAAGATCGAAGACTAGACGACAGAAGACAGAATTAGTATACCTTTCTCGGAGAAGCTTGTTACCTTATCAGGATGGATTGATGGGTTCTTTGGATTCTAGATCTAGTATGGAAGGTTGGCAAGAGAGTTGGACCCAGTAGTACCCTACCCGTGCTTGAGGTAGCAGTAATCTTGGAAGTACTAAGAGCTGGAAGGATTGTTGATCATGACCTAGAATAATTTAGGGAAATGCATAGTCTGATGATGGAAACTAGTGGTTGTATATGATAGCAATACTAGGAACGATGATTATGAGCTAGAGGAGATGAAATATTAGGGTCTCACTTGAAAGATAATGATCAGATTCCAGGAATTCTAGTATGTGCTTGAGTGATACTATTATTTTACTTATGACTTGGAGAGATGAATAACGAAAAGAAGAAATTCGAGGAACAAAAATTTTAGGGAAAACCTTGAGGAGAAGAGAAATTATACATTAGGCAAGGAAACATTTTCTTTTGAGGATTGATGTTAAAAATAGAATAGGAGAATTTATCTTGAGGTAAAAGTTTAGACTATGACATTATCCTAGACATGGATTGGTTGAGCCAATACCACGCAATGCTTGATTGCCGTCGTGGTTGTGTCATCCTTAGACCACCGAATTACCCTGAGTTTGAGTTTCTTCAGAGAGCCTGGTGCCCATCTACCTTAGGGGTATACAAAGCAGGAGGTGAACCAGTATACCGCCATATTATATCAAGGTTTGAAGATGTGTTTCTAGAGAATCTTTTAGGCTTTCCACCTGACAGAGAGATAAAATTTGCCATAGAGTTGACTCCAAGAGAGGAGCCAATTTTTTCCCGTCTTCAGACTAGCACCGAAAGAGTTGGTTGAGTTGAAGGTCCATAGTAGAGGATCACTTGGACAAGAGTTTCAGTCGGGCTAGTATTTCTCCATGGGGGCAAAACCCATCTTAATTGTGCCGAAGAAAGACGGGACAGTACAGTTGAATCAGCTAAGTGGCGCATATGTATTCTCGAAGATCGATCTCAGATCAGGCTATCATCAGATCAAGGTACGGAGAGAAGACATTTCGAAGGCGGCACTTCGGACGAAGTATGTGCTCTATGAGTTTCTAGTCATGACCGTTTGGTTTGACCAACACGCCAGCAGTATTTATGAGCTTGAGGAACAAGGTTTTCCACCAGTACTTGGATAAGTTCGTGGTGGTGTTCGTCGACATCTTGATATATTCCGAGAACTAGGAGAAGCACGAAAGACATCTCGAGATTGTGTTGGAGATGCTGAGAAATGAGAGGCTGTAAGCCAAGCTAAGCAAATATGAGTTATGTTCAGATAGAATAGATAGTCTACACATTAGGACTGCTGAGAGTTCTTGAGAAGAACTATCAGACACATGATCTAGGGCTAGCTGCAGTGATATTTGTACTAAAATGATGGCGATACTACCTTTATGTAGAGCAGATGTTGAGATTTATACAAAATATAGAAAGTCTGAAGAATGCCTACACGCAGAAGGAACTCAACATGAGACAAAGGCATTGGCTAGAATTTATGACAGATTATAATATCGAGTTGCAGAACCACTCTGGAAAGACGAATGTAGTTTATGACTCATCGCCAGTTGTTAGAGGATTTTCAGGAACTCAGGATTGAGATTGTATTGCCAGGCATGGATGGACAGATGGCCAGTCTTGAGGTTCAGTCTACTTTGGGTTGAGAGGATCAAGGCAGCATTGCCTACGGACACGAGATTTAGACGACTGTGAGAAAGGACAGAGGCCGACATGCAAACGGGATTCAAGATTCATGAAGACGGAACATTGAGGTGTGGAGATCGCCTATACGTTCCGAGTGGCAAGCTACGCCAAGAGTTGATGACCGAGGCTCATAGCTCAATTTATTCTATTCATCCCGGGGGTACGAAGATGTACTGAGATTTGAGGCAGCATTACTGGTAGCATAGGATGAAGAGAGAGATTGCGAGATTCATGGCAAGATGCTTGGTATGTCAGCAAGACAAGGCTGAATAACAGAGAACTGCAGGACTATTGCAGCTGCTTTCCATTCCCGAGTAAAAGTGGGAACACATTACCATGAACTTCATCACAGGATTTCTGTGAAGCCCTAGCAGGAAGGATACAGTTTGGGTGGTCATAGATAGACTCACCAAGTCTGCACATTACTTGCCCTTCAGAGTTGGGCAGTCCACAGAGATATTTGCTGACATGTATATGAGGCAGATAGTACGGTTATATGGAGTGCCGTCAGCATCGTATCGGATCGTGATTCTAGATTTACGTCGAATTTTTGACGGAGTATGCATGAGAGCCTAGGAACTCGTCTAAAATTCAGCACTGCATATCATCCACAGACTGATGGTCAGTCAGAGCGCACGATACAGATATTAGAGGATATGATGAGAGTGTGCATGATTGATTTTGGAGGATCTTGGGAGGACCACCTACACTTGGTGGAATTCTCCTACAATAACAGTTACCCGGCCAGCATACGGATGGCACCTTATGAGGCATTATACGGCAGGAAATGTAGGTCACCAGTTTGTTGGAGTGACGTGGGAGAGCGTCAGATACTTGGTCCAGAGTTGGTGACACAGACAGAGGAGAAGGTCAAGCAGATTCAGAACCACCTGCATGCAGCACAGGACAGACAGAAATATTGGGCTGCGCACCGCAGTCCATTGGAGTTCAAGGAGGGTGACCACGTATTTTTGAGGATATCGCCTACTCATGGTACCATCAGATTCGGAGGCAGAGGCAAGCTGAGTCCGAGGTACATCGAACCTTTTGACATCTTGGAACGAGTTGGCGAAGTGGCTTACCGTCTTGCGTTGCCTCCATCATTAGAAGGAATGCATGACATATTTTACGTATCGCAGCTGAGGAGATATATCGCAGACCCTAGCCACGTGCTTGATCATTCGGAGATTACAGTCGGGCCCAGTCTGTCTTACGTAGAGCAGCCGGTTGAGATTCTCGATCACAGCGAGAAGATTTTGAGAGGGCAGACTATTCGACTGGTCAGAGTGGTATGAGAACACCATTCACCTGAAAAGTCTACTTGGGAGCGCGAGGACTCTATTCGGCAGCGGTTTCCGTACTTATTTTTGGAGCAAGGTACGAATATACGTGCGAAATTTGATTACTAGTTGTTTTAAAACTCTTTTAGATATTATCGTGCTTTACTTTTAATTTTCGGGACGAAATTTTTCTAAGTTGGGAAGAATGTGAACGCCCTCAATTTATTCTGTAGATAGTCAGGTTAGATTTGGAAAATTTTGGATTTAGCAGCAGATGTTGAGGTTTAGAGTGGAGTTAAGTTTGCCTGGTATTTTAATTCATTTAATTTAAACCCTTGGCGCGCCCTATCATTGCTTGATTATTCGGAGCCCAATATCAGCCCATAAATTCCATCGGATTATTGTACTTCTGACTTGACCCACCAAATTAGGCACTGGACTTTTTCGTCTTCATAAAATTAGTTTTCGTTGTGCTCTAAATTAATTGCATAATTTTCCAAAACCGTAATCCATATTTAATTCCGTGTCGGACACCTGTGTCATTACCCAAAATTTTGAGATACCAACTTAAACCGTTGAGCCGGGCCAACTAAAGGGTCCAAGATCGACTCCAAGTCCCCACCATTTTTGACCTTTGCGTCATTTCCGGATTTTGACCCCAAGTGCCCCCAATTAATTAAAAAGCGCGGGACACTTCAATTCTATTTAAATCGGGGATACCAATTTTGTCCAATCCTATTTTAATCCTTAATAAATCCCGTTGGCCATAAAATTAAACCCGTGCCAAACCCCCAACACCCCCTCGCCATGCAAACTATTATCCGCAATTTTCTCCACAATTTTGGCATCATTTTATGTGTTCGTGCAATTTCTTGAATTTAAGGGGCTAAGTTGCATTTTAATAATTATAGGTGCCCTCATCCCATTGGCCAAGACCAAATGGAGAGGTTAATTATGTTGGACCGGATTACACCCTCCCCCACTCTACTTCTCATGAAGAAATGATTTCTCTCATGAGAAATCTTAGCCCTCCATTTTGAATGGGCTAATCTACACCCTCCATCCAATAACCCCACTCCCTATAAAACTATCACCATCACCCTCACAAACCCAAAGGCCGGCCCTAATCCCTAGGTGTGGAAACCTCCCCTCTCTTTCTCTCCTCACTCCTCCATTTTTCTCCATACAAATTTCTTCTTCTTTCTTTCTTCTTCTTCATTTTTAAGGAAAGAAAGAGAATAATGAAACCATCTCCCCGGCCACCACTGTGACCTTCAGCCCGGTCACCGCCGAGCGCTGTCGACCCCACAGGCTTCGGGCTGCCGCCCCGACCAGCCTCTCTACTGCATCGACCCCCGCGGCTGTGCTCTCCCGACCTACAACCAGCTTGGCGCCATGACCATCGTGTCCGGGACGGCCGCCAGGTCGGCCACGCAGAAGAGTCAGACTCGACTTGGCACTGGCTGCAAGAGCCGCTGAACTCACCCCGAGCCCAGGACAACGGTGCCTCCGCCATTCCGACTTCCCTCTTTGGTCGACTAGCCTAGCACCTCTGTCACGCTGCCACGAGCCCCCACCTTTAGTCGTCCGGCCACCCTACACCAACCGACGACCTCTTCTCCGGCCGTACTCCATCCCCGCACCACCGCACTGCCGACCTCCCTCCGCTGTGTAGCCTTCCCCGCTCCGGCAGACGACGGACAATTCAGACTCCTCCCCTGCTCCGGCAGGGCGTCTCCCCCGACCGGCCGTATGTTCCCCGACCGACTATGCAGCACGCCCCTCCTGAGTTGTAGTCACAACTATGTCGTTGTGGCTGTCGACGACGTCTGGACACCTTCGTCTCATCTTGCCGAACGTCGATCCGGTGCAACCCTCTCCTCGTCACCTAGTACAGGCATTCACCCCGCATCGACGAGCTTCACGCGCCTGACTCGACGCCTGCCACCCACCCTCTCAAGTCTGCACTCAGGCCGAGCACTTCTTCAAGGCTTAGACCGAAAGTTATTCATATAGGTATTTTTGCTTCGAAACCTCTCATTCATTCAGTAGTTAGTTTCAATATATTAAGTTATGCTACTATTGACACTAAGAAACAAGTAACTGTAAGTAACCTAAGCTAGAGCTAGGTGAACATGCTAATTGACAAGGCATGTAGAGGAAGAAGTAGTAGATGTAGAATAATAGCATTATTCACTTAAGTGCTACAAATAAGGAAAAGTGTAAAGAAATAATATAGTATTAGTACTAGTTTCTCAAACTTCTATTGTTTTCAATGTTCTTTCGTGAACAGGAGTGTGAAGCCACTCATCCACTAGGAGAGAGAAGTTTTTATAAATGTTGGTATAAAATATTACCTTTCTTCTTTTCTATACGCATCGAGAATTTTGGAGTTATATATGCAAGTGAGATTTTAGTTTTAAATGCATATTAATTAATATTGATGAGCAAGTAATTTATGGTGAGATGGTGTGTGATATCATTATGTCGTTCATAAGATTGAGGATTTGATTACTAATATCAGAATCGATGGAGGAATACATATTTGTAATTGTGAGAGAGTGTTTGAATACTGAATAAAATGTTTATGAAGGTTTAACTGGATAATAATTATTCTTTTGGAAGTGGTAAAATAATGATAAGTTAATTGAGGAGTAGTTTATACGATGAAATGGTAATGAAGGTTATAAAGGAAGGCATAATATTTAATGAGTAATTACTTTGAGAAAGACATAATTAAATGTAATGCTAATGTCTATAAAGACCAGAGGAGGCTGAGGATTGGATCAGGGTTTGATTAACTGAATATCGTGATTAAGGTTGGGTTTTTGATGATATTGTACAGGGGATTAGTTTGAGTAGATGTAACGTACTCCGAGTCAACCTTGGACAATCCTCTAACGTCGTGTCCCTGTGACTTGTAACTAAGATTGTAGCATATACTAGACGTGTGTAGCATCTTATTTTAGCCGAGTGATAGTTTATTGATTTAGTTTGTACCTCTTTTCTAGGTGCTAAGGGACCTGAGGACTTGGATGTGGTACCGGATCCCCGTTATCAGCAGCCGGACGCAGGCAAGTGTACCTTGCCACCCTGTATTTCAGTTTACAGATATTTATTGTTCTTTATGTACTTCGTGTGCGTGATTTTGTTGACGTTCGATACTTCACGTCCGGATCACAACCGGGTGTTGACATTCGACGTAACGTCTTAGAATAATTGCTAGATGCTTCATAGCACCTCGATGCACGTATTTGAGTACATCGATACCCCAGGACACACTCATACACTGTGATCGTGCTAGATTCCTGTATCCTGATACTGACATCATGACCAGAGACTGGGACGACCTTAGGGTCCCGTCTGTTGAGTTATTTCTGTGTGTCGGGACTGTAGTTAGAGGTTCAGGTTCAGCGCACAATCGTTGACCGCTTGGGAAGGGGAAGACAATTACTAGACGTTTGGGCTACTATGCACACGCTTATATATGTATATGTAGTGATCCTGTATTATAGTATAGGGGTATCACCCGTGTGTCTCTGTGCTCGGAGCTACGGTACGACCCATGTATCTCTGTGTTTGGAGCTACTGTTTTATTTTAGAAAGCCCACGAGTCGAACGTTGTCTTTAAACTGTGTCATACTTGTTTGGTTATGATAGAGTACCCTGTTGTTGCACTTGTACTTTCTATTTACTTGGCAGGTTGTATTTCTGTACCTTGTTACGTCCCTCTGAGGACCTGGTTCCCTGCCAGTTTTGCAGCATAGATGATTACGGAGCATTTGGAGTTACTGTTGGAGTTGCAGGTCTTGCGGGCATGGTACCAGGTACTCACATTATATCTACCGGTATTATGGTTATTTTATATTATTTATTTCATCTGTTGTTGTAGCCTAGTTTTTATAGACTCATACTTCTTCTCGAGTCTATTCGAGTTAGTGTGTTATTGGGCGGCCGACTCTAGCACTTATAGCTCTTTCTTGTATATTGTTCTACATTGTGGATTGAGACATAGAGGTTTACATTTATGGGATATCTAGATAGTGCCCTTTTATATTATATAGCTTATAAGTATTCGATTCAGACTAGAGTTTGGTCGAATGCGTAGCTGGTGTGTCACGTATTCCTGGTCCTACGTATTTTGGGACTGGGGCGTGACACCGCGACTTCTCTCTCCATGTAGTTGCACATTCTCTATTCGTATGCGCGGTTTTATGCGTCCATCAATACCTTCCATCGTGATTTTGATGTACATGGAAGTTTCAGGATGCCTTCCCATAGGTCCACTGGAAGAAAGAAGATACCGTCTGTTTCCTCGGATGAAGGTGATGAAACCACCGGTGCAGACGACTATTTGCTGATTGTACCGAGAGGCGTAATAGCTCCGCCAGCAGAGCCTCTCATAATCTCCCATAAATGAAAGGTTTTCACTCTGAAAGAGCCTTCCCCCCGCAAGAAGAAGCTGACTATCGGAGGTCATAAAAAGAATTCCACCAGGGGGGCCTCTTCCAGGAGTGAGCCCATTGTTTCCCCTGTTGGGGATGATTCTTTGATCAGGGGTCCTTCGCCTTTTAGAGAGGGAACATCCACAGTCCCAGCTGCCAGTGCTGGAGATTCTTTGCCCACGACTGCTGCCGCTACCACCATTGCTGGTAGTGTCTCGAGATCGCCTTCGAGACCGAGCATAATAAGAATCAATGTACCTTTATCCAAACAAATAGGTCTAGCCCTTCCTTCGTCTGTAAGTATCTCGAGCGAGATTCTACCCGATGAACCTCGAGTGGATCTGGGTGACGACTGGGTTGACTACCCTCAAACGTCAGTTGGTGCACCCTCTTCTCCAGGTATGACAGCTTGTTTAGCATCATTAAGAAATAATTTAGCTATACAGGCTGCAGA
Organism: Iris macrosiphon; assembly: GCA_036927795.1. Taxonomy (NCBI): domain Eukaryota; kingdom Viridiplantae; phylum Streptophyta; class Magnoliopsida; order Asparagales; family Iridaceae; genus Iris; species Iris macrosiphon. Next base: position 125,838,659 of record JAYESA010000015.1, read on the forward strand.
CGCAACATACATACCATCGGCCATGGGTAAATATTGCCTTCATGCTTTCTTTAGGAAAATTAACACCGAATTGATATTAACTTTCTCTTATTTTATTTTCAGGCGAAGACATCTCTGGGGAGGGCGGAGTTGACACAACTTCTGATTTTGTTGCGGATTCAGCAAATGAAATGGCGGCACCTGACGTCGACGAAGTATATTTTGAACCTGCCGATATTTCATCCGCAATATTCTCGGGTGTCATCCCGCCAGTGGCAGTTCAAATAACATCATAGGAGGATGAACCTACCATTTCGACCGCGCCTCCTTCGTCGAGCATGCCAGCAACTCCAACTATTGTTGGTGTCTCTTCTTTTGTCGTGCCATCTGTTGAAGCAACGACTGTGGCGACATCCTCTGCAGTTATTCCGGAAAGGAGGCTCACCGATATTGCGGCCACTTCCAGCGTCCATTCGAGCTTTGCTATGCTAGTGGATCAATACACTAGCATATTCTACCTCACTTTGAAAGAATTAATATCGATGGTGCTGGAGAAGAACCTAGGCTTTGATGCTCTGAAGATGTCCTCTAATCTCCCTATAGTACAGATTAGAAATTTCAGTGACGCTGAAAGAGCTGATGCGCTAGAGCAAATAGTTAATGGTTTAGAGCAACCCATTAACGAATATTTGCAACTATCCTGAGGCGGCATCGATGAACTGGTTCAAGCTGAGTATGACTCCCTAACTGCGGAACTTGCTCAGCAGATAGAATCTCTAAACAAATCCATCCAGGAACAACAGTAAGAGATGGATAAGGAACAAGCAGTATTGGTGGAGAGTATTCCTCAGCTGGCCAAGTGTTGTACTGAATGTGAAGGATATGAAGCGAGGATTCAAGAATTGGAGGCTGAACTTGCCCAGACAAGGGAGAGGCTTCTCAAGGCATCGGCAGTTCGTGATGTATTTGAGGGCCAAGTGAAGACAGCTCAACAGAACTTGACACATGCGAGTGTCATCCACGCAAGTTTTGTTAATTCTCTGTCCGAACTATCTTTCTTGAGTGATGACAAAGCAAGGCTGGAGCGGGCTCGTGCTAACATCTTGAACTCCAGGAATGAGAGGATGGCTGCTTTGGCAAAACAGATCCGCGACTTAACGGCTCCTCCCCAATGATGTACCTTTTTACTTTTTCTGTAATTTGCTATTCACAGAGATAATAAAGATACTTCTTCTGACTTTGTGGCCCTATCGCTTTTGAATATAAACGATAGGCTAAGATGGAAGTGATATCAGAGGTAATATGGACGTGATATACTTTCGGTAAGTTTTAGCTGGATATATCTATTCAGAGGTTATATGGACATGATAGAATATGCTCCAACTAAATTTGTATACAAAACACTGTCAGAGGTAATATGGACGTGATAGGTTTTAAAGTTTCAAATTAGTTAAACATATCTATTCAGAGGTCATAAGAACATGATAGAATATGATCCAACTAATCTTTGTATGTAGTGTCATCAGAATAAAATCTTCACCATACCCCTTTGAGCAAAGAAGATCAAGCATAGTACTTCTTCAGGAATTTGCCGTTGATAGAAGCCATTATCAAGTCTCCATTAGGCTTGGCTAATCTGTAAGCGCCATTTGAAAATATTGTTTCAATCACATAAGGGCCGTCCTATTTGGGCTAAAATTTGCCCTTACTTTTGTGTGTAATGATCATTGGCCTCTTCACAGCTAGAACTAGCTTACCAACTTTGAATACTCTTTCCTTCACTGTTTGATTAAAAGCTCTGGAGATGCGTGCTTGGTAGAACTCTATGTGCTATTGAGCTTGAAGGCGTTTCTCGTCTAATCCTTCTAGCTCATGAAGTCTTAAATGATCATTATTTTCCTGAGTCAACTCATTAGCCACTGCTATCCTGAGTGATGGAATTTGAACTTCAATGGGGAGAACTGCTTTACACCCGTAAACTAACGAAAATGGGGTACAACCCGTTGGCGTTCGTACCGTTGTGCGGTATGCCCACAGACATTCTCCCAACTTCTCGTTCCAATCTCTTTTGTTTGAAGAGACAAACTTCTTCAAGAGTTTGATGATGGTCTTGTTGAAGGCTTCCGCCAAACCATTAGCAGCAGGATTGTATGCCGTTGAGGCCATATTCTGTATCCGATTTTTATCGCAAAATCGATGAAACGCTTGGCTGATGAATTGAGGCCCGTTGTCATAAATTATCCTTTGGGGTATCCCGAAGCGATAAATTACATGGTGCTTGATAAAGCTGATCACGTTGGATGTCTTCACCTAAGCAAGAGGGATCGCCTCCGCCCATTTGGAAAAATAGTCAGTGATAGCCAATATGAACCGATGTCCTCTAGAAGACGAAGGATGAATAGGACCAATAATATCCATACCCCATGCTTCAAAGGGCCATAATGCAATAGTAGGATGTAAATACTCAGAAGGTTGATGTATGAAATCCGCATGAACCTGACAGGGTTTGCATTGTCTTGCATATTTTACAGCATTTGCAATCATAGAAGGCCAGTAGTGGCCCATCCTCCTGATACGATCCTGTAACTTAGGACCGGGTTGATATGATCCATATACCCCGTCATGAGCTTCTCGGATAACCCGCGTTGCATCATCATCAGAGAGACATCGTAACAATAGTCCATCGTATGTTCGGCGATATAGACTTTGTGAAGAAGTATCAAAATAGAAACGTAATGATCGTCTCTTGATAGATACGGCTTCTTTAGGATCTTCTGGTAAGATTACGTATGACACGAAGTCTATAAAGGGACTTCTCCAATCTCTCTTAGGAGGATCCATGCTTATAGTGTAGCTGCGTTCTATGTGAAAATTATTTTTTATACAGAATAAATCTCTGTTAAGAAGGATCACCGAATTCTGCCTTCTTATAGGAATAGCTAGATCTGCAGCTTGGCTGGCCAGAGCATCAGCTTCCAAATTTTAAGATCGAGGAACATGCTCTAAAAAGAATCCTTTGAAAGACATGGCTATCTCGATCGTTGTTCGGTGATACGGAATGAGGTCTGGATTAAGGACTTCATATATCCCTCTGACCTGATTGACGATCAGCTGGGAATCACCAAAAGCTTTCAGGTATTCAATATCCAATTCTTTAGCGACCTGAAGCCCGATTAGTAGAGCATTATACTCTGCCATATTATTAGAGCAGGGTTCGCTAAGAGAATATGCTCAAAGATGACGAGTTTATCAGGAGTCACCAGGACAATTCCTACTCCTGAAATCACGTTTCCCTTGGGACCAGTTCTGGATGCAACGTTAAAGACTAGCTGCCATGTATTACCTTCCATTGCCGAATTATATTCTACAACTTCGTCGAGAATGTCCTCATATAATTTAGAGGTTTCCGGAATTAGATGGGCAGCTAAGAAATCAGCCAAGGCTTGACCTTTCATGGACTTCTGAGGAACGTATACCATATCATACGGTGTCAGTAGCATTGCCCAAGTCACGAGTCGGGAATTAAGAACACTCGGCTTATTCATTAAAACCCTAACCGGATTGATTCTGGAGATGATATGAATAGTTTGGCCCGTCACGTAATGTCGCGTCTTCTGAATGGCAAACATTAGGGCCATGCATTCTTTTTCCACTGGATTATACCTGTGTTTTGCTCCGACCATCATCCTGTTTAGATAGTAAATAGCCTGTTCGTGACCCTCATTGTTCTTCTGTGTAAGAAGAGCCCCTAAAGAATGATCAATTGCTCGAACATACAGCAAAAATAGTCTTCCTGTGATGGGAGGCACCAGAAATGGAGGATTAGTAAGATAGCGTTTGATATCATTAAACGCTTGCTGACATGCTTTGTCCCATACGAATGACACACCTTTCTTTATTAGACGAAAAAAAGGTTGACATCTCCTAGAGAGGTTGGATATGAATCTCCTGATATAAGCTAGATGACCTTGAAATCCCCTGAGTTCTCTGAGATTACGGGGCGGTCGCATTTCCAGGATAGTTTTTACTTTATCAGGGTCAACTTGAATGCCTTTTGTGGTAATGACAAATCCCAGAAATTTGCCACTTGATACACCAAGAAAGGACTTTGTGGGATTCATTTTGAGTTGATGTTGGCGCATCAACTCGAATACTGTCTTCAAGTCTTGGATGTGATTATCCTTGAGGCGGCTTTTGACAGCAATGTCGTCTACGTAACATTCCACCGTTTTGCGCAGATGCTTATGGAATATGTTACTCATAGCTCATTGATACTTATTCCCAGCATTCTTTAATCCAAAAGGCATAACCGTATAGCAATATACCCCCAGTAGTGTACGAAAAGCAGTATGCTTTTCATCTTCAGGATTCATCTTAATTTGATTATATCCTGAAAATCTGTCCATGAAGGACAAGCGTTCAAAACCGCACGTATTGTCGATCATGACGTCTGTAATGGGGAGAGGGAACTCATCTTTTGGGCAGGCTGCATTTAGATCTCGGAAGTCGATGTAAACACGTACTTTCCTGTTTTTCTTCATAACCGGGACAACATTAGCGACCCAATCAGGATGTTGTTCTCCCCGGATGAACCCACAGGCTATTAGCTTCTTGATTTCAGCTTCAATGGCATCCATCATATCCGGGCAGAACCGGCGTTGGTGTTGCTTTACAGGCTTTGAATTGGACAATATGTTGAGTTTATGGGTAGCCACTTTTGGATCAAGACCTGGCATATCCTCATAATTCCAAGCAAAGACGTCGATATATTCTTTTATCACCTGGATTATTTCTTCTCTTTCTTCTTCGGAAAGATTATTGCTGATAAATATCGGCTTTGGTGAAAATTTATCCCCAACATTGATTTGGATAACTTCATCTTCAGTGGGTGGTTCTTTTTGTTCGAACCGAAGTTCCCATTGTGTATCCATTTGTTGGGCCCAGGATTAATCTTCAAATGGTTCGGATTCTTGTTCCTCTGTTTCGAGAGAATCTGTCAACACCATATTTACTGATAATGCCCGTTCGAGTTCATCACCTGAATCGGAGGATGACAAATCATCTTGAGAAGATGAAATGGTCTCCTCATTTGACTCAGGGTCATTTGTAAGATATGTGGTATATCCTAACCCGAAGCGAGTTCGTTGGCAGTAGGGATCACCATGCAACAGCATTCGTCTGCCCTTTCCATAGTTGAGACCTGGCTCCAACTTCAAGTCATAACCCATGCTTTGCATAATCTTCAAAGCCTGCGGGCTATATCTGTGAACCTACATTTTTTCAGTATCAGACTTGTGAGAATCTTCTTGTACAATCAGTCTATTCCGTATACGACCGAAGACTATTGGATGCTGATCGTTGTGAGTAGGTGGAACAACAAAGATAGAATCTTCATGTGGCCAATATGTCGTAACGATATTAGATGTTGACGCTACTTCCCACACATATGGATAATAGAAGTCTATAGCTTCCAAGAATTTTTGTGCTATAGGTTCTATATCATTATGGGGGGAGGATTCCTGATTGGAAAATTGAGCGTCAGTATACTGGAAAAAAGAATCTTTATTATCGTCAGAAACCACGTTCCCGGTTGTATTTACATCAGTCGGCTGCTTGTTACGCCTAAGGTTGATGACCAAAGGTGGGGCCTTCTGGTTCAGAGTGATCACTAGAGGATCACTTCCTCCTCCCGATTTGGTTTTGCCTAAGTGGATAGACATGGGTTCCATGACTTTCGGACGGGTAGTCCTCCCTTTCACCTGGATTGACAAAGGTTGCTCAGCAGATGGTTCTCCTGGCTCCTGGTAGGATTCCTCTTCCGTCTTGCCTGACACCTCCTTCATGTAGTCTTGGGTGTACAACATGGCATCAGAATAGTAGGACTCAACTCCTTTGAACGGGTTGAGATCAGCAAATTATGTTTTCACTGTCCCTTGGGCGCCTACATATTTGAAGCATTGGTGTAGAGTTGAAAGGACAATATTGTGATCGTGGATCCATGGTCTTCCCAATAGAATGTTATAAGAAACCTCTGAATCAATAACGTAGCATGTAGCCACTGATCTAAGGTCACCAATCTGGATCCTCAAACGAATCTTCCCCAACGGCTTACTTTTCCTAGCATTGAAGCCCACGATTGTAGTGGTAGTGTAAGCCAGTTCGCTTGTAGGAATTCTCAACGGTCTTAACAGACTATGAGGGATAATGTTGATCGATGATCCCGAATCTATGTGAATCTGGTCTACCTCCATGGAGCCGACGTATCCGGTGTAATAAAGAGGCCAGTCGTATCTGTTATATTTCAACAACATGTCCTCTTGAGTGAAAGTGATTTAGGGATCACTTCCATCACACTATGGCATTGAGGACATGCCACAGGCTCTTTATCAAGGGATTTGAGCTGAGTCAAGCATACATCTGCTTGCATTAACACTTCACTCAAGGCTTGACGAGTGTCTTTGGATAGCCTATGTAGCTCAAAAATGGACAATCTGGCCGGAGTATTAGCCAACTGAGCCAAGATGTCAAAGTTATATGGTTTATCTAAACCTTTGTTTTGAATATTCTTCAAAGTTTTATCGAAACGAACTTCTTTCTACTTGCCTTTGTCCAGCGAAGTTGGTCTAGAAGGACCTGCCTCTGGGATAACAGGTTCAGGTTTTGGATGTTTAGCAGGCGAAGTGTCTGCCGTTGCTTCCTCCTGGCTACCACCATAGTCTTTAAGGTAGGCTTTTCCTGACCGGGTTCCGGTTGTTAAAGCCTCTTCTTCCGACGTCGGGGATATTGCAACCATATGACATGGTTTACATCTCGAGTTCTTTTTAGACTTAGCTTTAGCAGCTTTAGTCTCTTCCTCAATTTCTAACACCAGATCAGGGTGAACCCACATGATCTCCCCACGCTTGGTAGTTAGGGTCACTAAGTCATGATTTTGACCCCTGGCAGGAGGGAGATTAACAATGTTCATCATTGCCCGTGGAATAGGTATCACACCATCTGGAACTTCTTGAGGGGGCAGATTGCCAAACTGGAGTGAGATCATGTTTGCAGTGACCGTTTTCTCGCTATTACGTAGAGTAATGGCCTTGGCGTCGATCAGCTCCTGGATTTTTCTCTTCAGTACATAGCATGCCTTTGTGGGGTGATGTATGTATATGTGGAAAATGTAGTACTTAGGATTATTTGTACTGTCGACTTTATTTGGATGCTTTATCTCGGGGAGAGTAAGCTTGCCACTTTTGACTAGACAATCGAATATGCTCGAAATATCGTCGTCGTCAAAAGAATATTCCTCTATAGGTTTGGAAGTCCCAGGTTTCGTCTGCGTAGTCACTGGAGTATTTTGCCTGGACGTGTTGATGGCCAGAGCTTCCTTTCCTTTGGAACTACGAGTATGATAATTATTGGAGGATGATCGCTTCCCTCGATCAGAGGTAGAGATCATGATTCCGTTGTCACGAGCTTTCCGACTGTTGTCTTCAGCAGCTACTGCTGACATGATAAACGAGGGCCAATCATGGAACTGATATGGTTCTTTGAATACTGAGATCAGCGGGAGAAGGTTCTTCCTGCAAATGTCCACCAAGGCAGAATCCGGAACTCCGGGAGGCATTTGCAAAGTAGCCTGACGAAAGCGTTCAATAAACGTACGAACGTTTTCTTTCTCCTTCTGCTTTACTTCGATAAGTGATGACATAGACATGTCCATTCCTCCTTCATAGAATCGAGCGAAGAACAGAGTCTTGAAATCTTCAAAAGAAGTAATGCAGTTGTCCGCTAGACTACAGTACCATTGATAGGCCACTCCAGATAGACAGCCTTTAAACACTCGAGTGAGAAGGGCGTCATTCCCCTGCAACAACACCGTCATCATGCTGACGTAATTCATATACTGGCTCGGTGACGTTTTTCCCCCAAAAAAAACCATAACATGTGGTTTGTATTTTGGTGGGAAAGGGATCTCGTCCCAAATAGCTGGGTATGGCTAGTTGATTCCCAACTTCTTGAGCTGATCCTTATACTTCAAGGCATCAAATTGGGCTTTTAATTCTCGAACTGCCTGCATCGGATCTTCAGTCGGGAAAGGGATAGCAGAGAGGTGAGATATTAGTTGTATTGTAACTCCCACAAGAGGTAATACATTCTTCGGGTTAATGGGTTGAGGAGCAGCTGATTCTTGATTTTGAATAGGCTCCTGGCTTGCATTGGATGGTGGCATGTCTACCCCCACCCATAGTTGAGTCGGAGGAACAGTTGCTTGAGCTACCGCAGCTGTATATTGAGTCACCATCATTTGGTGCATATTCTCCATCATGGTATGCATCTCTTTAAGCGATACTTCTAATACAGCGATGCATTGTTCAGTACTTCCTGATGGGGAAGCTTCTTCACGTTCATCTCCAACGGCATAAACTCCCATTTCTCTGGACACCACCGAGGGATTAGTATAGATCTCTGTAGAGATCGAGTCTATACTTTCAGCATCAGATTCAGAAAGCTGGCGACCCCCAGCGTCGGAATCAGAAAAATATGAAGCCGGTTGTCGTGACCTCGAGCGGGTGTTTCAAAAAACACCTGCTCAATATTCTCCAAGAGTTTGTCAAATCTTCTTTGGCTCGGAGTTCTAGAGGGATGACGTCTTGAACTTGACCTTCCTCTAGGAATGTGTGAAGCCATGTTTACCGATGTGGATGTTGGTTCTTCTTCCTGTAAGGACAAAGAGTAGTTCAACCGGTCGAAAACTGGCCGTTTTGCCTTAGAACTGCAGTAGTCAATTACAATTTTATGACTATTACAACAATGCCCCCTAGGGGGTATAATAGACATATTAGAAGATCCTCTGTCTTTGCATTTTTGGATCAAGAAATCACGTAAATCAGGGGGATTAACAGAAGAAGAGGGAGAAGAAGGCTTATTCCACCTTTTTACATCAATAGGAACCTGGAGATTGGGAACCACAACCCTCTCTCTGCCATAAGAATACAGTAGTTCCCCATGTGAGTTGCATACGATCCATCATCCTTCTGAGGAGCGTATTTTTCCGTAAAATGGGTCTTCTTTACACGGATAGGTTGATCCTGGCGTAATTTGGAGTTTGGCACTGGTTCGCGTAAAACAGGAAAAGTCCTCAAGCGGCCTCCAGCGTCACGCGTAATCTAAAGAGTGGGCAACTTCTTCTCTTGGTGGCGTATAAGCCTAGCGGTTGGGAGATCCGCCACTAATTTTTCCTTGACGTGATCCAAGGGTTCATCTGCCTCATCACAGATGGGAGATATATTTTTATGCGCAGGGCGCATTCAAAATTTCTGAACTGGCATTGGGGCTTTGTCAGAAATTTTGTCTGCCACGTCACAGACGGGAGATAAAGTTTTACACGCATGGCTCATTCTAGACTTCTGGATTGACACTGGGGCATTGCCAGAAGCTTTGTCTGTCATGTCACAGACGGGAGATGAAGTTTTACTCGCAACGCGCATTCTAGACTTATGGATTGGCATTGGGGCATTGCCAGAAGCTTTGTCTGCCACGTCACAGACGGAAGACGGGTTTTTACGCACAAGGCGTATAGGTTGTGATGTCACAACCTTGTTGATCTGAGGAGGAGAGCTTGCAGGAAGGGTAGAGGATGTCTTGGAAATCCATACTTTACGCAGCTTCCTGTTGTCCTGGACAGAGAGGGAATGAGAGCTACTCCCTGCGCGAAGCATATCTTCATAAGCAGATTGGTCGAATTAGACGACCAAAGTCTTCTTCGTCGATCCAACGGATACAACCTCGTGTTGAGCAATGGCTTTCTCGTCAGATGAGAAAGTAGTCCCCAGCAGAGTCACTATTTTGTGTTTGATGATAAACGAAAGAATGAAACTAGGTTTATACGAAACCCTTTCTTTGTTTACAAACAAAAAAAAGAGTATAATTAATCCTATACGAGGATGTTAAGTACAATAAAAATAATTCTAGGAAAAAATTGCTGCAGGAGTCTGATCTGCGGTCGATCACTTTGTCCCTTAGACCACACGATGATGAAGAAGTGCTGTAAAAGAAGAAGAAGCTTCAAAAATTGCAGGAGGGATTGGATTCTCGTTGCCAAAGTCGTCAATCACTACTCTCTGTCTATGCTCTCTCTCTCTCTGATCTCTTGATCTCTGATCCTTTTGACCTCTCGATCTTTCGACCTTTTGACCCCCATCTCTTGTGACCGGAGGTCTCTATTTATAGAGATCAGTCACAGTAACTGTCCAGTCGGCGTAGAAGCCAAACTGTGAAGAGAGTTGCACTCTTTACGCGACGGTTATAATAACTGCTACCCACGTCTGAATAATCTTCTGAATCTGCGTATGACGCGTGTCCTATTATGAGGTAATGCATATAACTGCTTCTCGAAGATCACGGCTTACAAGCCATGTAGGTAACTGCCCCTCGCGTAAAGATGGTTGGCATAAAAGCCAACTAATTGTCTAGTTGGCATAAAAGCCAAATAGATGTCTTGTTGGCGTAAAAGCCAAATAGCGTGTAAAACTTGAGGCTGCACGAATAATAGATAACCAGCGTAAAAATAGCCAATTATCCTTCTTGACTGAGGTCTTAAGCGTATTCTGGGCCAAATAACCTTATCACGTACCTTCGCAAATATAGCCTGAGTTGGCGTATTTTGAGGAGATAGCGTACGGCGTGCTCCTATAGTTGAAAATAGCCTGGCTGGCATATTTCGAGGAGATAGCATACGACGTGCTCCTATGGTTGAAAATAGCCTGGTTGGCATAAAATGCCAGGATGGTGATGTAAGCGTATTAGCCCTAGTTTTAGCTCTCCCAGTTCATGATAAAATTATAAAGGATAGAACCAAATCTCGTGCATTAAATGCAGAGATATACCTCAATCTCGTGCATTAAATGCCGAGATATGTCTCGAGCTCTGCATGAGAAATAGCTTTTGACGTGGCGTCTGATTTCGTCTCATCTTGAGCGTAAAAGCTCGTCTCTGCCTGTGTAGAATAGGCAGCATATTCCTTGAATGCGTAAAAATGACTTGTATCAAGGATATGTCACTAAACAACAATTTGGGCCTCTGTGCAGAATTATCATTACAGCCGTCATCTCGATCGTAGTGCAGTACTTTTGTCAGGAGTCAGGTTCACTGTTCTGTCTGACAGATTCATTCGAGAATACGAAAAGCTCCTCGTATGACTTTACGTTGCATTAAAGACAAACGTATTTTATGCTGTAGGGAGGCATAGCAACTTTTTACACCACAACAGCCTTGAAGCGCTGCTTTATGCGGGCAACTCTGAAGTCATGTTTTACGCCACACAACGCTGAAGCTCTGTTTTATGCGTGCTTCATGTATGTTGGGGGTTTTACGCGTATAATTCTCCAGCGTATTTTTCATGCTTCTACATATAAATATATAGATAATACATATAGTGTATATATATTTATATATATATATATATATATATATATATATATATATATATATATATATAGATATATATATATATATATATAGATATATAGATATATATAGATACATAGATATATAGATGCTTATATAAATATAATATAGTATACATATATAGATAATATATAGTTATGTATATAGGGTACATATAGAATATAGTTTACATATGTATATAGGTACATATATAGTATATAGTTTACATATGTATATAGGTACATATATAGTATATATATATATATATATATATATATATATATATATATATATATATATATATATAGCTTGCTTTGTTGCTGCTGCATGCGTGCTGCTGCTACTGCTCGCTGCTGCTGCAGGCTGCTACTACTGCTGCTACTGCTCGCTGCTGCTCCTGCAGCTGCTGCTACTGCTCGCTGCTGCTACAACTACTGCTGCATCTGCTACTGCTGCTGCTGCAGCTACTGCTGCATCTGCTACTGCTGCTGCAACCCCTGCAGCTGTTGCTGCTGCCTGCAGGCAGTGCTCGCCCCCTTTTTCTTGAAACACACACACACACACACACACACACACACACATATATATATATACTTATCCTAGTTAGAGTTATAAAACAAATGAAGAGGAACAAGGGTTACCTTACTGATATAGGGTTGAGGGAGATGAGGGATGGTGAGTGAAGGAGGTGGGGATGTGTTTATATAGGGAATGAGGGGCTCAAGATATTTATTATGGTGCATTGACCATTGTACCCTTGACTAATTCAATTTGGATTTCTCTTTTTATGAAGAGGAATCCAAATTGAATTTGACTTCCTAATATTTTTTATTTTATTTTTATGAAAGTTACAAATCTACCCTCCTTAGAATAATTTTGTCCTCGAAATTTAAAGTAGATCATACAAAAAGATAGAAGAAATACCTCAAAATTCAAAGAGATATGGGTATCGTTCGCACATCTCATCCTCTCTCCCAAGTAGATTCACCCGGGGAGTGATGACCCCAAGCGACACGAACAAATAAAATCGTCCGGTTACGCAACACATTTTCTCTACGATCTAGTATCTCCACGGGCTTCTCTTGGTATCTGAGGCTCGGTCCTACTTCAATCTCTAAGTGATCTAATACGTGGTTAGGATCAGCCACATATCGTCTCAGTTGGGATACATGAAACACATTATGTACTCCCTCTAATGTAGATGGCAAAGCTAACCGGTAGGCTACGGCACCGATCCTTTCGGTAATACTGAAGGGCCCGATAAATCTTGGACTAAGCTTCCCATTTCTCCAGAAACGAATCATGCCACGTGATGGAGAAATTTGCAAGAACACTAACTTGCCAACCTCGAACTCTAACGGTCTCCGGCGACTATCGGACTAGTGCTTCTGTCTGTCCTGAGCCACACGAAGTCTTTCTCTAATCTGCTTTACCTTCTTCGCAGCATCTACTACCATTTCTGGTCCCAACAATGCTCGCTCGCCTATGTCGTCCCAAGATAATGGGGTACGACATCTTCGACCGTACAGAGCCTCGAAAGGAGATATCTCGATGCTTGCTTGATAACTATTGTTGTATGCAAACTCCAAAAGATGAAGATAATCCTCCCAAGATCCTCCGAAATCTAGTACACAAGTGCGTAGCATATCCTTGAGAGTCTGAATAGTCCTATCTGACTGCCCGTCTGTCTGGGGGTGATATGCAGTATTAAACTTGAGCTGAGTGCCCAAACTCGCCTGCAAACTCCTCCAGAAATGAGAAATGAAACGACTATCCCGATCCAAGACTATGCTGACGGGAATCCCATGAATCCTAACAATCTGCCTCATATACATCTCTGCCAGCTTCTCAGTAGACAAACCCACCTTGAAAGGCAAAAAATGGGCTGACTTGGTCAACCTGCCAACGATGACCCAAATCACGTATTTTCCTCCTGGAGATATCATTAAGACACAAGATAAGATATTATTTGAGGACAGAAATTGGAGAAGATATCAAGTCATTCAGGGTGATCAAGATTAGTAAATTTAATTCAGAATTAAAATTCCTAATTCTGATTGAGTATTTCCTATTCCTAATATCCTATATCCTATTACAGGCTCGTAATAGTTCTCTAGTCCTAAGTACTACTACGACATCGTACTTCTTGCAAAGTCTGACATGGATGGGCCACCATAAAAATGTGTCATGACCCGCACCCGGGTGTTTGGGTACAATTGTGTAGGTACGTCCAGCCTACGCCGCAGTGTCGGCGGTAGAACGTTGTCTGGAACTAGTACTGTATAACTAACACTTCATAATATAAAGGAAGCAGATATTATACTCAATCACAAAACTAAGGTAGGTGAAAACATGCTCTATATATATGTGTGTATAAAGGTTACAGTACAAAATTTTGTATTCATAACTCATACGACTATAGTAAATCTGCAAACTCTAACTATTGTCATAACTGGGTCTCCTGCTTGCGGCCTTCCTCGATCCTTCAGGAGGTAAAATCAGGCTCGAAGCTATTTTTCAAAATCTATAATAGATGGGACACAGGTCCTTCTAAGTGCTACCTAAAATATTATCCAGTCAGGATTGAACGAGTACAATTCTAATAACAGTTTCAATACATGATAAAGACTATAAAACAGTGATAGAAAAGTAGTACATGATGGATAAATAAACGGACATCAAGGCATAGTAAAAATGAACAGGGAAAATGAATAAACAGAGAATATGTCATGTATCAACAAGGAATTCTATAGTCACTAAGTATTTTGAAATACTAGTTTGATTATGTGATCGGCTTAGGATTGCACAATGGGAGCCGGTTAATCATACGTGAAGTGTATAGTTAGCCTTTGCACAAAAATTATATTTGCGGGATTAGGGTATGATCACATATAAACTAGAATTTTCCCGCCCCGACTAGCATACAAGAATCACACGAATATCAGGTATTATACAAGATTAAAGTCTAAAAACACAAGATATGCTAGTCCGTGTTTCTTTGTGTCAGGAATCAAATACAACAATACTACATGTGTTATAGAAATTATCAGTAAGAAAACCATCAGAGACTGTACTCGCCTGGGGTCCAAAGCGGGTGAAACAAGTCAGAGTGTGACGGGGTCCAGATAACCTATATCATGAATAATTCACATTAATTGGTGAAATATAATTAAATAGACTTAACCCACTAGATTTCTAGGTTAATTTTATGCTATATCTGGTTTATAGATGGGACAAATATCTATATAAAAAACTTAAGTATAAAAATAATGTATATATAATATATATATTTATATATTATTTATAGATACATATATATAGATACATACATACATATATAGTAAATACATATATAAATACACATATATAATACATATATAGATACATATATATGCATATGATATATATACATATATATATAGATACGTATGTAATATATATATATATATATATATATATATATATATATATATATATATATATATATATATATATATATATATATGATATATATAGGTATATATAGATATAAATGTATATATATATATATATATATATATATATATATATATATATATATATATATATATACATAGATATATATAGATAATATATAGTATACGTATATAGATACATATATAGATACATATATATGTATATGATATATATAGATACAATATATTATATATAGATATATACATAGATATATATAGATAATATATAGTATACGTATATAGATACATATATAGATACATATATATGTATATGATATTTATAGATACAATATATTATATATAGATACATAGATATATATATATATATATATATATATATATATATATATATATATATATATATATATATATATATATATATATATATATATATATATATATATATATATATATATATATATATAATATACATAAATAGATAGTCTATAGTATACATATATATATATATATATATATATATATATATATATATATATATATATATATATATATATATATATATATATATATAAATACAATATAGTATACATATATAGTTATGTATATAGGGTACATATAGAATATAGTTTACATATGTATATAGGTACATATATAGTATATAGTTTACATATGTATATATGTATATGATATATATAGATATAAATGGGTATGATATATATATATATATATATATATATATATATATATATATATATATATATATATATATATATATATATATATATATATATATATATATATATATATATATATATATTATATATAGATACATAGATATATATAATATACTTAGATAGATAGTATATATTATACATAGATACATATAGTATACATATATAGATAATACATATAGTATATATATATATATATATATATAGATATTTATATAAATACAATATAGTATACATATATAGATAATATATAGTTATGTATATAGGGTACATATAGAATATAATTTACATATGTATATAGGTACATATATAGTATATAGTTTACGTATGTATATAGGTACGTATATATATATATATATATATATATATATATATATATATATATATATATATATATATATATATATATATATATATTATGTACATATATATATATATAGCTTGCTTTGCTGCTGCTGCATGCGTGCTGCTTCTGCTGTGCGCTGCTGCTGCTGCAGGCTGCTACTGCTGCAGCTACTGCTGCTCCTGCACTGCTGCTGCTCCTGCAGCTGCAGCTGCTGCTACTGCTCGCTGCTACTACACCTACTGCTGCAACGCCTGCAGCTGCTGTTGTTGCCTGCAGGTAGTGTTCCTCCCTTTTTTTCTTGAAAATACACACACACACACACACACACACACACACACACACACACACACATATATATATATATATATATATATATATATATATATATATATATATATATATATATATATCCTAGTTTGAGTTATAAAACAAATGAAGAGGAAAAAGGGTCACCTTGCTGATATAGGGTTGAGGGATGGTGAGTGAAGGAGGTGGGGATGTGTTTATATAGGAAATGAGGGGGTCAAGATATTTATTATGGTGCATTGACCATTGTGCCCTTGACTAATTCAATTTGGATTTCTCTTCTTACGAATAGGAATCCAAATTATATTTGTCTTTCTAATATTTTTTTATTTTATTTTTATGAAGGTTACAGCCTCTGCATTAGAATGAGCCACAACATTCTACTTCTTACTACACCACGTGAGAAGATTGTCACCCACAAACGTACAATATCCAGAAGTAGACCTATCACTGCGACTGCCTACCCAATATAATGTCTGATCGAGTAACAATAAGATATATAAATTAGCCAACCAAACGTCTATAATATTCAACATTCTCAAATACTATTTTGTGTCAGCATCACGCTTATCATGATAATCCATAGGAGTTTCAACTGGCCGACACTCCAACATTCCAGTCTTAGAGAGCAAGTCTAGAACATACTTGTGTTGTGACAAATACACACCCTTCTTAGATCGAGCAACCTTGATTCCAAGAAAATATCAAAGAAGAACCAAATCCATAGTATGAAAATGATGACTAAAGTAGGCATTCAAGTCCAAAATCCTAGCATGATCACTCCCAGATATAATGATATCATCAACATAAACAAACAATATGATAATACCTGCTAAGGAAGAATGGAAAAATACTGAATGATCTGATGTGGTGCGCCAAAAATAATAACTCGTACAACTCATAGATACGGGCAACGTTCCGTTTATGCGAATATGATTCTTCCAAAGATGCCCAAATTTGTTTGGAGGATTCACACCAATGAATATTAGCAGCGATGTGCGGATCCATACTATGCCATAACCATGACATAACATATGCATCTGCACTTATCCAATCTTCATACTCAGCGGATATTTCAAACAGGGGATCTTCAGTCAAAAACTTGAACTTCTTCTTCGCCCTCAACAGCACTTTGATAGACTTGGTCCAGGCAAGGTAGTTTGCACCATTGAGTTTCACCGCTGTAACCAATTTTTCCAATTCACCATTATGAATAATAATAAAAGAAGAACCACCTTCGCCGCCACCACAACTAGCACTATTAATCTCGCCAGAAGATTCGGTCTCCATCATACTTGCAGATGCAACAGAAAAATGAAATCTCTGAAATCCTAGATCTTACAAAGAACCACAACCGACAACGAACAACCAATGGAGATCTGTAGAAACCCTAGATCTCATAAATGAACCATGAACGACCAAGAATAACTAACGATGAACGACTAATCATGAAAAGTAGACAAAAAATAGTTCGATCGGCCCTGTCGTGGATAAGATGTACAGTACTTTCAAAAGATACTTTGATACCAAGTAAAGTTTGGAGATGGAGAGGAGATGAGAAAACTAGGAGAAGAGAGAATATGAGAAAGGAGATTGCAAGAACATAAAATCCTAGGTTGCACCTCATGTCTATTTATATTGATATGCAATACACTCACAATTACTATTATACCCTCTTAAGATAAATAACAAAATAAAATAACTCTAATACCCCCCTTCAAGCTGGAGCATTTAGATCAGACATGTCCAACTTGCTACATAAATCAGAAAATGGACCACGAGCAAATGGTTTGGTGAGGATATCATCTAATTGATCCTCTGACCGAAGATAAGAAGTGACAATCTGTTTCTTCAGCAATAAATCACGAACAAAATAATAATCCACCTCGATATGCTTCGTGAGCTCATGAAACATCGGATTACTTGCGATAAATATTGTCCACTGATTATCACAATACATCTCCATAGGAATATGAATCATAATCCATATTTCACGAAGAAGATACTGCACCACATCATCTCAAAAGTTGTATGAGCCATCGTACGATACTCGGCCTTTGTATTAGAACAAGCCATGATATTCTGCTTCTTACTACGCCATGTGATAAGATTGCCACCCACAAACGTACAATATCCAGAAGTAGACCTCCTATCACTGCGACTGTTTGCCCAATCATCATCAGTGAACCCCATTACTGTAAACAACTGGAAAGGTTTGTACAACAAACTCTTTCCAGGTGCACCCTTCAAGTATCGAAGAATGCGAGAGATAGCCTCCTAATATGGTTGCCAAGAGACACGTATAAACTGACTAACTACTCCAACTGCATATGTAATGTCTGGTCGAGTAACAATAAGATATATAACTTTGCCAACCAAACGTCTATAATATCCAACATTCTCAAATAACTCTTCCCTGTCAGCATCAAGCTTATCATGATAATCTATAGGAGTCTCAACTGTCCGACACTCCAACATCCCAGTCTCATAGAGCAAGTCTAGAACATACTTGTATTATGACAGATACATATCCTTCTTAGATCGAGCAACCTTGATTCCAAGAAAATATCGAAGAAGACCCAAATCCTTAGTATGAAAATGACGACTAAGGTAGGCCTTCAAGTCCACAATTCTAGAATGATCACTCCCAGATATAATGATATCATCAACATAAAAAATTAACACGATAATACCTGCTGAGAAAGAATGGTAAAATACTGAATGATCTGATGTGGTGCACCAAAAATAATAACTCGTACAACTTGTCACGCCCCGATCTTCCGCAGGCAATCGGCCGTCCCCTCTAGGCACGAATCACCATGCCAGCGCTCCCGCGAGATGATCGCTTGACCCATCTGGGCGTGATGTCGTACGAGCATAAGCCGCGTCCGTGTAAGGCCTTGATATAAACATGCGGTAAGAGGTCTAAGCCACAGAGTCGCATAGATTATTCGAGTGCAGCAAAATTATAAACGCACAGACGATTAGTAACAAGTTGACAGAGTTGTTAATAGAGGAAGCATTGAATAACACAAGTATTGAAGTAAAGCAACTCTTTATTGATATTGAACAAGTATTATAAGCGGCGCTAGGCCGAGCTTACAAGTCGCTCAAGTCTCTCTCTCTGAAACAGTAAAAACGTGCCAAGTGGCTACATTTGTGGAATGATGTATAGGCGATGTTCCAACATTATGTCCTATATATGTGCATCAATTTCGGACGCAACGCTCTAAGGCTCCATAGTGAACTCTACGCCTTAGCACGCACGAAGGAGGCAACCACACCGAACGAGGTTCTTCCGCACCCTGCAAGCAATCTGGTGGGTTATCAGTACATGAATGCACTGGTGGGAAGGCTTTCTCGCTCGCTCGACAAATCCAAATATGTTATATAGGTTTCGTGTACCATCTATTAAGTTATCTTTCTAGTCTTGTCTTAGGATCTGTTTCATGGCAATGATAAAAAGCCTAACTCATGTGGCAGTGTGCCGTGCAATATAAAGGAACACGGCGAGACTTACCAACTTACCATTTGTCCTTCCCTGTCCAAGGCAAACCAAGTTAAATGATGCACGGGCATATATATAATGAGATCCAGGGGCAATAACATATGCAAACACAAGTGTCATGAGCGAGGTTATGTTTCAGATGCACAAGTTATAAGGATTACTCAGGTGTGTTGCATAAGATGTTCAAGTGCTCAATTTATACAAGTGTCATGAGCGAGGTTATGTTTCGGATGCACGAGTTATAAGGATTACTCAGGTGTGTTACCATTTATCCTTCCCTGTCCCATGATCATTTAGGTGTTTTAATTTACTAAATGCGATGCAATGACTCACACGCGGATTGCCGCTAAGCGACGATGACTTATCTATATGAACAATTACCGCTGGCATGGCCATAAAGGACCGATTATAGTCGGGGCAATATTAGGTGCATGAAGTCATACGTCGATGCCACCTTCGCCCTAGAAGGTATGGAGTGCGATACAGTATGGAATGCAACACGAGGACAATGGGGGCGTTCACTCCATGCCGCCCACTAACATGCGACTATCGTAAAGTTTCGTCCGGACTGGATCAGTGTCTTGCCCAGGCGACCGTCCGCAGGAACCTGAACATGAATACCTTGTGCACAAGTTATCCGCGACGTGCAAGTCTTGGGTCTTCCAAATTCATAACTTGGCATGATAATCCATGATTCTTTGTTCTAAACGAGCATTGCTCCATGAGCTGTGAATTTGATTTGCTTGACATGATTCTCATTCAGTTATAAACTTGACATGATTCTCTATCAGTGTTTTACTTGCCTTGATGCATTCCCTTGGTTCGGAGATTGCCTTGGCGACCTAACAGTTCCGGATACTTGCAGGTTCATATTGCACAGAAGGATTATTCGAAAGTCTTCTGGCTAACTAAATGCATGGACGATACGGATAACGTTACTTGATTTTGGCATGATTCGTATGGCAAACATTGAGACGAGGCAACAAGTACAAGTTAACATATAAGCAAGCAAGCATGCATTTTATGAAAACATAAGCATTTACGTTAGCACGGTCTAAGGGTAAAGCGAGGAGTGAAATCCTAAAGGGATATACTGAGCGACATACTCTAGGGATGTGCAGTGTAAGCAAGTGAACAGTGCACTACGAAGAGTATATATATAGTTCTACTCGAGGCATAGCAGGGACTAGTTGCACAAGGCAAATGTAGCATGCGAGGGTCCATTTATAAGCAAAGTTTTATTTCCATGTTCTAACACAAGCAATACAAGTTGGGATTATTTCCTTAGCTCAGTGTGTTGGATTCTTTATTAGCATGCAAGGGTTGATTCACTTAGTGACTAGCATGTATCGTCCATATTTTAAGTGTGCTGGCTAAGCAAATATAAGTTCATCGTAGCTACCCACCTTAGCGATGATTCGCCTCGGTTGAGCAATGCTCCGAGCGAGCCTCTGAAAGCCTAAGCCGGAACTCCTAGAGGGCTAAGTCGGGAAATCCTTTGCCTCAAACTAGTCTTCTTGCTGAGCAAAGTGGGTCGGGTCATTGTACTTTTGCCATTTGAATCGGCTGTCCATTTGAACGGAACGGGTCGTCACATTATACACCACTTAGAAAAAGTCTCGTCTTCGAGACTTCTTGAACGCAAGCCGTTCTACCGTACTATCAAATCTATCCCAAGCGTAGCAATTGATACCACTAGATTCGTTCGAACACAATCTTCTACTCGTTCTTTATACCGTATCGCGTGTATGCTGGGTCGGTCTCATTGAATGACTCTATCATTCAATCCAAGTTATGACTCGGTCTCTATTGTGCCTTAGCGCAGAACATATTGCTTAACACGGATACTTTATAATCCATCTTGAATGATGATCTAAGGCTGAGGCAAATTTATACAAGTCGTTATACTTATTCGTGCGGATATTCACTTGCACTAGCATTCGAGATCAGCATATCATGAGTCTGGATCGTACACATATTTAAAGCGTCCTTCAAACATATACATGTCAACCAATTTAGCGATAGCGAAGTCTTAGCACTCGAGTTTCATATATCATTGAGTCTTGGATCGTGCGCACGTTTAAGGCGTCCCTCAAACATATGCATTCAACCAAATTTAGAGATAGTAAAATCGGACAAACTACTTTGCAAAAATCTCAAGGGTTCTCGTTTTAGGAATCACAAGGATACTTCTGACATGGTCAATCAAATTTCAAGTCATTTTCCATTCTAACTCAAATCAAGTATTTGTACTACCGTTAAGCACGATCTATTCGGTTTACCGACTAGTGTCCATCCGTTTGGGTGAAACATAGCTCACGTTTACCGTTCCAAGTCTAACACTAAGTTTTGCTGCCCCAATTCTATAGCTTTGTTCAAGTAATATGCTAAAGTCGGTCACACAGGTTTTTTCACTCGGCACATGGTAGTCTGCCTAATTACTAGGTCAGCTTACAAGGTCATAGGTACAAGTTCAAGCACACGACTCATCGTGCAAATTCGTCGCACGATGCTCGCCCCAATTCCTAGGGTCAAACCATTGTTCATTTGTACGGGGTATTGTACCCAAGCTTGTTTCACTCAGATTTCTAAACATCGAGCATAGATTATCCTACGCACAATAATATGTTTGTTTGTACAAGGGTCGAGTTCGTTTAGTCAAATTCATGATATATCCAATTTGCAGGACAAGCCTAGTAATTTGCACAGTCTATCTCCTTAAAACATGTTTGATATAATCCATATATCCATTCCAAGTCTAGACCAACAAGCCAAGATTTAATTCTAAACCCTTGTTTATAACTCCAAGTCGTCCAACATGATTCATGTATTCGTTCAAAAAACCATCAACCATGATTTACTCCAGGTTCTAAGCTAACTTATCCTCGAAACACTTTCGATTCACTTGTATTCCCAAATTCGTCTTATAGTGTCGAACCAAAAGTCAAGATGATCCATCAGTTGTCATGCTCCGGTCTCCCGAAAGTTCGATCACCCTCGTTGGTTGTGAGATTACCACGCCAATGCTCCCGCTGGATAATTGTGCTAATCCGGACATGACGCATGTACGAGCATAGAGTTACCCTCGCATAAGACAAGAAAGTTTGAACATTATGGTTATCTTCGGCACGATCGAGACACCTTATCATTTCACTTTGTTCCATCCAAGTTATATATAAAATCTATCAAGTCATATCCGTTCATGCAGTGATTATAATTCGTCTAGCAAAATCATCCAACTTTAATGTTACCGTTCGATAAAACCATAGTCTACTTCTAGCATTCCTCAAGCAACTAAGTCCAAATTCTCAAGCCCAAGTTCATCCATTTTTGATATATTTTATTCATCGAGTTCGTTTGGAATAATCACCGAACATGTTCTCATGAGTTCGATCATCCCCGTCGTACGTGAAATCACCATGTCGGCACTCCTGCAGGATAATCGTTCTCGTTGGGACTAATTTCGAAGGTTATTGTTTTGAACTGGATTCAAGATCATTCTTCCAAACTCCAAGTCAAATCCGTTATGGCTTATCTCTTTCATCGAACCACAATATTTATTCTCGGGCTAACTTCTATTTGAGCGATATTGTATTCAAGTTCAATCCGTTTTGTTTCAATCCGAAATCGCTCGCACAATCCTCCAAGTTTCCTTAACCAAGATATCAATTTTTATTTCCATGAATTCCTATTCGATATAAGCCTTAGCATTTATTCGAGACGTTCTCCAATTGTTCAATCCGACTATTGCACGAGACCTATGAGTCCATTTGAACATTTTTAAATGATCCATACACCACTCGAAATTGAGTCACCCAATTAAATCTTCAATCGATGTTCGCATCAATCGCTAGCATATTCATCA
This sequence comes from Iris macrosiphon, assembly GCA_036927795.1. Classification (NCBI taxonomy): domain Eukaryota; kingdom Viridiplantae; phylum Streptophyta; class Magnoliopsida; order Asparagales; family Iridaceae; genus Iris; species Iris macrosiphon. The sequence goes on from JAYESA010000015.1 coordinate 125,862,282, forward strand.
AGTTTTACTTAGAATTTCTGCACGATACTTAGGTATCGTTTGATAAATCTTAGTCTCGTATATATATATATATATATATATATATATATATATATATATATATATATATATATATATATATATATATATATATCCCATTTATAGTCATCTAAGTAAACCATATTCAATTTGTATCTTCCGACATGAAATACCGTCTGAGCTATTTCCCAAAATTCAAGCACGATTCTCTATATTTGCCTAAGTGATAAATCCGGTAATGTTTCTATCGGTTGCCATTCTAATTCTGACTTATCTTTTTCTGAATGATATCCCTATCTCGCTTGCAAACTAGCTTGCACCAAAGGGTCTTGGCACGCGATACTCAACACAACTTAGCCGAAAGGCTGTGTGCATAGCTAACCGTTTAAACGATATTCTATCCCGCATACTAACTCATTGGATAATCATGTATAGGTATTCCGGTTCTCACATGACTTGATATTTTTAGCACGAGTCTATTCCAACCAAGCCTAACACAGGTCGGCACAAAGGCCATCACATTATAATTTCGTACAAGTAATTATATCATTCACATGCACATTTTAAAATTATTTAGACTCATTGTTTGGAACATTCCGATGGGACATTGAGAGAGAGCGTATGCACATAACCCACGAACGAGCTTTCGAAAGTGAGAAAACTAAAACGAAGTCCAAAGGCGGAAATCCATGCTCTGATACCAATATGTCACGTCCCGATCTCCCGCAGGCAATCGGCCGTCCCTGCTAGGCACGAATCACCGCGTCAGCGCTCCCGCGGGATGATCGCTTGACCCATCTGGGCGTTATGCTGCACAAGAGTAAGCTACGCCCGTGCAAGGCCATGATATGAACATGCGGTAAGAGGTCTAAGCCACAAAGTCGCACAGATTGTCCGAGTGCAGCAGAATTATAAACGCACAGGCGATTGGTAACAAGTTCACAGAGTCGTTAATAGCGAAAGCATTGAATAACACAAGTATTGAAGTAAAGCAAACTCTTTATTGATATTGAACAAGTGTTACAAGCGGCACTAGGCAAGATTACAAGTCGCTCAAGCCTCTCTCTCTGAAATAGTAAAAGCGTGCCAAGTGACTACATTTATGGAATGATGTATAGGCGATGTTCCAACATTATGTCCTGTATATGTGCATCAGTTCCGGACGCAACGCTCCAAGGCTCCACGCCTTAGCACGCACCAAGGAGGCATTCACACAGAACGAGGTTCTCCCGCACCCTGCAAGCAATCTGGTGGGTTATCAATACATGAATGCACTAGTGGGGAGACTTTCTCGCCCGCTCGACAAATCCAAACACGTTATATAGGTTCCGTGCACCATATATTAAGTTATCTTTCTAGTCTTGCCTTAGGATCAGTTTCATGGCAATGATGAAAAGCCTAACTCGTGTGGCAGTGCGCCATATAATATAAAGGAACACGGCGAGACTTACCAACTTACCATTTGTCCTTCCCTGTCCAAGAAAAACCAAGTTAAATGATGCACGAGCATATATATAATGAGATCCATGGGCAATAGCATATGCAAACATAAGTGTCGTGAGCGAGGTTATGTTTCGGATGCACGAGTTAAAAGAATTACTCAGGTGTGTTGCATAGGATATTCAAGTGCTCCATATATACAAGTTTGTTATACCCATGATCGTTCAGGTGTTTCAATTTACTGAATGCGATGCAATGACTCGCACGCGGATTGCCGCTAAGCGAGAATGACTTATCTATATGAACAATTGTCGCTGGCATAGCCATAAAGGACCGATTATAGTTGGGGCGATATTAGGTGCGTGAGGTCATACGTCGACGCCACCTTCGCCCAGGACGGTATGGAGTGCGACGCAGTATGGAGTGCGACGTGAAGACAAGGGGACGTTCACTCTATGCCGTTCACTCTATGCCGCCCACTAACATGCGATTATCGTGAAGTTTCGTCCGGACTGGATCGGTGTCGGTGCCCCGACGACCGTCCGCAGGAACCTGAACATGAATACCTTGGGTACAAGTTGCCCGCGACGTGCAAGTCTTGGGTCTTCCAAATTCATAACTTGACATGATAATCCATGATTCTTTGTTCTGAACGAGCATTACTCAACGAGCTGTGATTTTGATTTGCTTGACATGATTCTCGTTCAGTTGTAAACTTGACATGATTCTCGATCAGTATTCCACTTGCCTTGATGCATTCCCCTGGTTCGGGATTGCCTTGGAGACCTAACGATCCCAGATACTTGCAGGTTCATATTGCACAGAAGGACTATTCGATAGTCTTCTGGCTAACTAAATGCATGCATGATACTGATAACGTTACTTGATTGTGGCATGATTCGTGTGGCAAACATTGAGACGAGACAACGAGTACAAGTTAACATATAAGCAGACAATCATGCATTTTATAAAAATATAAGCATTTACGTTGGCACGGTCTAAGGGTAAAGCGAGGAGTAAAATCATAAAGGGATATACCGAGCAACATACTCTAGGGACGTGCAGTGTAAGCAAGTGAACAGTGCACTACGAAGAGAATATATATCGTTCTACTTGAGGCATAGCGGGGACTAGTGGCACAAGGCAAATGTAGCATGTGAGGGTCCATTTATAAGCAAAGTTTTATTTCCATGTTCTAATACAAGCAATATAAGTTGGGATTATATCCCTTAGCTAGGTGTGTTGTATTATTTATTAGCATGCAAGGGGTGATTCACCTAGCGACTAGCATGTATCGTCCATATTTTAAGTGTGCTGGCTAAGAAAAGACAAGTTCATCGTATCCACCCACCTTAGCGATGATTCGTCTCGGTCGAGCGATACTCCGAACGAGCCTCTGAAAGCCTAAGCCAGAACTCCTGGAGGGCCAAGTCGGGAAATCATTTGCCTCAAACGAGTCTTCTCGCTGAGCAAAGCGGGTCGGATCGTTGCACTTTTGCCGTTTGAATCGGCTGTTCGCTTGAACGGAACAGGTTATCACACAACTCATAGATGCGGGCAATGTTTCGTTTATGCGAATATGAGTCTTCCAAAGATGCCCAAATCTGTTTGGAGGATTCACACCAATGAACATTAGCAGCGACGTGCGGCTACATACCATGTCACAACCACGGCATAACATATGCATCTGCACTCATCCAAACTTCATACTCAGCGGACGTTTCAGACTGGGTTCTTCAGTCAAAAACTTCAACTTATTCTTCGCCCTCAACATCACTTTGATAGACTTTGGACCAGGCAAGGTAGTTCGTACCATTGAGTTTCACCGCTGTAATCGATTTTTCCAATTCATCATTATGATAACAGTAAAAGGAGAACCAGTTCCGCCACCACCACAACTAGCACTATTAATCTCGCCAGAAGATTCGGTCCCTATGATACTTGCAGATGCAACAAAAAGACGAGATATTTGAAACCCTAGATCTCACAATGAACCACAACCGACGACGAACAACCAATGAAGATCTGTAGAAACCTTAGATCTCATAAACGAACCACGAACGACCACGTATAACTAACGATGAACGACGAATCATGAAAAGTAGACGAAAACAGTTCGATCGGCCCTGTCGTGGATATGATGTACATTACTTTCAAAATATACTTTGATACCAAGTAAAGCTTGGAGATGGAGAGGAGATGAGAAAACTAGGAGAAGAGAGAATATGAGAAAGAAGATTGCAAGGGTATAAAATTCTAGGTTGCATCTCATGTCCATTTATATTGATATGCAATACACCCACAATTACTATTATACCCTCATAAGATAAATAACAAAATAAAATAACTCTAACAACAACAAAATTAATTTTAATATTAACATTAATATTAACCTTAATATTAAAATTAAAATTAAAATTAAAATTAATATTAATATTAATATTAAAATAATATCAATATTAACATTAACGTTAATAAATTAACATTAACATTAATGTTAAAGTTAATATTAACATTAAAATTAACATTAATATTAATATTAAAATAAATATGAATATTAACATTAATGTTAATATTAATTAAATACATCAGAATATATTTTAGTTAATTATGTTATTTTAATTAAATGCTAAATTACTTTCTTAAGATATAATTAAATATTAAATATATTCCGATGGACTTTCATATGTTTAATATTTAATATTTAAATCTAGTAAATATTAAAACTATCTTTAGAAAGGATTCAAATGATATGTATTAATATTTAAATCTATCCTTTAGCATTTATTGAATGCATATCATTTAAATCCTACGTATGATTAAATATACCTATTACTTTCTAAAGATAGAATTAAATATTTTAGCATTTAATGAAAAGATTCATTTTTTTCCTACGTAGGAGTACATATATAACATACAGACGGACTCCTCCGTTAAATCAAACTGTAGTGTTCCATAAAATAGACTTACAAGCCTATTATATATATATATATATATATATATATATATATATATATATATATATATATATTGTCAAGACTTGGTTCAATGTGGCAAGAAGATGGTTATAAAAAATCTATGTCAACAGTGTTGTTTTTCCTAAAGAAATTCAATCCGTCCAATGAAAAAGTGAACAAAATAGTCCCTCGTCGGAAAGTATGGGTGGTGAGCGTCCAATTTATTCCAAAATCAATCCGAAAATAGTCATAACGGAACCAAACCGAATAATCGATTCGGTTTGTTTGGTTTGTTCGATTGAACTATTTATATTGTTTAATGGACCGAAACCAAATTAGAATCGTGGTTAAATTATATTAAAAATTATAATTTTGTACATACTTTTTTATATTTCAAAATTACACTCAAAGTTGGACTAATTGATAAATTATTAAAATTATGCTCCAAACACATATATAGAATTACTGTTTTTAAAATAATAAAAAAATATTTTTTTAATCATAAAATTGAGAATATTTACATAATTGTATAATTCTTATTCGATTTTTGGTTTTCAATCAAAATCGAAATCCCAAACCAAATCCGAATAAAAAATATTAGTATTCAAAATCGACACTAAACCGAAATTTCTTTTAATCCGAACTGAATATCTTATTTGCTCGGTTCAGTTTTCGGCCCAAAACAGAATAATATATGGTCCCCCTACTTTGTATATTCCTTCCCTTTATATTCCGCTCCAATTAATCTAAACTGCTAACGTATCCTCTCTCAATATCATAACTAATATATATAAGAGCAATTCTTACCATAAAGAGCATATCCAACCCTACTGTGTTGTATTGCGTTGTGATTTCTATTTGGAATGAGATATAAAACAACGTCTATTCTAGATAACAAAATTATTTTCACAAAAGACAATGAAATAGAAAAATATCTCCAATACAAAAGTATTAAAACAAATTATTTTTTAATATTTTTTTTTAATATTTTTTATTAATAATTGATGACATATAAGTAAAGATATTGTCATCTTTGTCAAGTGCATTAACTAGACTAGATATAATATCTTCTATAACTTTTGCAATGTAACTTTATAACTTGACATGAATAACATTTGAGAAGAATGTGACTACAACTTTTCTCCAAAGTTACACTAGGGCTGGAGATGCTCTAATAGCTAAACTCTTACTTGGCTAGCAAAATTTTAAATTACTATGCAAACATGGTTTTCTTCTTCTTCTTCTTCTTCTTCTTCTTCTTCTATTAATGGCCGTTCTTTTCTCGGAAAATTTCAATCAGAGCATAATACTTTAATATATTTCTTAAAAAAGCAACGAAGTTTTAATATTTACCAAAAAAGCATTAAAATGCCCTTCCGAATGACGTTTTACGCTTTTCCGTCCATGTAATTAACGGTGGAAATTTTCGCGTTAAAAAAAATAATAAAAAAAACAAAACGCCCTTCCAAAGGGCGTTTTATGTTTTTAAAATAATTTAATTTATTGATATCCTCTCTCTCCCCTCTCTCCTCTCTCTTCTCCCTTTAAAAAAAATTAATATTTTAAGCAAAACGCCCTTCCAAAGGGCGTTTTGTATATTATAATAATTATTTAATCAGTTATTTATACTTCCCGCTCGCTCTTTCTGTTTTAAAAAAAATATATTATTAAAAAAAAAATATTTTAAGCAAAACGCCTTTCCAAAGGACGTTTTGTATATTATAATATATTTTTTATCAGTTATTTATAATTTCCGGCCGCTCTTTCTGCTTAAAAAAAAATATATTATTAAATGGAAAACGCCCTTAGGAAGGACGTTTTTCCCAGGGAAAACGCCCTTCCTAAGGACGTTTTCCATTTAATAATATTTTTTTTTTAAAACAGTTCTCTCTGACTGCTTCTCTCTCTCTCTCTCTCTCTCCTCCTCAGACTGCTTCTCTCTCTCTCTCTCCTCCCTCTCCCTCTCCCTCTCCCGCTCCCCCTCCTCTCTCCGCTCTCCGCTCTCCTCTCTCCTCTCTCCCTCTCCCTCTCCCCCTCCTCTCTCCGCTCTCCTCTCTCCCTCTCCCCTCCGCTCCCCTCTCTCCTCTCTCCCCTCTGCTCTCTTGTCTCTTTCCTCCTGTCTTCTCTCTGCTCCCCTCTCCCCTCTCTCCTCTCTCCCCTCTCCCCTCTGCTCTCTTGTCTCTTTCCTCCTGTCTTCTCTCTCTTGTCTCTTTCCTCGTCTGTACTCTCATTTCTTTTCTATCTTCTTTTCTCTTTTGTCCACACATGCTACCCCCCAACCCGTGACCTCCCCCAACCCAAAATCCCAGAAGGACTTCACAAACACTCAACCCGTGACCTCCCCACCCCCCAAACCCGTGACCTCTCTTCTCTCTTGTCCCTGTCTCTTTTTTCTTTACTGATCGAAACCTCGTGAATTATTTTTGTCATATAAGAAGCTAGAGCACTTCACATTGCTATAAGAAGCAACCATTCTTCACAGCAGCACTTCACATTAGAAGCACTTCACATTAGAAAAAAACTCATTCTTCACAGAAGGAGAGTTCAACATCAGAAATTTTTTTCCTAGAGCTATCGAAATACAAATGGCTTCTCACAATGACGGACGCATACCCGGTGGACCTACAACTCCGGCCATTCAACGTGAACGAGAGTCTCACATTTCAAGTCTGATTTTTGCAGGACCGGTAATTAGTTTTTTACATCTGGATAAATAATATTATTATTTTTAAGTGTATTATATTGTACTAACGATATATATATATATATTATAGCGTTATGATTATCCAGGTGTCAAATTAAGAGAGCATGGTGAATGGCGGGCATCATGGGAGTTGACTGAAGCACAAAATATGTTGGTGAAGGCTTTTGGTTTTGAATATGTTGACACTATACGAATGAAGCGTCACGATAGAGACCTGATATTAAGTATCGTTGAGCGATGGTGGCCAACACGCAACACATTTCAGTTACCCTTCGGGGAGATGACGATCACGTTAGCAGACGTGGCACAGATTCTAGGATTACCTATCCAAGGTTCTCCTATATATTTCGACGAAAAAATAGAAGCAAAACAGCTCATCAGAGAATACCTCGGTGTGGAGCCCCCCTCTGACATGGGACAAGCCAGCACGGTCAAACTCACTTGGCTCCGGTCAACTTTCATGCATGTTGATCATATCGGGTCTACAAAAGTTCCTGTCGATGATTCGCGGGTAATTATTTACATGTATTAATTATTGTTAATATTTATTTAATATAAATGGTATGAATATTCAATTATATTTTCAGGTAATATGTTGCACTAGGGCTTACTTATTGTGTCTATGCGGTGCTTTTTTATTCCCCGATGCTACGGGAAATATGGTCAACGTACGACTGCTTCCATTTTTGGCGGACATTAATTCCTACACAAGACACGCATGGAGTGTAGCAGTATTAGCAAATTTATACCGCTCTATGACGTCTTTTGTGAGTAAGGTATCACAGGGTAGAACCGCCAAAAATATAAGTGGATGTCTAGCACTTATACAGGTATGAATAAAAATGAATAATATATGTTATATTTATTTGTATCTTATTTGTGTTCTTCTTTGTAGTTCTGGTGTTACGAGCACTTCGCGATTGGTAGACCAACTAGTAGATATAGCGCTGAGGTTCCAGTATGGCCAGCAGGCATTCGCTGGATTACTAGAAATACAGATTATGTACATTGTATAACCAAAGTGATATCTCTTTACCGGCATCAATTTGACACATTAACCGCCTATGAGGTTAGTATTTAATTATTAAATTAAAATTTAAAAATATATTGTTGTGGCTACCATTTATTATTTGTTGAATGTCAAATAGGTTGTTTGGCAACCTCTAAGTGTGCCAGAAGGTGCGAGAGATAGTGGACGTGCCCGCAGTCTCCATAGGTATTATATCATGTACAACGGATCTATCATGTTTCATCCAGCGGATCGTGTTATGCGACAGTTCGGACTGAAACAGATGATACCCCTGGAGCCTTTGGCTTATAGCAGTACAAAATCAAATATGGAAGAGCGGGTTCGAATGTATATGATTGGTTGGGAATCCAGATTTATCACGCATGGCGTGGAACACATGTCTGAATTGATGACATCGGCGGCAGATGGTAAGTTAAGAAATATTTCAAATAAATAATACGGTATTATATCTTACATATCATTTTGTGTTTACATTTTACAGTGGAAGGTACTGCCGATTTTGTACGTTGGTATGGATGCCCCCTAGTGCAAAATAGGAGGTATCAATTTGAAGAAGCTCGGTTCCAGCCACGAGCTTTAGATGATATGAGCTTGCGTGATAGGACGGCACGTGATGCTCTTCTGGTATATTTCTTTATTTGCAAAAAATATCATCTTTATATATGTTACTTTATATTTATTGATTGTGGATTTAAATATTCAGGCGGAGACACTGGCTGATATAGCTGAGGATCCCGAAAGAGATCCAGAAGGAGTTATAGGGACGGTTGTACAATATATGCGTGCACCACTGGGTCCCCGTTTTACTCCACTTGATATACCAGACAGCCATCCGGTAGGTCACGTGAGACAGAGGCAGGCACGTCCTCGTAGGCAACGTGAACGAGGAGTTGGTTCGAGCAATACAGAGGCACGAGTCTTACAGGTTGGTGAGGGAACATCCCAAGCTGGCATGTCACAACCTTATGTTGGCATGCCACAACATTACGAGGGATATTCCCAACCTTACGCTGGCATGTCACAACCTTATGTTGGCATGTCACAACCTTACGAAGGTCGGCCACAGCATGACGGTGACACATCCCAGACTTACGAGACCACATCCCAGAGCAGCGATGCCACACCACAGGGTGCTTCTCAACAATGGGATTGGAATTACTACATGCAGGAGACTGGCACTTCGTTGTTTGGCTCAGCCACCCTTGATCCATACTCCCATTTATATTTGTCACCACCAGAGGGTACAGAGGAAAGGAGAGATAGACTCGGTCTTAGACGAGTTGATCGTAGAAATTATAGAAGGGATGACAGAGGGGGCTAGTAAATTTTTTGGTATCCATAAATAAATGTATGACAATCTTTTTTTTGTCTTACAATTTCAGTAATATGATATTTATTTTATTCAAAATTTCAGCAACTTCAAGTACAACATTGTAACAACGTTAGATCAAAATCATAATTACTCAAAAAAGATACAATAATGATATTCACTGCCTCGGTTGGTTTCTACAACTCCTTTTGTTGTGTCCCAGCCCGCCACAATTGCTGCAACGAAGATCTCTTGTCGACGGTTCTCTTGTCATTATACGATTCTTCTTCGGTCTGCCAGCTCTACGCCCAAGAAGTGGTACTCCAATTTGACCTCTTATAGGTTCACTTTGAGGATTATAGGAGACTGGAATCGGTTCCATACATGGCATGTACACAGCTCTAAGTGTTGCAACAGAAAATTCAACTGGATAAAAACTTTCAATTGGTACGTTAGAAGAATGACATGTAAAAAAAGCATGTTCACATGGTAATAGAGTATGTTGCCACCGACCACATGTACAACATTTACGGTCTAGTTCAACCACATAACATCTACTAGTTTCATGATCCCATATTTCAAATTTATTATTATTAAAACGCAATAATTGAAAATGGTGTGACTCCCGTCTAATACGTGCTATAGTGTTCATCATCCTTGGACAAAACTGTGTTTCCATCTTTTCAGCATTTGTTCGATGCTTGTCGTGAAGTGTTATTATTTTTGCTCTAATACCATCAAGCAATGTTGATATAGGTTTATCACGCAAACTTTTAATCCAATTGTTAAAACATTCAGCAATGTTCGAGGTGTTAATATCTAATCGTGGGCACGGTGCATAAGCTGTTATCCAGTGAGAAAAATTACGATTTTCATCGCCTGACCCTACAATCCAATCGAAAACATTTACATCTGCAGATTTTATTTTTTCCAACCAACCATTCGCATCAACCTCATTATAAGATCGTGCAACTTTGTCTAACCATTGTAGATATGTCGGTGTACGAGGACACATATTTTTTAAATTTTGTTTAAAATGTTGAATACAAAAAAGTGGGAAGAGTTTGGAAAAACTGTTCGCATTCCACGAATTAATCCTTTTTGTTTATCAGATATAAATGAAATACTATCCCAACGTTCAAAATAAGTTTCGAAAGACATTTTCAAACAGTTTAAAAACCATGTCCACGACTCCGTATTTTCATTCTCAGCAACACAATAAGCGATAGGATAGAGTTGATAGTTTGGATCGTGGGCACAAGCAACAAATAAATTACCTTGGAATCTAGATGTAAGAAAAGTAGCATCAATACTAATAATAGGTAAACAACCACTTAAGAAACCATCCATACAAGCCTTGAAACAAATATATATTCTTTGAAAGATATTATTTTCTACAGTTTTTAAAAAACATTTGCTACCGGAATTTGTTTCCATAATTGTAAAACAATATTTCTCAAGACTACCATACGCATCAACGTAACTGCCGTTAATATCAGATAATGCAAGTTCCCTAGCTCTCCAAGCTTTGGAATATGTAATATGTATCCGATGTTCTCTAAGTATATCGTGTAAAATGTGTGCCGGACTATACGAGTTGTTATCTCTAATTTTACCAATTACTTTATTTTTTACCCATGCGGTGGTGGCTAGTGGATGATGCCCTCCTGTACATCCACCTAAACATGAATGTCTATCTTCAAATGTACGAATTTCAAATGAACTACCATCACCAATAGCTTTAGCGTATACTCTCCAACAACAGTTTGGAGAATCACAAGTATACACAATTCTTTGGTGATTGTTATGTTTAGATGAACAACTAAATTTATATGTAATTGCTAGGTCGCTAATAAAATTACGAAATTCCTTAGAAGAATCAAAATGTCTGCCAACAAATAATTCGGAAATGCAACCATGTACATTAGCATCATTATCATCTAAATAGTAATCTAAATTTTCAACCAAATCATCACTGTTTTCATCGTCAATATCATTGTTTTCTGTATCAGAGTTACTTTCAGTGTCATTTATACAACTAGGACCAACATTAAAATCTTGGTTATCATTAAAATGTTCACTAGTTGATATGATAGTTGTGTCCATATTTACTTGTGATGGGATGATGTAAATTTTAATACAAGCTGAAACTAAATTACTTTGAACAATAAAATTCCATGTTTCTTCACAATCTACTATTATCAACGTATCTTCATAAAACCATCTTATTGTAAATTGATAACTTATGCAAAAACGATCACAAATTGTACTACGCAAACTAGCTAAAGTAATATTTCTATAAGTGGGTATAAGATGAGTATTACCTCCATGGTAAGATAATTCATCTAGTATACCTCCATGATAGCAAATTATTACTAAATTTTGATCCATAGTAAAAACTTTCGTCTTCTTCTGACTTCAATGTAAAATAAGACTTACAGAATTTTATCGGAAAAAAGTTGAGACGAAAAAGGTAGCAGAATAGAATAGGGATGAAAGTTCTTCTTCTGACTTCAATGTAAAATAAGTAGAATAAAGAGAGAGGGTGAGATATTAAAGAAAGAGGATGAGAACAACAATAACTTATACGTTAGCTATATATAGAAACTAAACTAATCGTTGGAATGTAACGTTACCTACTATCCTACTACTTCTATCTACTTCAACTAAATCTAACCGTTACAATATATACGTTAGCTACTATCCTACTACTACTATCTACTTCAACTATATCCAACGGTTACAATATAAACGTTACCTCTTATCGTACTACTCGTTACCTATTATCGTACTACTCCTATCTACTTTCCTAGAGAGACAGATGAGAGTGACAAGAGAGAGAGTGCAAATGTACGAAGAAGAGAGAGAGAGAGTGAGAGTAGAAAATCACATAATCTACTTTCCTAGAGAGAAAAATGAGAGTGACAAGAGAGAGAGCGCAAATGTACGAAGGAGAGAGAGAGAGAGAGTGAGAGTACAAAATCACAGAATATATATATTTTAATTTGCAGTGAGAGAGAGAGAGAGAGAGAGAGAGAGAGAGAGAGAGAGGAGAGGAGAGAGAGGAGAGAGGAGAGAGGAGATAGGAGAGAGGCGTGTGAGAGAGAGAGAGAGAGAGGAGAGGAGGGGAGGGGGAAAGAGAGGAGGAGAGAGAGGGGAGCGGGAAAGTGAGGAGGAGAGAGGAGAGAGGAGACAGGAGAGAGGAGAGATATTAAAAGAAGAGAGAGGTTGGAGAGAGGAGAGAGAGGGGAGAGCTAAAAATTAATAAATAATATAAAACGCCGCGTTTTATATTATTATATTTTAAAAAAAAAGTTAACGGAGTTAAGAATGATTTACGGAAAAACGTAAAACGCCCTTCCAAAGGACATTTTAATGTTTTTTCTGTAAATTTAAAAACTTCGTTGCTTTTTTTATAAATATATTAAATATTTATGCTCTGAGTTAAATTTTCCGTTCTTTTCTTTGTAGTCGTCCTAGTTTACTAGCACCAGGATTTTTTGCCATTATTTCTTGTCGGATTGGGAATCAAATTCATGTCTATTTCTTCATTTTTTTATAATAGTACTACTATTGGACCGGCTCCTCATTGTTAATATAGTTATTTATACTAACTTTTTTTTTTATATTTTATGTTTATTATACATATTTTTTTTATTTTGAAAATAATTATACAGATCTCTCCTATACTTTATAATTTAAAAATAATTAATATAATACCTATTTATATAAAATATAAAATATAAAATATAGGAGAGATTCATATAATAAACAAAAAATATAAAAAATGTTAGTATAATTATTTAAAATATATATATATATATATATATATATATATATATATATATATAAAATATAGAAAAAAAATTAATATAAATAACCCTGGTTAATATCGGACATATTAACAAGGATGAACGCCATGGATGCCTACTGTGAACGCCATTTTGGTTGCAGAGAATATGGATCGGATTAAATGTGGTTCAAACCTCAAACAGTCTCACCCACCTTCTAATCTCTATGTAGGCCAATTGGCATCTGGGTTCTGTAGACCAATTGGTTGTCGATGTCAATATTCCTAAGGGGACCATATATATATTGTCATGTTGATGGAAGAATACTTGTGCTAGAAGACGGTGGGTCTCCATCCTCTTCTGGTTTCTTCTAGCTAGGCATCCTTATCCATTTTCCCTCCATTTCATACATATCCCTTCTTTGTTACGCTACAATGAATCCAAACTAGATATCTGTCCCCTACCTTTATTCTTCGATGTCAATAAAGCCCTTGCTTTCGTTAGTTAGTCAAGTATTCATAGTCACTTGGATGCATATTAATATTAACATGAACAATTAGATAATTACAAAAATTACTTATTTAATATTTTTGAATAAAATAATATATATAATAATAAATTTAGAATAATTAAAACGGTTATCTTTTAGCTTTTCTAAAAGTCTTAATAAAATTTTATATATATATATATATATATATATATATATATATATATATATATATATCCTGAATAAAATAGGTACATCTCAAACAAAAAACAGAGATATGTACCAAACCAACTCGGAGAGCACAAAAAAAAGAAGGCCACAAAACACCAAACCACACACCCAATCACCACCCGACTATAGGCGTCACCCTCAGAAATCAACTGCATCCCTGTGAATGGCGAGTTCTCGTAGTGCATTTTGTTTCTATTCTTCCACAACACTCTTCCACAACACCCAGAAGATAGCTGCATCAAAAAAACACTTCCCAATGCAGCCTTCCCTACTCCCCCAAATCCTAATACGCTCCAAAATTTCAACTCGCTCCTCCACCACAGAACTCCACTGCCCGAAGTGGGACCAAACCAAACTCACGCTCCCCCCCTTTGCCATAATGTGCGATATAGACTCTATATCAGGCTGGGAACAACAATGGCATTTGAAAACCATGTTACTCCCAATAGTAATCATCACATCATCTATTGGAAGTTTGCCACAAGTAACCCTCCAAACAAGAATGACCCACTTGGCCGGAACGCAATGGTGCCAGAAAGCAGCTGTCAGCGGCTGTAACGAGTGCCTAGCTCGCACAACATGGAACACAGTAGATAGGGAGAAAGACCCCGACGAGCAAGGACTCCACAACAACCTATCCTGCTCCTTCGAGAGGCACATGTCACCTCCACATTTCTAGATGAGGATATTTTTATCATTTTGCCTAATATTTTATTTTTAGTGGTTAATATTTAATTAGTGTGCTACATATTTAAATTGTGCTTTGTATTATTTATTTATAGTTAAATGGGCTAGCCTATTATTTAGATTTGACACTAGTGAACCCAATTTGACTTGTCATGATAACTTTAGGCTCAACAATGGACTAGGCCCAAGTAGACCCATTCCTATTAGTTAATTAGAAAGATTAGCCTAATTTGTATTAGTTTAGAGACTTTCCAACATAGTTCTCCTTAATTATTCTTCATAACCTACTAGTGAGGGGTACATTGGACCATTTGTCATTGCTTGGGAAGGGAGAGAACCTGGCCGGCCCTATTAGAGGGGTTATTTCTATCTTTTCTTCATTCATTCATTTCATTTAGATTTCCAATTGTGTTCTTCCCCAATTCCATTCACCCCTCCACTAAATTCAATTTAATTTCCCCTCATTCTCTCTCATTTCCATCAATTGAAGAGCAATGAAGCTTGGATTTGCAAGGAGCACTTGGAGAAGGAGCAATGGCAAGGAGCTTGTGCCCGGATCGTGTCCATTTGAGCATTTTATTGAAAATTCATCTCCCAATAGGTATAATTCTAAATTTTTCCTTCATTGTAGGGTCCAAATCATGCATTTGACTATTAGGAACCCTTCCATGACTTAGGACTACCTATAGGAAGAAGTTCTAGGCTTAATTAATGTGTATTATGATTTCTACATGGTAATTTATTTCTATTTTGAAAGAATTACGAGATTGACACATCAAGTGTGTGTCATGAGACTAATTTAGTCTAATTGGACTTAGATCGGGATTGAGAAACTAGCTACGTGTCCACAATTGGACACAAGTAGGCCGTATCACGATACGGTGTGATACTTTGCGATACGGGGCTCCAAATTGGAGATTTTGTTCATTTGAGTTCTAATTCTTTGGTAGCAAGTTCTAATAGCTACTATTAACTATATTTGATGTGTATACATCGTTATATTTGAGAGATGTGAGTTTTGACACACTAGTTGGGGTGTATCACTAATTGCTCTTCAAGTGTTTGATATATTGACACTTGTATGGGGTATATTGTAAGTGTTAGATTATATTCAAATATAGTTGTGTTAGTTTATATATAATTCTAGTGTTAGTATATACCTTATTATATAGGTTTAGTTGTGCACTTTTGAGTTATGTTGTGTTTGTTTGGGGTTGGGGGCATGTGTTAGGAGCTCAGGATTGTGTGTACTGTGTCTTGCAGTGCAATGTGTTGGTGTCAGTCCTTGCTTTGGGAATTCTCAAGGGTAGTTATTAGAGGAGTCACAACATGGGTAGAGCAGAGGGAGGCAATATCAACAAATATGATTGTATTGAGTTATATGTTATAGTGTGCATTAGTATATGTGTGATATGATATCTGTAAGTGATATGTTTGAAGTGGCATGAGGTTTTGGGTGCAGGTGATTATATTGTAGTGTGTTCCGATGGTTAGGATACATATTCAGCAGTGGGCAACTTGGAAGAGGAGGGGTTACTGGCTTTCAAGTTTGGAATTAGGTGTTGGCTTTAGATTAGTATTCGAGTGGTGGTTCCAGTTTAGTATTCAGCTATTGGCAGTTTGAGCATGAAGTGCTCGAGCACTTGTGGCTCTGGTAGCAGCATGGAGGTGTACTTTCAGATTTTGGGTGTCAGTCTTGTGTATCAGATAGGAGAGGGTAGTAGCAGCAGTCTATTTTTGACAGTAGCTTTGGGTCTATTTGTCACTACCCTATTTCCAAGGCAGAGTATTTTTTTATATTTTAATTTGATAAATTATGTATTAATCATAAATATTTGTATTAATATTTAATTAGTGGTTGTATTTATTTATATTAGTTATTTTAGGGTTTTGGCTAGCCTGGACCCATGTCAGACCCTAGTGGACCCTTGTCAAACCCAACCAACACCCTTGTCAGACTTATTTATTGGCTTAGAATAGTTATTTATATTTTAATTAGTTAGTTGGAGTGATTAGGAATTAATTAGAGTGCATTTGGAACCCCAAACCCAAACCCTATTTTAGCATGACTTAAGAAGGGACATTTTGGTCATTTCACCTAAATGAAAACCCTAACCCTAACCTAATTCCTACATGGCCGAATTCTTCCCCCCCTATCCATTTCATTTCCTTTCTTCTTCTTCTTCTTCTTCTTCTTCTTCTTTCCATTCTCTTCTTCTTCCTTCTTCCAATTTTTTCTCTCCAAGTAAGTTTTCTCCTCTTCTTTCTCTTCCTTCATTTATTTCTTCCTTAGATGCAAATTCTAACTCTTTGCTTTTCCCTAACCTAGGTGTGTAGAGCCTAGATTTGGTATAGAAGCTTGGCTTGGAGGCTTGGTGTGGTGAATTTGGGGCTTTTTGGAGACTTTGGTCTTGGGATTCCAACTCCCAAGAGGTAAACCCTAATTTTCCCCTTGTGATTACTCTAATATAGTGTAATTAGTAGTTTAGAACCTGACTAGACCTTAGGGCTACCCATGGGAGGAAGTTGGAGCTTGTTTGGAGACTTTGGCATTAGGTTTTGTGTCAATTTTGGGTAAAATCCGAGATTGGCCCAATTTTAGGTGTTGCCCTAGGTTAGACAGACCTAGGTAGACGTACTTGGGCGTCTTGAGGGTAAGTACGTGTCCCCGTTCGGACACGTGAGGTCGTGTCGCGAAGATTTGGACATTTTGGGAGATTTGGGGTTTTTCGTCGCCGTGGGTTCCACATGCATGTGCATTTTTGTCACGGACCTAGAATCAGAGAGTTAGTATTTTTTAAGGTTCTAGACATTGATTAGAACTTGTGAGTAAATTTTGGGTCGATTCCGAGTAGATTTGGTGTGCGTTTCACGAGGTATCGCGAACCGCACTCCACATGTTTGTTGAAATGACCGAATGACCATTTCGACTTGGTTTCTAGGTTTTGGACTTGTGCGCGGGTTGGTTTAGCCTCGGAGAGTGTGTACTAGAGTTCTCGAATTATATATATATATATATATATATGTGTGTGTGTGTGTGTGTGTGTGTGTGTGTGGGTGTGTGGGTGAGTGTGGTTGAATATGGTTGTGTGTGGTTGAGTGTGTGTGTTGGTGTGGTTGAGTGTGGGTAGTGTGTGTGTGTGTGGTTTGTGTGTGAGTGTGAGGTGTTGGTGTGTAGTGTGTTGTTTGTGTGTAGTGTAGTGAGTGTTTGTGGTAGTGTACTTGGGTGTATATGTGTGAGTGTGTGTTTGAGAGTGTTTGTGAGTGTGTGTGTGTTTGTGTGAGTGTGTGTATAGGTGTTAGTGTGTGTGTTGGTGTTTCTGTATGTGTAGGTATGTGTGTAAGTGTGTATATATATATGTTTGTGTGTATATATATATATATATATATATCTATATATATCTATATGTGAGTGTGTATGTATATATATATATATATATGTGTGTGTGTGTGTATATATATGAGGTATATATATATATATATATATATATATATATATATATATATATATATATATATATGTGTGTGTGTGTGTGTGTGTGTGTGTGTGTGTGTGTGTGTGTGTGTGTGTGTATATATATATATATATATATATGTGAGTGTGTTTATATATATATATATATATATATGTTTATGTGTGTGTTGGTGTGTGTTTGAGGTGAGTGAGAAAGAGAGATCGAAAGATAGTGAGATAGAGAGCTAGAGTGACAGAGAGAGGGTGAGATAGAGAGCTAGAGTGAGAGAGATTGAGATAGAGATAGGGGGAGAGTGAGATAGAGTGTGAGGAAGAGAGGTAGAGAGAGTGAGGTAGAGAGTGAGTGAGGGAGAGAGGATGAGAAGGCGAGCAGCAGCAGCAGCTGCAGTTTGAGGCAGCAGCGCGGCAGCAGCGGTAGCAGCAGCATTGCTGCAACAGCAGCAGCAAAGCGCAGCAGCAGCAGCAGCAGCAGCAACAGCGTGAGCATGGCATCAGCAGCAGCGGCAGTTTGCAGTATCAGCAGCTAGCCTCCCCCCTTTATATATATATATATATATATATATATATATATAGAGAGAGAGAGAGAGAGAGAGAGAGAGAGATAGGTATATGTATGTGGATATGTGTATATAGATATATATAGATAGTTAGAGGTATATGTAAATAGATATATACATATGTGTTTAGATATATATATATTTGCCTATATATATATATATATATTTGCCTATATATATATATATATATATATATATATATATATATATATATATATATATATATATATAGGTAGATAGATAGTTAGCTAGTTAGTTAGTTAGTGTTAGAGGGGGAGTAAGTTAGGTATCTCAATACCTTGAGATACCAAGGTATTGAGGTAGCCTATATACTAGGTTATGTATATATATATATATATATATATATATATATATATATATATATATATATATATATATATATATATATATATATAGCTATAGTTAGTTAGAGTTAGAGGGTAAGGTATCTCAATACCTTGAGATACTAAGGTATTGAGGTATAGGGGTATCGAGGTATTGAGGTATTTACCTATACACTAGGTTTATATATATATATATATATATATATATATATATATATATATATATATATATATATATATATATATATATATATATATATATATATAGTTAGATATATGTTATATATATAGTAGCATATGGTAGTATATATATAGATAGTTAGTTAGTTAGCCAGTGTTAGTGAGGGATAAGGCTTGAGTATCTCAATACCTTGAGATATCAATGTATTGATGCAAGTGAGGTATCGGAGGTAAGGTATTGAGGTAGCCTATATACTAAGTTTTTATATATATATATATATATATATATATATATATATATATATATATATATATATATATATATATATATATATATATATTAATTTTATATATATAGTAGTATATATATAAGTATATATATAGATAGTTAGCTAGTTAGTTAGAGTTAGAGAGGGTTAGGCGAGGTATCTCAATACCTTGAGATACTCAAGGTATTGGGCATTGGGGCGAGGTATTGGATTTTTACCTAGGAATGAGGTTAGAGATACTTTTATATATATAGTTTATATATATATATATATATATATATATATATATATATATATATATATATATATATATATATATATATATATATATGTGTGTGTGTGTGTGTGTGTGTGTGTGTGTGTGTGTGTGTGTGTGTGTGTGCTAGTATATATTATAGAGGGTATAGGCGGGGTATATAGCGTAGGTTGAGATATCGGATACCGAGGGTATCCCGGTATCTCAAGGAGGCGAGTTTGAGGGTTTATTAGCTTAATGACCTAGTTTTGACCTAGAATTTTAGGGGCACCCTAGTTTGACCTAGAGTTGACCTTAGTTGACCCGGTTGACTGCCAAAGTCAACTTTTGACCTAGTTTTGATCTAGAGTTGACTTTTTGGACCCAAAGTTGACTTTTTGACCTAGATTTCACCGATTTGACCCGTTTGACCTAGAACAACCCTAAAAGCTTGTTTTTAGTTATTTTATATCTATTTAACTCTTTAGAACCCCGTTTAACCTTGCTTTTTGCAATAGGTCCTTGCGACGCCAGTTCAGATCGCCAGTTGCTCAGGACGTCAAGCGAGTACATTCTTTGATAGTTTTTATTATCTGATGATTATTATGATTCAGCTTCTAGTATAGTATTCTCTGATTTTTCTGGCATGACACGGACTAGTATTTCTGGATTTATTTACTTACGACACAAATTTTTTTTGTTTCGGGCCTCTATTCTGGAATCACCTACTAGCATCACCTACTGGCATCATATCGTGACTCACTACAAGCATCACTCATGTTTCTGGCTGGACTCATACTTTTTTTGCGTGTCGGGTCTTGGATTCACTTGTACTAGTCGGGGCGGAGAATTACTCGAGTAGACATGTAAACATTCCCAACTGGAATCACTAGAATCACCCTCTCGTGTCTAATCTGGAATGATAGTAGCCGCACACCCAGTGCACGGTGAGCCGTACTTACCCCTAGCCGTTTACATATCGAAACAGGTATTTCAAATACACGAGTTCATTCTTTCTAGTATGGACTCTCTTGCATTCTTGACTTGTCTCACTTATATGTTTCTAGACTTGACTCATTACATTTACTCTTGCTGGGCTCACTTCACGTTATTATGCACACACTTGATCTTAGTTTAGATTTCTTGTATCCTGCAGTCATTACTATCTTGCTTCTGATTTTCATGCATCTTTACCTTTATGCACCAGTTGATGTATATATATATATATTTCCTTGTTCATACTTTATTTTCTTCACCTTGCTACTTGCTACAACTGCTTTATAGTTTTTATCATTTAACTGGAACTGTTGTTAGAGGTGTACTTGCTCCAATCCTGACTGGATATATTTTTCAGAGGATCTGAAAGATTGGTGTCCGATATTTTACGGACCTCAGCCTGTCGATGGTGCAGACAGGGACCCCCTAGTTCAGGAGTAATTTATGGGTTGATAGCCGGGATCACTAGGACCTCAGTTGTCTTTATTAGCTTTTGGTATCGGATTTGTCCCCGGCTTTTGGTTTGAGACTTGTATTATATTTGATTCTGGATATTGTTGTATTATTATTATTATTATTATTTTTTTTGTTGCTTTAGTAGTAGTTGTTGTTTAGATTTTGTAGTTGTTAAATTTCTGTGTTATCTTATCGTGCTTAGATTCGTGATTGAGTACTTGTGTTATCATTATCATATTGCTCCTCCGTTTGGAGTTGAGATCTTGACAGGTACTTATATTTGTTGTGTGAGATTATTAGCTAGATAGTAGACCTAGACAGCGTTCTACCGCCGATGCTGCGGCGTAGGCTGGACGTACCCACGACTCATGCCTGATTTTTTGGGTGCGGGTCGTGACACTATTATAGGTGCAGTGGATTACATCCACAACAGATAATTAAGTAGCAATGAGTATGCACTGATGTAGTGTGCTAGTAGGAAGGGGAACTGAACACAGATGTTGATATTAAGGAGTATAACCTATAGGTATTATTAACTTCAAGTGTGTGTGTAACTTACTGCAAGCAGTGACATGCTGTGTCTCAGGTTTGATGAGGTTAGCATAGGTAGTTGGGTTGAGATATGGTTTAGTTCATCCAGATATACCTAGCATCTAAGTTATGGTTTTGGGTGTCATATGTTGGTATTATTAAGTATCAGACCTAGCTATCAGTTAAATTATTATTGTGATGTTGAGTTTAGGAGAATGCGAGATCTTGATGAATATGCTAATGTGTTGTTACTAATATAAGTTAACACATTAGCTAGAGTATTAGGTAGTAAGTGTTAGCAAGGTACCAACTACAATAGTATATGATTTATATAATAGTATCTAGTATATAGATTATTAGTTAGCATTAGTAAGCATTAGTTATATAGTCCAATATTAGCTAGTATAATATTGATTAGTATTAGCTAGACATTGACCAATTGACCTTAGTAAGACCTAGAAAACCTAGGTATGACATAATATTACCTAGTATAGCTATATATTAGCAAGGTATCGACCTAAAGTTTGACTAGTATGGACCTAGTTTGACCTAGAAAATCATACTTAGTACATTTTAGTTCATGATTATCACCTTTTTACACCCAATTGACATGATGTTCATATATAGGTGTGTGACACCAGTTCGGATACCAAGTTACATCTTTTGCTCAGGACCAAAGGCGAGCACATTCTCTGATGGTTTCTATTATTTAATAATTACTATAATACAAGCATTTAAAAATGTTTTACTTGATTCCGATACAGTGGTTACATAGACTGGTACTATATGGATCATGTCAGAAGATGTCATCCCATTATCGGGTACTTTGGATACAACTTCATATGTACTTTATCGTGCGCATCGGGTATTTCTTGTGCTCGTGTTCATTCGTGTACATTCGTGTTCTTTGTGTACTCATATTATATTCCTGTTCTTGACGTATCATGATCGGATCCATGAGTATTGGTTGGGGGCAGGGAAAGTGCTAGATAGATATGTGATCAAAATCTTGAACATTGTATTGCATCATGTAAACAACAATCAGTCATACACCTCACGTGTGATTGTGTTATTCCGTAGACATAACCAATCTTAAATAATTGTGTTCCTTGTATACAACAGCCAATCATACTGATCATATGATTGTGTTATTTGATCGTGTTAGTAGATCTTGATAACCCAAGCCGATCATATATCTAACTAGTATTTCAAATACTTAGTGTAGTTACAATTTTTCTCTATTTTCTAGTTCATTGTCTTTATTCTATTTTATCGTGATCAATTATACTATATTGCTATAGTTTACCTATTTTTTTCCACCATACTATGACATATTATTTTATTGTTTCTCGTCTTGTATTACATTCTCTATTTCTGTTTATAGTCATTATCAATTAACTTGGAACTTCTATTGGGTTGTACTTGGCTTAAATCCTGACTGGATATATTTTTAGATGATTGGTTAGAGCAGATGTGTTCCACTTACTACAGGCCACAAGATGACGAGGGAGTTAAGATTGCACCGTAGAGCCTCTTGATATAATACTACCTGTTGGAGAGTTTTAGATTATTCTTTATGATATTGTATTTGATCTCAGCTAGACTTTATGACATGTACTATAGTGAGATCTTGTGTTGAGATTAGACGATTGGACTTGGACTTGGACTTGTGATGTATTGTGACTCTGTATTTCTTTTTTTCTATTCCATATCGTACCATATCTTCCTTTAACTTTATATTGTGATTGAGTATTGATTATCATTATCATATATCATTGTTCTCTATTGGAAGTTGAGATGGAATGACATGTATCTTATATATATATGGTGTGAGATATTTGGATAGTATGTTGACCTAGACAATATTCTACCGCCAATGCTACGATGTAGGTGGGACGTACCCATGTACTCGTGCCAAGGGGTGCGGGTCATGACAACACAACCCTGAAGCTTCAATCTCAGCCCTCACATCTTCTCCAAATAGTCCAGTAATCCTATCAAAATCCCAAGCCCCGCTCTCATTCGCCAAGAGGCTAATACAAGATTCTATCTGAACTAGATCTATCGGAGACATAAGCCTTCCGCCCAAACATCCATCCCGCAGCAGACTAGATGCACCGTCCCCCACCCCAATCTTAATAAGGCCCTCCCCTACCTCCCTGCCCCTTGCCAATGCCGCAGACGCCTTACAGTTAACCCTCGCAAGGGATGGGTGTTTGTGTCGAAAGTATCTCCTTCCCATGTACTTGCTCCAAAGAGATTTTTGAACCCGAACCTGCCACCACGACTTAATCGAGAAAGCTTCGATGATATCCATAATTCTTCTCACCCCCAAGCCTCCATCCGTAGTAGGAAAAGCCATAGGGTTCCAACTATCCCATCTTCTCCTATCCCGACTATCTCTCCTACCCCAGAAGAAGCTAGCGAACATCCCTCTATGTAGTACACCACTTTCTTCGATAGAGAGCAGACAGACATAATATAGATCGAAATGGATCCTAGCACATGCTTTATTAGCACTAGTTTCCCGCCTAGTAAAAGCAAGCTATTGTGACACCCCACAATTCTGCTGCGGATATTGTCAACCAAAGGGAGAAACATCGATGCGTTACGTCTCCCATAATCCATAGGACACCTAAGGTAGTGGAAAGGAGGACTACGCACCTCAAAACCAGATGCCTTGCAAATGAGTTTCCTTCTTACCGCTGTCGTGGAGTGGTGAACATAGACTATACTTTTGGCCCCATTAATTCTCTGCCCTGGAACCCGTTCATACTTCTTCATTAGATTCCTCAAAACCGAAATTATAGGAAGCTCTCCTGCCGTAAATATGAGGATATCGTCCGCATACGCCAAGTGAGTAATAAAAGGACCGCCACTAGTCGAACGGTAGTGTTTGAATCTCGGCATTCCACCTAGTAGATTCAAATTTCAGCTGAAAGCCTCCGTCGCCATCAAGAAAATCGCTGGGGACAATGGGTCACCTTGTCTGACTCCCCTAAAAGATTTAAAGAAACTCGCCGTCTGGCCATTCACCGTCGTAGAAAACCTACAGTTTGAGATGGACCACCAAACGATGTCTATCCATTGCTCAGAGAAGCCAAACGCCTTCAGAACCCAAATAAAGAAGTTCTAGTCTAATATGTTGTACGCCTTCTCCAAATTGAGCTTTATGGCAACGTTGTTTCCCCAACTAGGGAACACTTATGTTGTTGATAAGCTCTTGGGAAAGTAAAATATTATCCGTGATAGCCCTACCCCTCAAAAAGGCACTCTGTTCCAGAGATATAATCTTCGGCAATATCAAAATCAATCTGTTGGCAATCAACTTTAAAATAATCATGTTAGAAAAAGTGCACAGACTAAGAGGTCTGAAGTCTGCAAATGATACCAGATTCGTCATCTTCGAAACCAACACCAAGTTGGTACTCGAGATTGCCCATGGATATGATAGCCCCTGGAAGAAGGCAATGGATGCCTCTACTACATTAGCACTGATCGTCTCCCAACAACACTTGTAGAAAGTGCCAGTAAATTTGTCTGGGCCTGGCGAATTATGCGTGTTCATCGCCCACACTGTATTTTTTACCTCTTTTGCCATTGGAAGCCTTGTCAACTCGACATTATCGACATCTGAGATCACTTTAGGCACCGTTGCCATGAATTCCTCATCCCTGTGAATGTCCTCCTTCTCGAACAGCCTCTAAAAGTAGGAAGCAATCGCCGCTTAGATCTCCCCCTGTTCCCTAAGCCTGGTTCCCGGCTCGTCCAATATATGGTGAAGAAACAAACTTCTCCTCCTGCTCTTTACGCGTTCGTAAAAATAACCCGTATTTTAGTCCCCTTCTGCGTCCTATTTGATTTTAGCTTTTTGGCGCCAGAAGTCGTCCTCGTGCCTTAACCTAAGCTTCAACACATCTCTCGTTGCATTAAGCGTCACATGATTAAATGAATCCGGATATAATAAAAAAGACGCTCGGCAAGACATACCTCATCCTCAACACTGCGAACTTCCTAGAAAATATCGTCGAACGTCGATCTTCTCTATTCGGACAAGGCACGTTTGGTCTCTTTAAGCCTTATAGCCACCCAGGTAAGAGGATTCAGGTGATGCACCGAGTTCCAATCACGTTGAAACAGCCCCTGAAACTCCTCGTGAATGAACCAAAGCTCAAAAAACATGAACAATTTACCTACCCTCACATTAGTAGCACAAATGTCAATCAAAAGAGGCGCATGATCATATTCAGTAGAGTTCAAGTGCTCTAGTCCAGTGGATGTAGTGCCCCGCTCCTAGCGGTTCACTACATAAAGCTTGTAGTGCGAGCAACTCAGTCAAAAATGACTATTGGAAAACCTTTTGGCATGATCGATCACGGACGAATGCAATGAACCTTTCTAATTAATTGATCAGTTTCTGTTGGAACGAGTCCAATAGTTTTCGTTGGATTTTTTTGGATTTTTGTTGGATCTTTGCTACTTGATTTTGATGGATGCATTTTTGTGATGGTTTTCGATGATTGATTATCTTGCCTATTTTTATCGATTTCATGCATTCATTCTAGAGAACTCTGAGAGAAAGAAAGATAAAGATGATATTCTGATCAAATGTTGGTGCTAATGTAGGTAGACGCATGACCGGAGACTAATCATACAAGCATTCTCATTCACTTGGCATTCTCTATTTGGTCAGCGGATCTTTTCCTTCTCCTCTACTCCTTCATGCCAATAATTATCAAGTTCTCTTGTAACCTTGCTAAGTCCGATAATCGATAAAGACACCATTTGCCACAAGTTTAATACTACTATTGTAAATCAATGAGTTGCATTGATAAGAGAAAAAGTTTAGAAGCTTTATTTACATAACACAAGGAAGGAATACAAATATTATCATATCGTGGTTTGGTGCCACGAGATAGTGGTAAATTAGAGTCTATGGACTACCAATCGAGACACTAAACAAGTATGCTGAAATAAGAATATATTATTGTACATGTTGCTCTAATTAATTTAATATATTACCCTGTAATTTATGCTTATTATTGAGTCATAGATGCATTGTGTGGTCATTGAAAACTTGTGCACAAGGTAGTAAATTTTCTCGAACGGAACCTGGGGCACTGGGACCGTTCGGCCCGGAGAAAATAGTAGCGCTTTGGTAGCGCAGGGTATAAGTGAGACATTCATTGAGGCTTGCTACCTACTTTGAATGACGCTTCACACGCCCATCGAAGTCCTATTCGGCATATCCATAGTGGTATTACACCACAAATGACAAGAAATAGAGTTTTTATGCTAACGATGTCTTGTGCAGGGGCGATAAGAATAATTTTATAATTTATACAGGAACAGCCATTGGTCGGTATAAGATTTCATATGCTGTAAAGATTATATGTTTTATTGCTTAATTGTTGCCTATTAAACTGCTTGTATTATAATTCAGAAGTGTTGGTTTAGGTTAGTAGGCTAGTTATGCTTACCAATAAGTGTTAAGTACTGATCAACGTCTCTGTGGGAAACCCAGGTGATCGAGGTACCGCGAGAGCTCAAGAGAAATACTGTAGTTTTTTTTCAAAGCTTCTTTCTATTTTAAAGTATTTAGAGATTTCAAGTTGATGTTTCCTAGTTTCAAGAATGTAATAAAGGGGCATAATGTATGAAATGTAACATTATTTTATGTCAGCCTATCAGTCTTTTACTTTTTGCAAATCTATGTAAGCCGTTCATGCATTTTTATTTCAGTACTGATAAAATTGTACTTCATTACAATAAAATCAATAAAAGAGCTATTTTCTTCCTATACTTTGTGTGTTTCATAATCTGTTGCTGTGTTGCTGAGTTATTTTAAAAAGATTTTGACACATGTTCACGTTTTTTCCTTGTACAAGTGCAATCCCAGACTTGTACGACATCATGCCTAATGATGACGAACGGTTCTGCGAAACCGTAATCTAGGACGATCGGTTCTACGGAACCTGGGTGTGACAAGTTGGTATCAGAGCCAGGTTCAATCTTCTCGAATTTTGAAATTTGTTTTCAATTTGAAGTTTTGAAATAATCTTCTCAGATGAATTGCTCCTCGGTAGCGCTGCATAAAATAATGTTCCATACAATAAGCCCATAAATATTTTGACTGATAATGTAAGTTTTTTTTTTGCAGATGACAAAAGGGGATAGCTCTAAGGCGATATCATCGTCTGACCCAATGGAGAAAATAATGAAGATTTTAGAAGCGTAGAAGAAGCAGAACGATGCTCATTACAAGATGATTGAGGCCCAGCATCGTGAACTTCAAGCGCAACTAATGACTCAGTTCTAGGTGCAAATTGATGCACAACAACAACAATTCGATAACTTGACTCAACTGGTCATTACTCTGATAGACAACCACAATGTGACCATAGTGGCCGCAGCTAAAGAGACAGTGGTAGCAGAAGTAGAGAAAATGAATAGCCTACGAGGAAGAGATCGACTTTTAAGTTTTCTGAATTCAAGAGCTACAATCCGCCCGAGTTTAATAGTAGGGCAAAACCAGAGGAAGTAATGAGTTTCCTGAAGACTATGGAGGAAATCTTATGTATGTTAGACATACAAGGCAGTAAGAGAGTAGATTGTAAGACGGTTCAACTTTATCTCAAAGTAGAAGACTGGTGAGAATCCAAGAGACAAGAGCTTTGCGGTGTCAACCAAGAAGCCAAAATATCTTAGAAGACTTTCAAACATGCATTTATCACACAATTCATCCCACTAACTGTCCGTCACAAGAAAGAGAAAGAGTTCATAGCGCTCGAGCAAGACAATATGTCCATCGACAACTACGAAGCTGAATTCCTGAAGAAAGCCAAGTTTGGTGGCTACATGATACCGAACGATAAAGCAAAATTGCTATGGTTCATCATGTAAAACCCCTATTCCTAGAAACCGTATATGACCTTTTTAATTATTAATTTAATTATAGTAATTAGTGGCTAATTAGGAGAAATAAATTTTTAATAATTTTTATTTTAGGTGTTGGTGCACTTAGAGGATTTATGGGACCATTAGAAATTTTTGGAATTTATTTCATGTAGGAGACCCCTTGAGCAGTTGCTAGCTTAACGGTGTACATTAATATAAATCTAGAATTTTTCTATGAGTATATATATATATATATATATATATATATATATATATATATATATATATATATATATATATATATATATATTTAAATGGAAAAAAGGGTTGTAAAAGAAAAGAAAAGGAAAACAAAAAAACAAAAACAAAAACCAAAACCAAAACTATTAACTAACTATTCATTTACTTACTCCTACCAACCATTACTACTAACCAGCAACCATCCGTCCTTTGCTGCATGTGAGCAGCGCCCCCCCCCCCCCCTTTAGCAAATTCTAAGCAGCAAGCCCAGAGCCCCCCCCTCCCCCCCGCGGATGTTAACCAAACCCGCCTCCTCTCTCTCCCTTTCATATATATATATATATATATATATATATATATATATATATATATATATATATATATATATATATATATATATATATATATAATTCTATTTCAAATAAAACCTAACCCTAAATCATCCAAACCCCTCATCTTCCCATCTAGATCTAGAGAGCGCCGACACCGCAGCCGAAGAACCCCGCCAGGCCATACAAACCGATCCCGACGACCGCGATCCCGCGCACTACAGATTTCCGCAGCGAGGTAGTTGTGTTCCGGAGTTGTTTCTCTTCGCCTCGCTCAACCAAACGCCACCTCGTCTTCACCGGTATGCTCACCCCATAACCCTCTTCCATATCTGTGTAATAGTAGACCTCAAACAATGCGTAACCATAGACGAAAATAACGCCAAAGTTGGCGGAAGTAGACCGAATTCTGGGATCGCGGAAAACTACGGTGACCACCCATGTTTTCGAGTTCGTATCTACCACCACAAAGATCCGAATTCGATGATTCTTTTTTATATACGTAGACCACCTGACCTAGTTTAATTTCTGTTAAATAACCCTAGATTATTAACTGCTGTAGACATAATTAAATTCGTTAGAAAATCCCGCGAATACACTTTTCCAGATTTTCAAAAGTTGTGAAACAGAGTGCGCCCCGCCAAACGGGACGTCTCCACCGTGCACCAAGTGTACCGAATAGTGCGCGCAGCATAACCGGACACGTAAAAATTTGCAGAAACTGATTCGGATGCGTGTGCGCGTCGAAATCAGCCCGTATTCGCAGACACACCCCGTGTCACAACTTTTGCGAAAGTCAGGCGCATTTTGTGCACGCTCGTCAGATTGCGACGAAACTTGCGCCACTGGACTCGTGGTAATGCGCTGGTCCTGTGACCCAATTTTTACGCAATTCTGAGACAGTTGACCAAGTCACCAATTGGCGGGTCCCACAGTTGACTTTTTAGGCAAAATTGTGTTCGGCCCATCGGAATCCATATTTGGATATACCGTTGGGTTCGTATTGACATTTAGAGTTGTTTGACCTATAATTTGCCCCATTTAGAGATAGTTACCCTTGGCACGCTTTTCGGTACAAAGTGGGCCACACGTGGACCCACTTTTATCCGAAATTACCGTTTTGCCCCTGTGTCCAAATTGGATGAAAGAAAAGTACTTTTTAGCTATTTTGCTCATTCCGAAAATGTTGGTGATGTCTATTTCAGCATCCAGAGATGTTTGTTCCGAGGCCATTAGTTCCAGATTCCGTGTCCTTGACATTGGACGCTTACACTTTACAGATTTTTTGCCAGACAAGTATACCTTGTCATTATACTATATTTACATTCCATATGATGTATGCATGTTTATTTTCTGCTTATTTTAGTTCATTATTTTAACTTCTATATAAATTACGCGTCCAAGGAAACTTGGGTGCAACGACGGTGTCGTCGTACTATATTTTATTTATGTATATGCATTGGACCTACTTTATGAGACTACCCCATCTTCATGAGGCATTTATGTTTCATTGGCCATGACACTATTCTTACACGAGTGTGAGTCACATGTAGGACACGGACTTGCGTACTCGGCTGGCCACTGGTACGTATAGGTCGTGCGACGGATAGGGATAACTGCCAATAGAAACTTTGCATGCTAGTAGACCTAGCGGTTATTAGAGGTTTTATCGTGTCATGGACATGACATACTTAGAGCATTGGGTGGGGAGAACAACAAGTAAGGCATTTGGGCTCCTTTACACTTTTTTCTTCCGTAACCTGGAAGCTCCGCTGGAGATACGGGCGGTGATGACCCCTATACTACTTGGCGGCCTCTGCCGTTCAAAAGACTACATGCTTTGAGGCCCCTGATTCTCCGAGAGAGTTATGCCAATCCCAGTTTTCAGCCAGATAGCCTACTTGGTGGAAAGTTGTTCTCAAACTGCATTCACTTAGACAGTTAGGCGACCCCATTGGATGTTTATATTTCAGTACTTTATTGGCATACTTTTATGTATCTTGTTACGTCCCTCTGAGGACCTGGTCCCTTTCCAGATATAGATGAGCATGAGTACCCACAGGAGTATGGACCTGGACCTGACGCTACCTATCAGACTAAGGAGGTCTTACCTTCGGATTATATGTGATTTATTGCAGTTGTTTAGAGATTCTAGTTGCTATTTTTTTCGAGACATTTATTCTTATATTAGAGTTTATTCTCTTCTCTCTTTAGTAGTTTTGGTTATAGTCGATTTGTAGTGGATTTGTTTCCATCCGACTATCATACTTTGAGACTGCTTATTTGATATTCTGTTATTGATTTCCATTGATATATTATTTGTGTTGTGGATGAGATATAGATTGCGTGTGACTTGTTGTGACAGTATATTACCACCGTGGATTGGATATTCATGTACAACGTACGTGCGTATATGATTTCCATATATTGGAGTTCGTATACATACGGCTGGTGTGTTATGTATTCCTAGTCCTACGTATTTTGGGACTGGGCGTGACATATTTTTAGTGGTGGCCCATGCAGGTCGAGAATATATTGTCTCGGTTACGTAACTGTACCGAACAAGCCTGCTTATAGGAATAGAGTATAAGGATCTCATCCACGCTTGACTGAAACTCATCCTTCTTATTTAATACTTGCATCATGTTTGATTCCTGTACTTTTTCTAATCGTTTCGTACATCACCTGCAGAGAGATGGATATGCAAAATGGATGTACTGCTGTCGATGGTGACACAACTTCCGGAGTCAATGGTTAGACTCAAGGAGGGACCCCAACGATTCCTAGGCTTCCGGGGCCAGATGGACAGACTCACACTCCAGTTCCATCTGATCTTCCCACTTCACCTATTGGAAACCTTCCAGCTTTCCCAGTACCGCAAGATGGCCAAGCGCAGATGTTCCAATTCTTTCAGATGATGATACAGGAATAGAGGCAGTAGGCAGCCGAGCAGAGGCAAGAATTTTTGGCAGCACTTGAGAGGATGGCTGCACAAGCTACTGTACCAGCCCAAGCAATAGCTCCAGTACCTCGAGCTAGGGTTGGATCAGTAAAGGACTTTATTCAGATGGGTCTGAGGCCGTACAAGGGCACTGAGAGCCCGGAGGAGACTACCAACAGGATCACTCACACGCAGAAGCTTTTGGAGGCATCGCAGTTACCTACGGACCTATGGATGACGGATGTACGGACGCTTCTAGATGGTAATGCTCATCACTGGTAGGAATCCATGGAGCGCCAGTTGGGTACATGCCAGACTTGGGAGCAGTTCTTGGAGTGCTTCGAGGGAAAGTACTTTCTGGACACCGTCAGAGATACCTTGTACGATCAGTTTCTTCACCTAGAGCAAGAGAACCGAATAGTTGATGAGTATGATGCCGAGTTTAGTCGACTCAGTAAATATGGCACTGCTTTGAT
>JAYESA010000015.1:125894961-126329961 GCA_036927795.1 Iris macrosiphon
AGCAAAGAATTTATTCGCATGTTTATTCTTTTTCCAAACAAGTTGGCATTTCATGCTAAGCAACTTCTTTGCCCCTAATGGAGTCAAATTCTGGCTCCACCATTGGTTATGACCCATAATGCACATCTGATCTATCACAACCTTGTAGAAGTTTCCTTTCAATTGCAAGACTCAAAAATATCTTATGATCACATAGTACTTGTCCATTTTGATCATGTTCAATTAACTAAATCCTCCTGAAAAGTGTCATCATGATGAATGAGTAGTCCTCGGCAACAAAAACAATCACTTGTATACTTCTCCTGACCGTCAATCAGAGATATTCCCAATTTCTTGTACTTCTGCATTTCATTAATGTACTTTTAGAAACTATTTCTACCTTGTCCGATCAACCAACATATTATCATACGCAAACAGCTTAGACTATGAAACAGCATTCCAACATATGTCTAGTAAGTTAATCCATAATACATGAAAAGATGAAAAACTTTATGCTTACCTATGATATAAGCCTACGATGACGGAAGAAGATTTTTTTTATATCCTCCACTCCTTGCAACACTAGTTACAACTCGATCGTATTACCACTAGTACAGCTCCATCTTGCATATCCTTAATAAACTATAAAGGGAAGGTCCGTTGCATCAGTGAAGTAGTCAGTTCCATCTTGCATATCTTAATAAACTACAAAGGGAAGGTTCGTTGCATCAGTGAAGTAGTCAGCTCCATCTTGCATATCCTTAATAAACTATAAAGGGAAGGTACGATGCATCAGTGAAGTAGTATCACACGTACATACAAACATTCTTCTATTGTCTTCTAAGAGACCAAGTCCTCTTAATAGTAATACAATTAATATCATAAGAATTTAAAATTGCAGACTTAAAAAACAGTAGAATACACCTTAGAAGCCAGAATCTCCTACGAGGCCAACGAATCTCACTAAGAACCTCGATTTGGCGGTTCTTACTTAGGAGCTCGTTTCTCCGTCGTCGGAAGCTTATTTCCCATGCGACGGGAGTGCGTTTTCCCCGCAATGGGAGCGCTTCCCATAATAAGACCAAAATTTGAAAAGAAGATGGAAATTTTGGAAAGAAAGTTGGAGAATTGTTAATGCACATTCATCAAATTAACAAGAAACTGATGATTACTTACATTGACATCATAAAAATCAAACCATGAGAATGATGACCTCTCTGTACCTTTGAACTGGGCTTTATAAATTCTAACAAATATTAAGGTATCTATAAATTTTGATAACAATAATTAATAAACATATCACGCTCCTACCTTTAGACTCTTATAAGTAGTTGCGCCCTGCCGCTCCCGCTTCTTACTTATAAGGAATACATTAACTAACATTGATCAATCAAACATACAATTGTGAATCCATATGTGAGATTGATCACAATGCCTGGTCCAATTTCTGTCTCAAAAAAATGCCTAGTCCATCACGCAGAACTTTTGCTCTCAAGCAAAGCAAGAAAACTAGTTTTCATTACTTTCTACCAACAATTAATGTGAAGAAGATATTAGTTTAAAAAAATCACACAATAGATCCAGATCCAGTACATGGATGATCTCCCAAAAAGATATAACTGAATAATTGTATCTAAAGGTAATCAAAGTCAACATCAAACCTCAGCAAGGATCTCTGCGGATGTCACTCCAGTTTCTTCTCTCAATTCTCGAATGACAGCATTTCTTGGATCTTCTCCCTCATCTACACCTCCCTGGAAATTTAAATTATGATCTACTAATGTATACAATCATATCACAAAAAGAAAATATTTCCTCGTTCTGATCCAGTTTTAGGACCAAAGCTTAAATAGTAGGCATTGGATCTGTGTCTACTTTGACATTACAGATTAATTCTAAATCTTGCAAAAGAATTGGGTATATATATATATATATATATATGGGATCATCATCCCCACTCTTAAGCATCTCCAAATGTTCCCAAAATAACAGCTATTGGATCTATCTTTTTTGACGGTAGAGATTAATCGTACGGTTAAAAAAGACAATCCAATGGTTGTTATTTCGTATATATATATATATATATATATATATATATATATATATATATATGTGTGTGTGTGTGTGTGTGTGTGTGTGTGTGTGTGTGTTGGATTCTAAACGGTCAAAAAAGACAATCCAACGACTACTATTTTTGGGACATTTAGGGATTCTCTCTCTCTCTCTCTCTCTCTCTCTCTCTCTCTCTCTCTCTCTCTCTCTCTATATATATATATATATATATATATATATATATATATATACATTCTCGTTCTGATTCAGTTTTAGAACCAAATATCTAATATATTTCAAGCTAGAAAGAATAACGCCCAATTAACGCAAAGGAATCTGGAAGTTGGGAAAGGAAAGTCATTCCTTTGGATGCCAAAGGAGATTGATTCCAATAGGAGGGAAAATGATTCCCCCACTAACCACATGGATTCACTTTTCCACCCCCAATTATTCACTTTCTTTCCAATTCCCCTGGACTTTCCAATCACCCGACTAAAATGAATGGAAATTGCAATTTCCCAGGAAAGAGCAAAGAATTGATTTCCTTTCCTTCCCTTTCGAGGCCAGAGTGTATAGAAGGGAATTACGGATCATGCCCACTAAATAACCAAACCTGAGGCATCTGCCACGTGCCGGGTATGTCGAGCCTCAACGCCGAGAAGATCTGCAAAAGAACAACACACATAAATAAATAAATAAATAAATCGTAAGAGAGAGAGAGAGAGAGAGAGAGAGAGAGAGAGCAATTAATTAGACTAGTAGAAAGAGTGAACGAACCTTGTTGTTGGAAGGGTTCATGAGACAGATCCCGACATTGGTTCTGTAGCCTTCGGGAGGAGACTCCATGGACGTGAAGAGGTGGTGGTTAGCCTTCGGATACGAGCGGGGGCAGGAAAGGAAAGGGATGAGGGAGGGTTTATTCGGAGGAGGAGATGGATGGATTGGAAGAACGAGGGCGGGCCGCCACAATGTGACCATCCCTTGCGTTTGGGAACTAGATAAGGTTAGTACAGATACTAAAGATAACTTATTTGACCAAAATGCCCCTCCATTATTGAGGATAAACACTCTTCACCACGTGCATAAATAAAAATTTAAATATAAAATTATTATAAATACTATCGTTTTAGGAATCGAACTCAAGAAACAAAGAAAAATATCTCACACCTTAACCACTTGAAATAGAATTGTTTATTTATAAATAAATAATATTAGGTATTTAAATAATTTTTTTAAATAGTTAGTGGAGTATATATATATATACGACTTAGACATATCAATTTTGAGACGTTTCTAAACCTCATTATAAGAGTAGAGATAAGAGAAAACTAAAAATTATTTTCTTTAATATGCTACTTGGTGCTATATTTATCGTACATAATCTAGTGCTATGAAGGAACCTGGGTTTGAAACTTCATTGAGACAAGAGACTACAAATTGTTTCGTTATTTCCATATAATTACGTATAATAATGCTATTTCGTCCTAATTAATAATATTTTTAAAATAACTAATATAATTTATTATTAATTTGTAAGTCTATCGTTAGATAGATAGAACCCGCATCCAAGCCACATAGTATTTATCAGAGACCCCTCATTTTAGGGGTAGAAAAGATACACTTACCCGAAATGTATTAGTCGTTGCTACTCCGAATAAGAAGCTTACTTATGTGTTAGCTTGTTGGGAAGGGGATATTAGTGGCTTTATAGTTTTGAAGGATGTTCTGGCTAGGCCGCCTCCAAATGTGCTTAAATTTATCCAAGGTAATACCTAGTGTTACTTTTAAAATTCACAAGAAGCAAACCATCCTATGACCGGTGGTGTATATGTATGGTCTTGACGGGGTGCGGTTGCGCACCCTTGGATTTTTTTTATAATGTATATGTCGAATTTTGAATTTTTATTTTTTATATAGATTGTTGGCTTATTTATTTGAACACGTGAAGTAGTATCTAACTTGATAGTAGAAAAAGACAATTAGGTAGCTTACAGGCTTTTCCTAACTGCAAAGTATTAGATAATGTCAAATTAGAAGACATGTTGATTGTGAAAGAACTGGAAAGCACAGATATCATGGTTCCTACAAAGTTTGTCATGGTGGTTAGGAAAAACCAGCGTTAACAATTGTATTTCTCATAAATATGCACAAGCTTTTGCTTTGGGTTTCTCTTGTTCTCTAACTTTTGTACCTTTGTAGAAATGTGAAGTCACATTGGTCAAGGTTGTCCATAATTGTAGCTTTT
Source organism: Iris macrosiphon (assembly GCA_036927795.1). Classification (NCBI taxonomy): domain Eukaryota; kingdom Viridiplantae; phylum Streptophyta; class Magnoliopsida; order Asparagales; family Iridaceae; genus Iris; species Iris macrosiphon. The sequence continues at coordinate 125,899,238 of JAYESA010000015.1, forward strand.
TATTTGGAACAGTTCAATTAGGCCTATCGTGCTCTTATGTGACCTATTCCCCGTCACTTAAAGTCATACTGGACCTATCCATCCTTATCGTTCATATTTTTTTCTCTAACTATATGAGAATGTCTGTGAAAGAAAGCAATTGAAGTGGGTGTCATTGTGTAGATATCATCTGAGCCAATTCAATTTTGACCCTGCTGGTATCCGAGATGTGTATGTAACACAAACATTCCTATGTTGTCTATCTTGAATCTTGAAATCTTAAACTAGTATATGCGACTTTGAGATGTGTAACAAAGTCAGATACAAATGCAAATATGTGTGTTTAAACTTTTATTATAATTGATTATAGTGGTAACATATTCCTTATTCCTTACTCGGTGTCATCCTAATTAATGGATCACTTAACCTAAACTTATAGGTGAATCATAATGTTCATATTCGTATTAATCTAATAATAATTTTAATATTTGGTATTAATATATAATATTTTAGGATTATAAATATGTTTATTATAATTTATTATTACTAAAATAGTAAGCATTGCTCTCCCTCCAAACAATAAAAAATCCTATATGCGTCACTGTCTATGACTTAAATTTTGAAATCTTAGAAATGTGTTATATCTATGACTGTAGGAAAGCACTCTGGCATTCGCTACCGAAAGTATCTAAATTAGTAAATTGGACTAGAAAGAGTTAGAGTGAGGTTAAACATGACAATAAAATAGCTTAGAAAGTTTTTTTTACTAATCCAACGGATGGAAAATTTCATCGTCTCAGTCTTCAAGTTTTTTTTTTTTAATCTTAAAAGGAAATGCATAACTACAGGTAAGCACAAAATTATCAAGTTTTTATATTTCTCAGCTAGGAAGGGGTTATCAATGAGTGCCTCTTATTTAATTATATGAAATCATTATAGATGCATCATCATTCATGGCTCCAGTATAAGTAACTAATTTGAGCATTAACTTAATTTTACCTTCTCGCAAGCACTTAAGAGCATCTCCAACTAACTTAATGTTTGGAAAAAATGGTCGCAACATAGAAATCACAATTTCTTATTTCAAATTTTTTTCTCCAATGTAAGTGTGAAATAAATTATAAAGTTGACATGGCAATGACATATCAAAGACAGTATGAAGTTGACTGTCTAGATCTAGATAATGAACTTCACAATACTTTACTTTCAAATCATCGATTATGAATAAATAAAATATTTATAAAAAAAATTTAAAAAAATTGTCTTAGAAGTTGAAAAAAATAAGAAGTAGATTTTATTGTCTTCTGAATACTTTTGTATTGGAAAACACTTTTCTATCTCATTGTTTTAAAAGATATTGTTTTGTGTCTCATATCACATAAGAATCATAATACAAAACAAGTCAATAGGATTGGAGATGCTCTAAGTGCAAGTTAGATGGCAAGTGCAAGATCTTAACAGAAGACCCTAAAATAATTCAAATCTTTTATTTCTACCAGCATTTTCCTACACTTTTAACGTTCCACAATATTTTTCCAACGTACCAACAAAATAAAGTGCAAGTTAAATGGCAAACCAATATATATTTTGCCTGTTTGGAAGCTTTTAGTTACTTCTTCCCAACCGTGTATCAAGATCAATCTGTGCTAATTTGTATCATTTGGTTTCAAAGCTGACACAAATAGTTCACAAACTCCTTCAAGATTTCTAATTATGATCCACAATGATAAAAATGCATGCATTTCCTATAAACTCTGCTTTTGGCAAACTCAGTACGGTCAAGGGTGATAAAATAAAGGCTAAATTTTACTTTAATATTTTTAACTATTCTAAATGTTCAAATTGATACCCTAAATTTTTTTACTCACATGCATGCATTTCCTATAAACTCTGCTTTTGGTAAACTCTGTACTGTCAAGTGTGATAAAATAAAGGCTAAATTTTACTTTAATATTCTCAACTATTCTAAATGTTTAAATTGATATCCTAAAATTTTATAATCAATAACTTGATACCCTCAATTATTAAAAGTTTTTAACTTAATATCCAAAATAAAAAACCCTAAACTATTCCTCCCCCTCCCTCACCAGTCAGTCGACCCTCCTTCTCCGACTGACCCCCCCTCCCACCACCCTTCCTCTCCGGCCGACCTCCCCTCCCCCCTCTCTCTCTCTCTCTCTCTCCACCCTTCCTCTCTCTCCTGTCGAACGGCGCGCACAGGGGCAGGACGCTCGCGGACGGGAAGTGCGACGAGGACGGGAAGCGCGACGCACACGGGGGCAAGAGAGGCTCTGCTTCTGTCGTCGTTGCGCGGACGGAGCACGCGGAGGCAAGCCGGGAGGGGTGGTCAACGACGGAAGGAGGGGTGAGGCTGGAAGGGGGTCTCAACGGCGAGGAGGAGGGGGGGTGGGCTGGGAAAGAGAGGGAGGACATTTGGGTGGGGGGGGGGGGAATCCAGCATATTAAGTTTTTCATTTCTGAAAGTTTAGAATATCAAGTTGAACATTTAGAATAGTTGAAGGTATCAAAGTAAAATTTAGCCTCAAATAAAATAAGCATGCAATTCTCATCATTTGAACTTTTCCAGCTTATCGCTATGAATCATGAATCCCTAAATTCGACTTGATGTTCAAGCTTATCGCTATGAATTCATCAATTCGACTTGTTGTCGGCCTTTGCCAGGTTGAATACTCCATCATTCAAAATATATAAAAGATGAATCATGAATGGTACCAAACTCAACTCGCTCTCGTGGACAGTAAGAAGAGGTATAACCTCCCTGGCTAGACGGACGCGGAGATGTGAGACAGCGGATCCCAAATGACATACAACACAGCGTGTACACAGTCCCGTACGTATTATCGGATATCTCAAAACAAAAAACAAAAAAATCATGAATAGTAATTTCTGCCTGGTTGTCATCATTGCGGGGTTGATAACTAACATCCGTCAAGACTTCATCCTCCGTAAACAAGAAAAATAAAAATCATTATCATCATCATCATCATCAAATCACATAATGATATCAACAAAACAAAATAAAATAAATGTCTGGAAAATGAAATATATATATATATAATGCAGTCATGATCCCTGCATAAGTTTGAAATTCCAGATACTAAATATAAACTAGTAATGAAAAATGGGATCCCAATTGAAAACTTCTTCCAACGCGTGCTGCTGCTGCTGCTGCTTCTTCTTCTCCGGCCTCTCTACCGGTCCTGCCGCCGACCGGAAATCCTCGACGATCCTATCGTGCACGCACGGGTGGAACTCCCCGCTCCCCTCCGCGCACCCCTGGCACTCCACATCCGTCCCCGTCCGTCGTGGCGCAGGACGGTTCCTCATCACGCGCCGCTCGTAGCCCCAAATCCGGACCCGAACCTCTTCGCCCCTCGCCACCAAGACGGGCCTCTTCCTCTCCACCAGCAACAGGCTCTGGCCCCCCGCGGAGAACTCCGTAGGCCCGTCGATATGCTCCCCGTGTCGACGCCTTCGCACCAGCGACACCGAGAGCTCGTGAGGAGGGATATTGGAGATGCGGCCGACGGCCGCCTTCAGTGCTGCGAGGTCGAGGGGGGCGGTGAGGTCGACAAGGCCTACGTTGAAGTAGCGGTCGCGGTAGCATAAGACAACGGAGATGATGGTGGAGGCCGCAGCGGAGGCGACGGCTCCCGGCGACATCGGACTCTGCTGGCTGCCGGTAAGGAAAGTTGGGTTCATCATGGCGGTTTCCGGCGACATTGGAGAGCAATGAGACGTCTGCTGGTGCCGATGCTTATTTTATAAGGATTTTAACTAGGGTTGTTAAAACAAGATAACACTATAATTTTTTTTTTTTTTTTTTTTAATTCTTTCAAATATTTTGGTTTATAACAAACTCAGATAGTTTGCTGTTTCCCGCGACAATAGAGAAATATCTGTGATGCGGTTAGTTTCTAAGGATTCGTAAATTAAACAAGCAAGCTTGGTCTATTAATATTATATTGTAACGCTCGTCTCAAGTCCTATTTCAAATCAATTATAAATTTACCGGCTCTTGTGGCCAGTGAGAAGAAGAGAGGTATAACCTTCCTGGCTCCATGGAGATCTCGGGATCAAACCGCGGAGGAGGTGTTGGAGGCAGTGGGCCCAAATGGCATGTAACGCAGCGTGCGCATCGCCGAGCATCTCAAAAAAAAAGCAACTATAAACTTTAAATTTCATGATAATGATATTCTCTCCTTTCTTTTGTTATTATTATCTATATTATTAGATAATGTTGTACACAAATTCAAAATATTTGAAATTGATATCTATATTATTAGATAATGGCAGTACATAAACTCAAAATTTAACTCTTTTTCTACTTTAAATTTCTTCTTCTTTCTCTTCATCTCTTTAAACCTTTGTTTAAACCAATTTTTTTTTTTTTTTTGCTAAAACAAGTATTCATTAATGAGCAGGAGAAGATATGTTCTTCATATCACAGAGGATATGAGGCATAATACAAGCAGGTCCTTCTTCATAGTACATATTAGAGGATAATTGATCAGTTCTCTGGGAATAGGATGCCAGTAGATGGTCAACCTGATCTCGGAATATATTTGAAGTAGATTCCTTTGTTGGAATTGGATAACTCACGACCTTCTTCAATAGTATGGCGAGCCTTCCACAGTAGGTCCACACCTTTGTTGATTGCATCTATGAGTCCTTGGCAGTCTCCTTCAATTATAACATTAGAGTTGCGATTTCTTCTGCTGACTGCAAAATCCAACTTGAGAGCAAGACTCTCAGCTTCTAGTGGGGATCCTCTATATTGGTGTTCCGTGATTGCGCCTTGGAAACGTCCTGCATTGTCTCTAAGGACCGCTGCTCCACCCATAGTGTCGTCATGGAAGTTAATTATTTTCCACATGTTAGATGGAGGAGCTTGCCATGCCTCTGCAGTATGGGTTTCAGTCCTCTGTGAAGATGGATCGTTGTTGATATGAGTTACACTTCCATAGTTAGCCCTGATTCCTGGACTATTATCACATTGTCACATATTTGCCTTCCAGGGACAAAGGCGTTTTGGAATGGAGATATCAATTTGTGGAGGACGGGTCGAATCCGATTAGCCAAGATTTTGGTAATAGTCTTGTAGATGACATTGCAAAGTGAAATTGGTCGAAATTCAGAGGGAGATGTTGGATTCAAGGTCTTTGGGATCAAAGCGATAAATGTATGATTGAGGGAATAAGGCATGGTGTAGCTGTGTCGAAGAATTCTTGTATAAATTTAATGACTTCCTCTCCTGCGATATCCCAATATTTTTGGTAGAAGAGTGCTTGGAAACCATCTGGTCTTGGAGATTTTGTAGGCTTCATTGCCGAGATCGTTTGCTTGATTTCTTCACTACCAGGAGTACTGCTCAGCAAATCATTCTCTCCTGGACTTATTTTGTGAAGTTCATCAAGGACAGTTGGAGTGATCGGAGTGGTGTTTGCAGCTTGGAAAAGATCTTTAAAATGTTCCACCATAAGTCGAGATATTTCCTCATAATCATACGTGTGTTCACCATTGTTCTTCATCGAACAGGAGATAGTGTTTTTACGTTTCCTGTGAAGTGCTGTTAAATGAAAGAAAGTGGTGTTTTTGTCACCAACCTTGAGCCAGGATTGCAAGACCTCTGCTTCCAAAACAGTTCAGTACTGATGCTACTATCCAACAGGAAAAACTGACCCAGATGACTATCAATAAGCTTTTGGGCCGTAAATGCAAAATAAGTGCCAAGTTGGAATGTTCTTCTTCTTGTGGATAAGGAGATGAATGCAATTTTCAGATGTTGAGATGACAGTAATGGGAGTCGAGGAATGCCATTAAGACCAATAAGCCGCCTGAAGTACCATGTGATGAATGAGCCACACTCTTGTTCGTAGCCAAACTTTTCGGCGAGACGAACACCTTATCTCAGTGAGTTTAAACCAAATATTAATAGTTCAAATACTAGTACTATTTTGGGTGTTTTTTTGAACCCTGGTTCGAACCAAATATTTGAAATGGGGTAGACTAGAGTAGACTAGGTGTGTGCACTACTACTGACTAAAATGGGTAAAAAAAACATATGAGAAGAGGAGAGGGGGGAATTAAGCGGAACAAATAGTATCTAACTAGAGTAGACTAGGTGTGTGCGCTACTACTAACTTAGGTGTGTGTGCTACTATTGACTATATTCGGTTCGGTTCGGTTTCGGTTAATTTCGATTTGATTTCGATTTTAGACTTTTAGAATTTTGGTTTATTCAATTTTGACTATTTTGGTTCGAATTGAAACAAAATTCTCACCCCTAGTACACGATAGGTTGGAACAGACAGTCCTACAAGTTTAAGGAGATGGATCATTCTCTTAAATTGAGTCTTTTGTGTTATGTCCCTTATTAGCCATGGCATGGCCGAACCCACCTTAATGAAAATTAGTCTCTCTTCTATCAGGAATGCTTTAGCCTTGGTAGAAAAATAAGGCTATTCCAAACATTCTAGTTTACCAAATATGGCAATGAGGAGACATTGTGTTCTATTTCGAATAGTTTATTAAGCTGCTTGTCATATATATATATATATATATATATATATATATATATATATATATATATGGGACTTCCATATCTAGTGATGTTAGTTATTATTGGGACACAGTAAATTTTTTTAATTTTTTTTTATGTCCTTTCTACCGGATTAGGAACTAAGTTTTCAAGGAAGAATTTAAACCGTGCTCATCCCCACAGGACCCCAACCCCCCCCCCCCCCCCCCCCCTCCCCCCTCTCTCGTCGTAACCAACAGGCCACGACCCCACGGACGGGGATCAACGTGAAATTCAACGTTGTAAATAATTTTTTTTGATGTTTTTATTTACAACGGGTGAAAGTCAATGTGACGAAGATCAAGATTAAATTAATTTAATTTATTTGTTATGATTAAAAATAATAATGAACAATTTATCCTTTAGATTAGTTTGGATTAAAAAAAATAATGAACAATTTATCCTTTAGATTAGTTTGGACGAAATTTTTGTTGAGGAGTTGTGATTCTTTTATGTGTTTGTGTTAGTTTGGATAGTAAGTTTGCCTTCTTTAAGATTATTTTGTTTATCTTTGAAGTTATTTGTGCTATCTTATAGTTGAATGAACGTTTATAAAAAGTGCCAAAAAATTGTAAAAAGCGCACATAGATAAAAAAAACAAAAACAAAAACAAAATTTAAAATTGAGTTTATTTACGTTGGTACGATACGTAAGTAAATTAAACTCAATTTTCAAAACTGTTTTCATCTACCATAATATTTCGTGTACTTAGCTTAATTGATGAAAGTCCCTTGTAAATTTTGCTTAATTTGCAGTCCAAGAAAGAATGTGAATTCTCCCATCATGCTCATCTCAAATCCACTATGCAATACATTTAGCAAACTCCTCACATAGTGATTCGCTAGTAGAACCAAATATGATATTATTAACATATATTTGCACTAATAAAAGAGTGACATCATGTGCTTTTATAAATAAAGTCGTGTCAGCTTTCCCTTTTGAAAAATCTTTTTCAAGCAGAAATGAATTGACGCGTTCATACCAAGCACGTAGAGCTTGTTTGAGTCTATACAGAGCCTACATCTTCATCATCACTGTCACTTGGTACTTGACTGTTAAGCTCATCAAATGTAACAATTATAGATTCCTCGATAATCAAAGATCTTTTATTAAAAACTCGAAAACCTTTACTTTTAGATGCATAACCAAGAAAAATACCTTTATCGGCTTTAGAATTAAATTTACCTAAATTATCCTTAGTATTTAAGATAAAGCATCTATATTAAAAACCTTGAAATAACTAATAGTATGAACTCTACCAAACCAAGCAGATCGTCATCCTCAAGAGCCAGAGATCAGGAGTCGATGCCTTGAGATGTATCGAGATGTTTTGAGATACTTTTGTATAAATGGATGTAGTGTATGGAACGAGGTCATTGTATTCTGAATTAGCTCAGAGAGATGTAAGCCAATTGGCAAGCCTTGTAATTATTTCAGTTATTAATAAAGAGATTATTTTCTTATTCTATTGTCATTATTTACTTTTCTGCAATATTGTGTCTCTGCTTCTAACTCTGAATAGCTTATTTTGTGATTGTTCAAGCCTTGGCCTTATGCAAGCGCAACTTAGGCTTGCACGGAATCACGCCCATGCGAGGACGATCGGTTCCGCAAGGCCCAAAGCGAGGATGATCTGCTCTTGCGAGATCAGGGCATGACATAGTGGTATAAGAGCAACTCTATCCTTTGGCCATTCTGTTGCTTCACTTATCGTTGTCGCAATGAGTGTTCCAAACAATAAGTCCTTAAATATTCTCAAAGATGCCAACACAAGTTTTCCTTATTGTTTTATTGCTTCAGAGATGTGATTTCTAATTGCTAGAGTTCTTGATTGAGGATGGCGAGGAATGAGGTGTTATCCCCTACCGAGAGACACACTTTGCTCAGGACTTCAGGCGAGTACATTTCTCTGATTGTTTTCAATTCATAATATTGTATATATGCATATTCTAGATTAGTATACATTAATTTCCGACACAGTGATTTTACGGACGGGTGCTATATGGATCCCGTCAGGAGGTGTTATCCCCTACCGTGTGCAACGGGTACCTAATGACATATATTTCATCGTGTGCATCGGGTATTGACTTTCATGTGCTTCTTGTGCATCCACTATTTTGTGTGCTAGTGTGACTATCGTGATCATGTACGTAACGTGTCATGATTGGATCCATGAGTATTGGTTGGGGAGGGGGAGTAAGAGTTGGTTATGTGATGAAAGCCCTCTTGATCTCATGTGCATGTCGATTATACACCTCACGTATAATGGAGTTACCTTTATACCTCATGTGCAACCTAAATCGATCACATAACGAACTCGCACTCTAAAACACATAGTTAGTATTTCTTGTTCTCTACTTGCAGTTATTCTTGTATTTTACTTCCAATTATTATTGTGCTTATAGCTTGTTCACTCAGTATTGTATATTCCTCTACTTGTGCATCTTGTATCTTTTTCTATTGCTTGTTATATATGCTCGATTATGTTATTGGAACTGCTTTCAGAGATATGTACTTTACTCCAATCCTGACTGGATATATTTTTCCAGATGATTGGCTAGAGGAGTGTGTCCCATACATTACGACCCTCAGGAGGGTGAGACTTTAAATGACACTCCCTTAGAGCAGGAGGATATAGTACCAGTGACCGAGGAGGTCTAGTTTTGTTTAGTGATTTTTGTATTAGACTATTATTTTGAGGAGTTTCACAGATGTATTATTATTTTATATTCTGGATTGTATCTTTCTTTCCTTCGTTATTCCATTCGTGCATTATTTTTCTCCTTAGTTTGTTTTGTGATTGAGATTGATATATTTGTGAGATACCATATTGCTCCTCCGATTGGAGTTGAGATGATTGACATGTACCATATTATATTGTTGAGATGTTAGATAGTTAGAAATGACCCAGACAACGTTCTACCGCCGATTCTGCGGCGTAGGCTGGGCGTAACCACGTATTCGTGCCCGAATATCCGGGTGCGGGTCGTGACACATTTTTAATGGTGGCCCATGCAGGTCTAGATAGACATCGTAGTTGTGCTCGACTAGAGTATTACTATGAGCCTGCTTTAGGATATAGGATTTAGGCTGAGAGTTACTCAATCACAACTAGGAAAACTCCAATATCTGTTCTACAAATCTTTATCTATTTGATATTGTCTTTCATTTTGAATTAATTCTGTCATTCTTTGATGATATCGCATTATATTCAATATTGATTCCGTATTTTCAATCTGACTTCAGGATGCCTCCGAAGGTCAGATTCTATCGCCCAGGAGCAGCGACAGCTTCCTCAGCTACTTTTCAGCCTGCTACGGATAGAGTAGCAGCTGCTACTACTTCATCTCCAGTCGAGAGGATCGCCTCACCGGTCCAGATGGGGGTCTCAGCAGCCGCTTTTGGGGGTGCTCCTCCCCCAGTTCAGAGGGTTGCTCCGGTTGTTTTCGAGGATCTTCTGCTACCACCGCCAGTACCAGCTGATGCTACACAGTTGTTTACACTTTTCCAGATGATGATGGAGGCCCAGAGGGCCCAGGCTGAGGCGCAGCACCTACAGACCGAGGTGATGAGATAGGGCATCAAGAGTGCTCACCAGGTGGCCATCACCGCCGTAGAGAGGACCGCATCACCACAGCCACGAGAGGTACAGCCCAGGCCTGGCACTATACAGGACTTCAAGAAGTTGGATCCCCGGCCTTTTAAGGGGACAGAGGGCATCATCTATGCAGATGATTGGTTGAAGAGCATGGAGCGCGTCATGCGTTTATCCCGCCTTGCGGAGGACCTAATGGTGGAGGCAGTAGGATTGCAGATGATGGACATCGCCAGCACTTGGTTCCGGAATGAGCCACAGATCGCCGATCCAGGATTGACATGGGGTGATTTCAGGGACTTATTCAGAAGGAAGTTCTTCCCGCCTACTGAGAGACTTGATCTGGAGCTATAGTTTCAGAACCTTTACCAGGGGAACATGTCGGTGGAGGAGTATACCGCCGAGTTTGGTAGGTTGAGCAGGTATGCCGACTATATGGTGAGAGACCCTGAGAACCGGGCTAGTAGATTCAGAGAGGGTCTGAACTGGGAAGTGAAGGCTCTCATTTCTTCGAGCCACGAGACGTATACAAACATCTTGAGGGAGGCTCGCAAGGTTGAGAGAGACCTGAGTGGGAGGCACAAGAGGGACCGAGATGTTTATGGTGGCAGCAACAGCACATGTCCAGCCAAGAAGCCATATTTTCAGCAGCAGAGGCAGCAGTTCAATGCGCCTAACCGAGCACCTGTACAACAGACATACCAGATGCAGAGACCATCCCAGCCAGCTCGTGCTTGCCCCTTCTGTAAGAAGGCAGGGCATGGATGAGATATTTGCAGGAAGAGACTAGGGCAATGTTTGTTTTGCGGATCATCAGATCATCAGCTGAGGGATTATCCCAAGACCTTAGCTCGTACAGTTCAGGATGTAGCCCCTATCCAGAGGATACCCGCGAGACACCCGGCGAGACAGCCGAGAGAACCTCCTTTTCAGCCCCAGTAGCAGAAGTTCGTGCAGCACCAACACCAGCAGAGGGGTGCACATCAGGGGGAAGCTTTTGCCCTGACCGTGGAGGAGTCAGAGCCAGTCGGAGATGTGATATCAGGTTCAGTCTTACTTGGTTCTTTTCCAGCTCATGCCTTATTTGATTCTGGTGCATCTCATAGCTTTATATCTGTATCTTTTGCTCTGAGACATCATCTTGAGTCTGAACCGTTGGCGCAGACTTGCAAGATCACAACCGGGGGTAGCATCATCCTGGTTAGTGATGTTTGCAAGAACCAGAGGGTTTATGTGGGAGGCCGTGAGCTGAGTGTATGTTTACTTGTAATGCCACTTCCGAGTTATGATATAGTACTCGGGATGGATTGGTTGAGTAGACATCACGATAGTATTGATTATCGTGGAGGCAGACTTTTATTTCAGACGCCAGGAGAGCGGAGTTCGAGTTCGTCCGAGGAGCAGAGCAGAGCGAGGACAATTTCTGTGGAGCTTTGGTAGAAGAGCGGGAGCCGCCACATCCGTTAATTATAGAGTTCTTGGATGTCTTTCCAGAGGATTTATCGGGGTTGCCACCGGACAGAGATATGGAGTTCTTTATAGATTTAGTGCTAGGCACAGAGCCGATCTCTCAGCAAGTCTATAGAGTAAACAATAGTGAACTGGCGGAGTTGAAGAAGCAGGTGGATGAGTTGCAAGACAAAGGCTTTATCCGTTCCAGTTCATCACCATAGGGTGCTCCGGTACTGTTTGTACCAAAGAAGGATGGGTCGGTACGTATGTATATCGACTACAGGGCACTTAATAATCTCACTATCAAGAACAAATACCCGTTGCCACGGATTGATGACTTGTTCGACCAGTTGAGCGGATCAAAGGTATTCTAGAAGATAAACTTGAGGTCTGGGTACCACGAGGTGAAGGTGAAGAGGGAAGACATCCCGAAGACGGCTTTCAGGACTCGTTATGGGCAGTTCGAGTTCTTGGTGATGCTGTTTGGGTTGACCAATGCCCCGGCAGTGTTCATGAACCTGATGAACAAGATATTTTATCAATATCTGGACCAGTTTGTTGTAGTCTTCATAGATGATATTCTGATATATTCGAATACCCCTGAGGAGCATGAGCAGCACTTGAGGATTGTTTTGGAGACCCTCAGGAAGGAGAAGTTGTATGGCAAGTTGTCAAAGTGCAAATTCTTCCTTGATAAGGTTGAATTCCTTAGGCATGTCATTACATGAGATAGAATCTCGGTGGACCCGAAGAAGATCTCAACAGTTGAATCATGGTCTACCCCGAGTTCAGTAGCAGAGATCAGGAGCTTCCTTGGATTAGCATGCTACTACCGGAGGTTTGTTCAGGACTTTTCCAGACTAGCAGAGTCGATGACTAGGCTGACCAGGAAGGACGTAGAATTCGTCTGGACTGAGGATTGCCAGTCAGCATTTGAGGAGCTGAAGAGGAGATTGACTATAGCTCCCATCTTGACACTACCATCAGGAGCAGAAGGATTTTCCATTTACATTGATGCATCAGGGAAGGGTTTGGGTTGTGTAGTATAGCAGCACGGGAAGGTAATTGCCTATGCTTCCAGGCAATTACGCCCACATGAGAAGAACTACCATACCCATGATTTGGAGCTTGCAGCGGTTATCTTTGCTCTCAAATTGTGGAAACATTATCTATATGGAGAGAGAGTAGAGATCTTCACAGACCATAAGAGCTTAAAGTATGTGTTTACACAGAAGGAGCTCAACATGAGGCAGCGGCGATGGTTGGAGCTGATGAAGGACTTCGACATATCTTTGCAGTACCATCCAAGGAAGGCCAACGTAGTCGCAGATGCTTTGAGCAGGTATCCCGTGGCTATGTGCTTGACTAGAGACAGACATCTATTGGCAGACCTCGATAGTTTGGGCATTGAGGTATTGATTCCGGGAGTCGCAGCGCAGATGTGGGGACTTCAGGTTCAGTCGGAGCTGATGGACCGAGTCAGAGCCAGACAGTATGAGAATGAGTCTCTGAGGAGCATCAGGGCACAGGTTCAGGTCGGGCTGGCAGAGGACTTTACCATCACAGATGATGGATTAATTCGTCGTGGTACCAGGTTGTGCGTACCGAAGGGAGCATTGCACGAGAAGATTATGCAGGAGGCGCATCGTTCTCAATACTCTATGCATCCCGGTGCCAACAAGATGTATAGAGACATAAGAGAGCATGTATGGTGGTATGCATGAAGCGAGAGGTAGCTAGCTTCGTGTCCAGATGCTTAGTTTGCCAGCAGATCAAGGCGGAGAGACAAAGACCAGGAGGATTGCTTCAGCCTTTGCCCATTCCGGAGTAAAAAAGGGAGCATGTTACTATGGATTTTGTATCGGGGCTTCTGCGTTCTCCAGGAGGCAATGATACGATTTGGGTCATCGTGGACAGGTTGACCAAATCAGCCCACTTTCTGCCATTTAAAGTGGGTACATCTACGGAGAGACTTGCGGAGATGTATGTGCGCCAGATTGTCATATTGCACGGTGTTCCAACAAGCATTATCTCGGATCGGGATAGCCGCTTTATGTCCCATTTCTGGAGGAGTTTGCAGGCTAGCTTTGGCACTCAGCTCAAGTTCAGTACCGCCTATCACCCTCAGACGGACGGACAGTCAGAGAGGACTATTCAGACTCTCGAGGACATGCTATGCACCTGTGTTTTAGATCTTGGAGGTTCTTGGGAGGATCACCTTCACTTGGTAGAGTTTTCATACAACAACAGCTACCAAGCCAGCATCGAGATTTCACCATTCGAGGCGTTGTATGGACGGAGATGCCGCACTCCGTTGTCCTGGGATGATGTTGGTGATAGGGCTTTATTGGGACCAGAGATGATAGGGGATGCAGCAGAGAAGGTGAAGCTTATCAGGGACAGACTTCGAGTGGCACTGGACAGGCAGCGGCATTGGGCCGATAGACACCAGAGACCTCTGGAGTTTGAGGTATAGCTTTAGTTTATCTTGTTTGTGTTTGATTGTTGTTTGTTAGAGTGCTAAGGTTGTATTTCGTGCTAGGTTGGAGGTCTAGTTTTCTTGAGAATTTCTCCGACACATGGCACGATTCGTTTCGGTGGAGGCGGCAAGCTTAGTCCGCGATTCATCGGTCCTTTTAGTATTCTTGAGAGGGTCGGTGCAGTCGCTTACAGACTAGACTTACCACCTGCACTGGAGGAAGTGCACAACGTGTTTCACGTGTCACAGTTGAGATGGTACATGGCAGATCCCAGCCATGTGTTGGATCATTCAGAGATAGAGGTGGGCCCTACTCTCAGCTATCTAGAGAAGCCAGTAGAGAATCTGGATCAGAGAGAGAAGGTGCTGAGGAACCAGACGATTCCTTTGGTGCGCGTCGCGTGGAGGCATCACTCGCCAAGAGAGAGTACCTGGGAGCGAGAGACCGAGATGCACGAGCGATATCCGTATCTGTTCGAGCCGTGAGGTATAATTCTTTCTTGCATTGTATTGTTTGTTTTATTAGATAGTTTTTTCCTTAATTTCGAGGACAAAATTTTTCTAAGGTGGATAAGTTTGTTGTAATGCCCCGCTCCGCGCTGGCGTTATATATCAAGGTGAGTGGGCAGAACTTCGTTCTCTGATTCTTGCACGCCTTAATAATAACCTGAGTTTTTGCTTGCAATGTTTTCTTAAGAGAATGATAGAACCTGCCTTGCATGTTAATGAACGAACTCACCTAGCTTGTCTTTGAAACAATGCCTGCTTAACGAGAATCCTGTAATCGCCTACTTAGAGTGCATGAACATGTTCACTATCGTCTATGCTTCGAGAGAACCATACTGTGCCTGAACGTGTTCAAGTGATAAGTCGGATTGCCCCACAACAACGAGTGTATTCTGATGGTTCCTCTCGTCTGCATACTAGAGTTTATTTGATAGTGTTCCATGCATTCGCACGCGGTCGGACAATGGCTTTTGGTGGAAAGCTGAACTGCATGCGTTCAAGCCACCATGGGTCACAGCTGCCATTAGCATCAGAGAAATGAGTCATTGGTATGCTGGACTAACTGCTACCGATCCTGAGATACTCGGGGACCGCCCTGCATATAGCTAAGTCATTGTGTTGGCTTGGATAGTGACTGCCCCTAAGAATGTGCACCGTGTGTCTAGCTTTGCATCAGACCCTCGAGTCGCACGAGACACGCTGCGCACACCCTGAAACATAAACGGTTTGTTTGCTTGCATATTCAATATGAAACTCTGTTTCCAAACATGTTTCTAAATAAGTAAATCGACTCTGCTAGAACTGCATGAAACGAACCTAGGTAAAATTAGAAAGATCACTAGTAATGTAATGTTTTATAACATGATTACTTAGTGCCTGTTTGAGTGAATGCTTGTTTCTGTTCAGTTGATTTATCTCACCAGTACTTGTATAAAGTGCTGACCCACCAACAGTTTACTTGTTCGCAGGTACTGGATTGTCCGAGGGAGCGATAGGCGTGCCACAGTCCCGAAGACCCGGAATCCTGGTTTCGATTGTTGCCCCGAGAATGCTATCGTATAAGGGGGCATAATGTATGGAACGAACGTGTGCCTTTGCTAAAAGGAAACCCAAGTTGCCTCGCTTGTCCCGAACACTCAGTTGGCTAATGCATTGCATTGCAACAAGTCCCTTTACTCGATTGATGCGATGATAGCCAACTATCAACTTAAACGATTAGCCTTGCACGGGCCAACCCCAGGCCCGCGCGGCATCACGTCCCCCGAAAGCTCGAACGGGCCATTCGCTTGGCTCCCTTCCTCCCTCGCACCCGTGGGACGGGCGCGGTGATTCGCGTCCGGCGCACCGGGGCACGGTGATACGTGCCTGGTTCGTTAATTCCTGACCGCACGGGGCGGGGCAGGGCGGAGCGGCGGCCCGGGCGGGGCCGGGGCGTGACAGAATGGTATCAGAGCGGAATCGATTCTCTGGCCCAAACCGTTGCTATGACTCTGAGATACGATATGGTTTTGCAAAGAGCATTCCATACAATAAGTCCATAGATATTCTCAAAGTGCAAATGTTTCCTGAACTTGAATTGCTTGATTGTTTCGATTGAGTACGGCGAGGGACGGCACTATCGCTACTCGGGATATCGAGAAGTTTATCCTTGAAGTTTCGAGGACGAAACTTTTTGTTGGTTGGTAAGTATGTAACGCCCCGCTCCGCGCCGGCGTTATGTATCAAGGTGAGTGGGCAGAACTTCGTTCTCTGATTCTTGCACGCCTTAATAATAACCTGAGTTTTCGCTTGCAATATTTTCTTAAGAGAATGATAGAACCTGCCTTGCATGTTAATGAACGAACTCACCTAGCTTGTCTTTAAAACAATGCCTGCTTAACGAGAATCCTGAATCGCCTGCTTAGAGTGCATGAACATGTTCACTATCGTCTATGCTTCGAGAGAACCATACTGTGCCTGAATGTGTTCAAGTGATAAGTCGGATTGCCCCGCAACAATGAGTGTATTCTGATGGTTCCTCTCGTCTGCATACTAGAGTTTATTTGATAGTGTTCCATGCATTCGCACGCGGTCGGACAATGGCTTTTGGTGGAAAGCTGAACTGCATGCGTTCAAGCCACCATGGGTCACAGCTGCCATTAGCATCAGAGAAATGAGTCATTGGTATGCTGGACTAACCGCTACCGATCCTGAGATACTCGGGGACCGCCCTGCATATAGCTAAGTCATTGTGTTGGCTTGGATAGTGACTGCCCCCAAGAATGTGCATCGTGTGTCTAGCTTTGCATCAGACCCTCGAGTCGCACGAGACACGCTGCGCACATCCTGAAACATAAACGGTTTGTTTGCTTGCATATTTAATATGAAACTCTGTTTCCAAACATGTTTCTAAACAAGTAAATCGACTCTGCTAGAACTGCATGAAACGAACCTAGGTAAAACTAGAAAGATCACTAGTAATGTAATGTTTTATAACATGATTACTTAGTGCCTGTTTGAGTGAATGCTTGTTTCTGTTCAGTTGATTTATCTTACCAGTACTTGTATAAAGTGCTGACCCACCAACAGTTTACTTGTTCGCTGGTACTGGATCGTCCGAGGGAGCGATAGGCGTGCCACAGTCCCGAAGACCCGGAATCCTGGTTTCGATTGTTGCCCCGAGAATGATATCGTATAAGGGGGCATAATGTATGGAACGAACGTGTGCCTTTGCTAAAAGGAAACCCAAGTTGCCTCGCTTATCCCGAACACTCAGTTGGCTAATGCATTGTATTGCAACAAGTCCCTTTCCGCTGCTTACTCGATTGATGCGATGATAGCCAACTATCAACTTAAACGATTGGCCTTGCACGGGTGCAACCCCAGGCCCGTGCGGCATCACGTCCCCTGAAAGCTCGAACGGGCCATTCGCTTGGCTCCCTTCCTCCCTTGCACCCGCGGGACGGACGCGGTGATTCGCGTCCGGCGCGCCGGGGCACGGTGATACGTGCCCGGTTCGTTAATTCCCGGCCGCACGGGACGGGGCAGGGCGGAGCGGCGGCCCGGGCGGGGCCGGGGCGTGACATTTGTCACCCTCACATTTCCATCCAAGGGTAGTTCGATAATTATCATGGGTATTAATTATTTTAAGATTATTATAATTAATATTTGTGCATGGCTTGATTTATTTAATTATTGTACTATTATTTGTTGATAGTGTAGACTTATTTTAGACTTTTCTAGTGGACCTAAACATTTAATTAGAGAGCATGCACAAACTTTTGGACTAGTCTAAGTTGAGCCCATAAATTAGGCCCATGGATTAAGAAACTTGATTAATTAGTGAAACCATTGGACTAGAACCTTCCCTCCCTAATTATTTCTTCATGAGAGGCCCCAAGGGGTATTTGTGACTTTGTATATTGCTTGGGGAGGGGTTTATGACCAGCCAATTTTGGGAGGAGAGAGAGAGAGCTCTCATTTTATTTCTTCCCCAAATTTCTAGATCTACTTTTCCCCTCTTCCATTTTTCCTCCATTCTCTCATCATTTCTCCACCAAATCTTCACCAAACTCATTCTAAATTCATCATTGAAGCCTCTACATCAAGGATCTACAATCAAAGAGCAAGGAACAAGGAGGAGGAGACCAAGATCTACAAGGAGAGGAGCTACTTGTCATTTAGAACCTTTTCATTAGGAATCCATCTTCCAATATATACAAATTAGTTTTCCCCCTTCTAATAGACTATAGATCTGATATTTTATCATAAAAAACCACCCCACATGCATAGGATACCCATAGGATTTGATTTGGAGTCATTTGGAGACCTACGGTGGAAGTTATGACCAAATTGGTGCCAATTTTGGGGGAATTCTGAGATTGACACATTTAGTGCTTGTCAATGGATCTAATAGATCTATTTGACCCTTGATTGTTTATTTGTAGCTTGTGTCGTATCCATAATTAGATACGTGTGGGCCGAATCTCGTTATTTTGACGAAACGGTCAATTTTGGGGATTTTTCTCCGACACGGGGCTATGTGCATATCACATGGTGACACGGACATGTAGACACTCTAATTTCTATACTTATTATTCATAAATTATGTATTGGACTTGTATGTGTCCTCCGGGATACGTTTGGTTATAAGTTGGGGGCCGTATCGCAAGCGTATCATAGAAAAGTGTGATACGGGTGTTGTCACGACCCAATTCCGTAGAATCAATTGAGGCGTCCCCCGAATCGTGACCGCCGTGCGGGCCTGGGGTTATGCCCGCACAAGGCTTTAATGATTTGCATAGCAAGCACATATTCAGAGTACGCAGATAAATTGAAACACAGATTTGAAACATAGAAAAGTTCTCTTTATTGATAATGAACATCTATTACAAACTCTTGAACGAGTCAGCTAATATGCCGAACGACTTACAAAAGTGTTGACTCAAAATGAGATAGCAGTCCTGTACATTACATTCCTTTATAAACTCAAAATGATAAAGACCTCCAGGCTGGAGGACAGCTTTGCCACGGAGCTGCATTTGTGTATGAAGAGTTGCAGCTTCGGACTTCAAAATGCTTCGAGGCGCGGTGAAGATGCGCCAACAGCTGGACTGGATCGGGAAGACGACTTTGGCTCCTCGCTCGGTTCGCCTTGATGCGGAGAACCTGTTTCAACGAGGGTCAGCATATCGAAACATGCTGGTGAAGGCGAGCTAGCCGAACTATACCAATCAACACATTGTTTTAATGAAGCATGCGTATTTGTGGGTTTCTATTCTTGCCTTAGTTCATTTACAAGTAAGCAGCATATAGAATTTACTGAAATGAACGTGCCACCGTTCGGTGGATTTTACCTGACCGTCTGAATCACCTGCACAATACTTACCATGCCTTCCCTGCCACGAAGACACAAGTTAGTATGCAACATGTTTAAATATACAGGGGATCACTAGCGGGATGCCATAATGGACGGGGCATAGTACATGAATGAAATAACAAGTAACGCAATGAACAGGGGCGCTACGAGTTATTCCATCTGATACAGGCGACTATTCAGGAGTTCCGTCCGGATCGGATCGGTGCCAGTGCCCCAGCGACCGTCCGCAGGAACTAAGACCTTGTGCACAAGTTGTCCGTGATCAACATATACACTAAGTTAACAGTTGAGGCAATTCAGGGCAATAGCAGGCACATGACAGTAACAGGGGGAGATCTACTTTTGCATAGTCTCCCTATTCAGATTATTGCATTCAGGATGAGTTATGTTCATAGCATAATTTAAAGAAGAGCATACATTTCTAACTTGTATTATGCATATGATAAATATTCCGAACGAACAAGCATGCAAGTAAGTAACCGTTCCCAGGTTTGATTGACAAGCAGTATTAACCAAGTCTATTCTCTTTTATCTTGGTTTCTTTTATTATTACTTGGTATCGTTTGATCGGGGCGAAGGAGTGAAGCTTGGAAGCAGGGCTAGCTAATCGGGTTGGTAGCCACTCACTTGGTTGGAAGAAAAGGAGAAGAAAAGAGGCGCTTCACGACTCCGCTCGCAAGCCGCCTACTGCTCGTTCACCTGCACACGAACAGCTTGATCAATACTTCTTCCTCTCTTTCCAATCTTGGAATTGAAGTGCAGTTCAATGAACAAAAATAATGAAAACCATCGAAATCGTTCAAGGAAAACAAGCAAATCCCAAAACTAACTCAAAGCACGAAAGCAACAAGCGACATCGAAAACCGAGGCAATAAAAGATAGCAGCGGAGAGGTCCCTCCTGACTCTGCCGCTAAGCCGATCCTTGGGGCGCAGTCCACTGAATATGGGAATCGATTCCGAAAAAACAAATCCATAACGAGGACGAGTTCTTAATTCAATCTATCCCGATCGAACGATACCGTCTTGTGTTTCTTAGCCGCGCTCTCCGCATCGGGAGAACGGGGCGCTACAGGTGTGATGCACTCCATGTGTTTGTGTTTTGGCTTATTTCACTATACGTGCATATGTAATTATATATGTGTATGCTATTTATGTATTATTTTAGAGTATATCATAGTGTATTTGGGTTATGTATATATGGGTGTCTATAAGTGTGTATTATATGTAAATATCCATATGTATATGTATATGTGTGTGTATATGTGCATATATTTATTTGTGTGAGAGTGTATCTATATACATATGTATATATATGTACATAGGTATTTGGTGTAGTTGTGAGTGCTGTGTTGTTTGTGTGAGATTGAGGGGTGAGCATCAGGCAACAGAGAATGGGGCTCGGGATGTACTATTAGCAGTGCTCAGTATCAATTGAATGAGGAACAACAGCAACTGCAGCAGGCTATGAAGAGATGTTGCAGCAGCAGGTTTACAAGTAGAGCAGTTACCTCGACAGCAGTATGTGCAAATTTCACACTATTTTGGGGTAAACAGCAACCGAGCACAGTATCAGTAATTGATACGGGCCACTGTGTAGTGGCACACACCCGAGAACTCGACACAGGGAGCAGACCCCTGTGCGAAGACTGAACCTGGACTGAACACCAACTGAACAACACCTTAATTGAAGATTACTTGTACAGATACCTACCTGAAGATCACTTGAAAACTCGAAGACTCACTGTACATGGACCTAGACTACCTGAAGACTCACTGGACTGGAGACTCACCTGAAGATGAAGATTTACTGTACAGAGACCTAGACTACCTGAAGACTCACTGAACTGTACCTGAAGACTGAAGACTACCTGACCTGAAAACTCAGTACACAGTTAGGAGCAGTCACTGTGTATATTACATGGTGCCTTTGAGGTTCAACTTGACACAGTTTTTCTGTGTGCAATGTCACACTTAAGAACTCGACACAAGACCACAGTTCCCTGTGTGCAGCAGCTTCACATTAAGGAGTGAACCAGCAGCAACCTGTTTCAGTACAGGATTTCAACAACTTGTTCAGTACTTCCAGTTAGTATCAGTTTGGGATACCAAGATGAGGGTAGTTAGTCGTTCCTTGGTTAGTTTAGATATAGTTAGTAGTTAGATTGTAGCAGTCAGTATCTATACTTAACTTAGTATAAATATATTGTAATCCTCCTGATTTTCAAAAGAATTTTAATTTGGATTTTCTGGAATTTTCTGGAATTTTCTTGAATTTTTCTGTAATTAAATACCAGTGTTTTAATTATTAAAGGATTTTTAATTGATAATAAATAATATTAAAAGATTATGAAAATGATATTTTATGGTGTAAAATAAAAATCTAGACTTAGGATAATTTTTCTGAAATTTATTGGGCCCTGGACCTATTTTTAAACACCTAGAATTAATTATTTAATTAATTATTTAATTGTTAATGATTTATTATTTATTATTATTATTATTATAGTTTTTATATTTTAACCCAGCCCGCGGCTTGGCCCATTGGGCCCTAACCCGAACCCAGCCCAGCCCTACCGGGTCGGGTCGGGTCTGCCCGAACCCGACCCGCCACACCCGCCGACCCGATCCCTTTCTCTTCCCCAACCGAACCCGTCCCCGACTGTTCAGCCCCGCCGCCGGAACGGTCGCCGCCGCCGCCCGTAACTGGCCGAGCCTCTTTCCCTTCCTCTCCCTCCACCGGACAACTCCTCCGCTTTGGCTCCCCGTACCAGCCGGCCGTCCCTCTCCCCACTTCCGGCTATAAAATCCCCTCCCGCCTCCAGCCGAAGCCCTAGTCACCCTCTCCGCCTTGCCGCAGAGCCGCCTACCGCCTCCAGACCTCCTGACTTCGCCCTAGAGCCGGCCACCAGCCAACCCCACCTCTCCCTTCCTTCTCCGCCTGTCACCGCCGTCCAGCACCAGCTGCAGCAGCTAGCCGACAGCTCCGCCGCCCGCTCGCCGAGTCACCGCAGCCCGCCTCCGTGATCAGCCGACCGCCCCGCAGACCCTGGCCGCCTCTGCTGTGTCCGCCAACTGTGAACACCGGCAGGACACCGACATAGAAGATCGGACACAGGAGCATAAACCCTAACCCTAGGAGCGACACAGCGCGTGTCGGACACGGTTGGACACGAAGGACTTGGTTTTTCAGCCCACTTCAGGTATCCATAACTTTTTGCTCGTAGCTCAGAATTCGATTCCGTAAATTGTATCGCAAAGTCTGTATGACCCTCTCGGTGCCCGGATAAACCGCTCGGGGCATCGCGTCCTGTGGTGATCGCACACCGCGATCCAAAAATAGGAAAAACTAAGCCCTGTTTCACCCCAGAATCGAGTACGCCCCGCCAAACGGGACGACTTGGTCGCGTGCGGTCTTCACCGATACGTGAGCGTCGTAGATATGGATGTGCGAAATTTCGCAGAAGCTGATTCGGATGTGCGTGCACACCGGAATCAGTGCGTATCCGCGGACATCGTCCCGTATCCGACTTTTCTGAATCTTGCTGTAACTTAGTGTACACACGTCGAATCGAGACAAAACTTACGCCATCAGACTCGTAGTAATACGCTGGTCCTGTGAGCCAAGTTTGGTTCGATTCTGAGAACGTTGACAAAATCGCGTGTCGTGGGCCCCACAGGATCCACCCGACGGGCGATTTTGAGAACGGCTCATCGGAATCCAATTCTGGAAGTTCCGTTGGGTTCGTATCATCGTTCCTGACCTGTTGACACTAAGTTGGACTGTTTTTGAGACCTTTGACCCTGACGCGTTGTTCGGTGCAAAGCGGCCCACATTTGGACCCCGCCTTGACCCGAAAATGATGTTTTTGTCCTTGTCTCCAAATTGGACTCAAGGACAGGCGATCCTAGCTGATTAATATTTTCTGGATCTGTTGGTGATGTCTATTTCAGCAACCGGAGTACTGCTTGGAAATCCAGCTGAAGCCAGAGCAACAATTGGAACAGGAAACCCAGGCAAGTGTACCTTGCCATAAAATGCAGTAATTATTTTATTTTAATTCTCTTGCCTTAATTTCTGTGACTGTTGTACTTGCCCTATCCAGTACTTTATACCCAGGACACTTGACACAAAGCATGTTATAGAATCTTCCTGATTATTCAAGGAGGTTTTGTATAGATTTCATGATTTAAGCTTATTTTCTTAGAACTTAATAAATGACTGACTGCATTAGTTCTAATCTTGCGTAACATGAACATTGAGAACTGTGACGTGAGATTTCATTGGGTGGGGAGAGTATTACCATATCAAGGCTGATTATATTATATATATATGGTTATCTGGAAGTGTCCTAGTCTCTGACACAGAGCTTTGGCACCTGTACTGGCCCTTCGAGAAAACACTGCTATGGTTTCTTGCCACTGATCCTGTAGTAGTCTTAGCCTGAAGTATGATTAATAACTCTCATCTTGCATGATCACTTAGCTGGTTAGTTACTTACCCTGTTATTTCTTTATTTCTACACTGCATTATATTTGGCTTGTGTTTTCTGTACCTTGCTATGTCCCCTGAGGACCTGGAATGGATTATGTCCCCAGATTTAGCAGACGAGATCTACCCAGAGGTGTACGGAATAGGAGCATTACTCGGAGCAGTACCTGAACCTGACGACGAGGTGATCGCTGAGGACTTCTCCTGAACAATTGCTTCGCCCTGCTCAGTATTATGCAAATAGACTTTAATTCCTGTTAATTTAAACTCTTTATTTCCTGTCTTTGAGAACTTGTGTAAACAGACTTAATATCGGATTGTTCTCCGATTTTATTTTCTTTGACCGTTGTTGTTAATATTTCTTTTGGATGTTATTGCTATCTTATATCTGTGGATGAGAATAGTAAAACCCTGACTGATGTAATACAGCTTAAGTATGCCCGATGGATCCATTAAATTGGGTTTGTCCATCGGTGCATGCTGCTGGCCATTGCCACGTGTCCAGTCCCTCGGTATTTTGGGACTGGGGCGTGACATGGTTTTTGTGGTGGCCCATGCAGGTCAACGACTAAATTGTTCGGTTTCAACTTAGGGACCGAATAGGCCTGCAATAAGAATAGGATCAGTTTTTAGGATCTCATCCACTTGCTTGCAAACGTTTTTGATATCTGTATCGTATTCAAACTAATTTTGATTTGCATCTTGCCTTGACTCCTGTACGCCTTTTATAGTTTATTGTTGATGCAGAGTAATGGATTCACGAGAAAACGACGGAACTCCAGCAAGAACACCAGTAGGTGCTGAAGTCATTTACGGAGAAGATGAAGTGACGCTATTGAGTGGCGATCCCTCTACTCATCGAAGCAGACAAGCAGATCCGCAATCTTCCCGATTTCGGCGTGATGATATTCCACCTCCGCCCCAGTTCACTCCTCAGATACCTGTCTTCCCACCAGGCCAAGCAATGGACGGACAGCAGATGTTCCAGATGTTCTACGCAATGATGCAAGCTCAGCAACAGATCCAAACTGAGGCCCAATGTCGCGAGACTGAGTACTTGAGGAACAGTCTAGTAAATGCACTGGAGCAGGCCAACTTACCAGCTAGACGATAACCGACGGGCTCTATCACAGACTTCCGCCAACTGAAGCCTCGTACATTCTCAGGCAAGGAGGGACCAACAGAAGTGCATGAATGGCTCACCAACATTCGGCATCAATTAGAAGCAGCTGAGCTTCCACAAGAACGTTGGATGACCGCCGTCAGAATGCAATTGACGGACAATGCTCATCACTGGTGGCTATCTGAAGAGACCAGGCTCGGACCAGACCGAGTTACTTGGGAAGAGTTCTCCAGACTCTTCCAGGAGATGTACATACCTGCTATCGCTCGATCTGAACTTCGGGACAAGTTCAATTGCCTCACTCAGGAAGCTATGACGGTGGAAGAGTACAACGCCGAGTTCATTCGTCTGAGTCGCTTCGTTCCTACCTTGATCCCGACAGAAGTAGAAAAGGCCGAGAAGTTTTTCGACGGACTCAACATCGAGCTACAGAAACTGATTGGATCTGTCGCACCAACTTCGTACACGGACGTCCTTGCTGCAGCTCGACGCATGGAGCGTGTCACCAGGAGAGACACCAGTCTGAAGAGGCCTTCCATATCAGTACCAGCCAGAGCAAACAATGGAGAAGCTGCCAAGAAATCTTACCTGCATCAAGCACCACAGGGACCTGCAACCAAAACCCTGACTCTTCCTACTTGTTTTTACTGCGGCAAGATAGGCCATGTTGAGAAGGAATGTAGACGTAAGCACGGACTGTGCTTAAGTTGCGGATCCCGACAGCATGCAGTGAAGGACTGCCCTGATCGTAGGGAAGCACCAAGGGCAAACCAACAAGCTCTACCAGCACCAGGGGGACATCAACCAAGGCCACCCTTGGCACATCAAGCAGCACCCTACCAGCAAGCCCAGCAACATCAGAGAGCACCACCTCAAGGACGCGGCCAAGTTTTCGCGATGACTGTGGGAGACATGCAGAACCGTGGCGTAGCTAATGCGAGTAAGTCTTTATAGTTGTTCTGTTTTTAGCATTGCTTAGTTGTGCCTGCTGGTTCGTGACCCCAGACTTGACCTGATAACCTTGACTTGATAACTTTAAACTGTTAATAATTGATAACCTGATAATTTTGAACTTGATAATAACCTAGACTGTTTTATAAATGTTAACCTGATAAGTTTTGAAAAGATAACCTAGTTTACTAAAACAGTAATTTTCTAGATTTCCCACATTTGGGAAATTGCATAATTTCTACTTAGGAAAATGATTTTTCCTATGTGTTCAAGCCCTGAACCTTGATTTTCTTTATTGTGATTCAAATAAAATTTGTAACCGAGTCATCTCTGTTGACCGGTTATTCTTTGATTGCGAGGACGCAATTCTCTTAAGGAGGGAATATTGTAATCCCCCTGATTTTCAAAAGAATTTTAATTTGGATTTTCTGGAATTTTCTTGGATTTTTCTGTAATTAAATACCAGTGTTTTAATTATTAAAGAATTTTTAATTGATAATAAATAATATTAAAATATTATGAAAATGATATTTTAAGGTGTAAAATGAAAATCTAGACTTAGGATAATTTTTCTGAAATTTATTGGGCCCTGGACCTATTTTTAAACACCTAGAATTAATTATTTAATTAATTATTTAATTGTTAATAATTTATTATTTATTATTATTATTATTATAGTTTTTATATTTTAACCCAGCCCGCGGCCCGGCCCATTGGGCCCTAACCCGAACCCAGCCCAGCCCAGCCCTACCGGGTCGGGTCGGGTCTGCCCGAACCCGACCCGCCGCACCCGCCGACCCGATCCCTTTCTCTTCCCCAACCGAACCCGTCCCCGACTGTTCAGCCCCGCCGCCGGAACGGTCGCCGCCGCCGCCGTAACTGGCCGAGCCTCTTTCCCTTCCTCTCCCTCCACCGGACAACTCCTCCGCTTTGGCTCCCCGTACCCGCCGGCCGTCCCTCTCCCCACCTCCGGCTATAAAATCCCCTCCCGCCTCCAGCCGAAGCCCTAGTCACCCTCTCCGCCTTGCCGCAGAGCCGCCTACCGCCTCCGGACCTCCTGACTCCGCCCTAGAGCCCGCCACCAGCCACCCCGACCTCTCCCTTCCTTCTCCGCCTGTCACCGCCGTCCAGCACCAGCTGCAGCAGCTAGCCGACAGCTCCGCCGTCCGCTCGCCGAGTCGCCGCAGCCCGCCTCCGTGATCAGCCGGCCGCCCCGCAGACCCTGGCCGCCTCTGCTGTGTCCGCCAACTGTGAACACCGACAGGACACCGACACAGAAGACCGGACACAGGAGCATAAACCCTAACCCTAGGAGCGACACAGCGCGTGTCGGACACGGTTGGACACGAAGGACTTGGTTTTTCAGCCCACTTCAGGTATCCATAACTTTTTGCTCGTAGCTCGGAATTCGATTCCGTAAATTGTATCGCGAAGCCTGTATGACCCTCTCGGTGCCCGGATAAATCGCTCGGGGCATCGCGTCCTGTGGTGATCGCACACCGCGATCCAAAAAAGGAAAAACTAAGCCCTGTTTTACCCCGGAATCGAGTACGCCCCGCCAAACGGGACGACTTGGTCGCGTGCGGTCTTCACCGATACGTGAGCGTCGTAGATACGAACGTGCGGGATTTCGCAGAAGCTGATTCGGATGTGCGTGCACACCGGAATCAGTGCGTATCCGCGGACATCGTCCCGTATCCGACTTTTCTGAATCTTGCTGTAACTTAGTGTACACACGTCGAATCGAGACAAAACTTGCACCATCAGACTCGTAGCAATACGCTGGTCCTGTGAGCCAAGTTTGGTTCGATTCTGAGAACGTTGACAAAATCGCGTGTCGTGGGCCCCACAGGATCCATCCGACGGGCGATTTTGAGAATGGCTCATCGGAATCCAATTCTGGAAGTTCTGTTGGGTTCGTATCATCGTTCCTGACCTGTTGACACTAAGTTGGACTGTTTTTGAGACCTTTGACCCTGACGCGTTGTTCGGTGCAAAGCGGCCCACATTTGGACCCCGCCTTGACCCGAAAATAATATTTTTGCCCTTGTCTCCAAATTGGACTCAAGGACAGGCGATCCTAGCTGATTAATATTTTCTGGATCTGTTGGTGATGTCTATTTCAGCAACCGGAGTACTGCTTGGAAATCCAGCTGAAGCCAGAGCAACAATTGGAACAGGAAACCCAGGCAAGTGTACCTTGCCATAAAATGCAGTAATTATTTTATTTTAATTCTCTTGCCTTAATTTCTGTGACTGTTGTACTTGCCCTATCCAGTACTTTATACCCAGGACACTTGACACAAAGCATGTTATAGAATCTTCCTGATTATTCAAGGAGGTTTTGTATAGATTTCATGATTTAAGCTTATTTTCTTAGAACTTAATAAATGACTGACTGCATTAGTTCTAATCTTGCATAACATGAACATTGAGAACTGTGACGTGAGATTTCATTGGGTGGGGAGAGTATTACCATATCAAGGCTGATTATATTATATATATATGGTTATCTGGAAGTGTCCTAGTCTCTGACACAGAGCTTTGGCACCTGTACTGGCCCTTCGAGAAAACACTGCTATGGTTTCTTGTCACTGATCCTGTAGTAGTCTCAGCCTGAAGTATGATTAATAACTCTCATCTTGCATGATCACTTAGCTGGTTAGTTACTTACCCTGTTATTTCTTTATTTCTGCACTACATTATATTTGGCTTGTGTTTTCTGTACCTTGCTATGTCCCATGAGGACCTGGAATGGATTATGTTCCCAGATTTAGTAGACGAGATCTACCCAGAGGTGTACGGAACAGGAGCATTACTCGGAGCAGTACCTGAACCTGACGACGAGGTGATCGCTGAGGACTTCTCCTGAACAATTGCTTCGTCCTGCTCAGTATTATGGCAAATAGACTTTAATTCCTGTTAATTTAAACTCTTTATTTCCTGTCTTTGAGAACTTGTGTAAACAGACTTAATATCGGATTGTTCTCCGATTTTATTTTCTTTGACCGTTGTTGTTAATATTTCTTTTGGATGTTATTGCTATCTTATATCTGTGGATGAGAATAGTAAAATCCTGACTGATGTAATACAGCTTAAGTATGCCCGATGGATCCATTAAATTGGGTTTGTCCATCGGTGCATGCTGCTGGCCATTGCCACGTGTCCAGTCCCTCGGTATTTTGGGACTGGGGCGTGACATATATACTCTATTACCTTAATAGTTAGCTAAATATATATGTATACTTGTAATAGTGTTAGTAGCAGTTAGCCTATATAATTATAGTTGTATTGTTAGTACACTTTGAGTATGTAGTAGTGGACAAATACCTTTAGCTATATATATCTATCTATGTATAAAATTATTGGTTTAAGTATATAAGTATGAGTACTAAGGCTATATATGTATAAATAGTTGTATCTATGTTAGTCAATAGTGTATGAATAATTAGTTTTAGTTTATTGTATATAGACATTAGCTTAGTTATATATGTTAATTGGGTTATCTTGAGAAACCAAGGTATTGGGGTCGATACCCAAGATTTTGAGATTGGGTATCGGGGTAGTTGCGATACGCGTTGGTGCAAGGCCAAGGTATCATATTATATTATTTTGAGATATTATTATTATATTTAACTTATATATATAAACTATTTTCATATTAGAAAACCTGCGTATCTTAGGATACGACTTCTTGAATGCTCGGTTGTGTGTTAGCTTAGCTAGCTTAGCATAGTTTCATAGTATATCGACTTAGTGACTAAGCATTAGACTCTTGCAACCTAGAATGCATTGGTTTGACTTAGAAACGGCGTATCAACCTAGAATTGCATCAACTTCATTTATTTTCATCATTGAACCTTGTATTGATGCAATATACCATATATAGGTTGTGAGACACCAGCTTGGGCATCGAGAGACACACTTTGCTCACGACTTCAGGCGAGTACATTTCTCTGATTGTTTTTAATTCATAATATTGTATATATGCATGTTCTAGATTAGTATACATTGATTTTCGACACAGTAATTTCATGGACTGGTGCTATATGGATCCCCTCAGGAGGTGTTATCCCCTACCGTGTGCAACGGGTACCTAATGACATGTATTTCATCGTGTGCATCGGGTATTGACTTTCATGTGCTTCTTGTGCATCCACTATTTCGTGTGCTAGTGTGACTATCGTGATCATGTACGTAACATGTCGTGATTGGATCCATGAGTATTGGTTGGGGAGGGGGAGTAGGAGTTGGTTATGTGATGAAAGCCCTCTTGATCTCATGTGCATGTCGATTATACACCTCACGTATAATGGAGTTACCTTTATACCTCATGTGCAACCTAAATCGATCACATAACGAACTCGCACTCTAAAACACATAGTTAGTATTTCTTGTTCTCTACTTGCAGTTATTCTTGTATTTTACTTCCAGTTATTATTGTGCTTATAGCTTGTTCACTCAGTATTGTATATTCTTCTACTTGTGCATCTTGTATCTTTTTCTATTGCTTGTTATATATGCTCGATTATGTAATTGGAACTGCTTTCAGAGGTATGTACTTCGCTCCAATCCTGACTAGATATTTTTTTCCAGATGATTGGCTAGAGGAGTTGTGTCCCACACATTACGGTCCTCAGGAGGGTGAGACTTTAGAGGACACTCCCCTAGAGTAGGAGGATATAGTACCAGTGACCGAGGAGGTCTAGTTTTGTTTAGTGATTTTTGTATTAGACTATTATTTTGAGGAGTTTCACAGATGTATTATTATTTCATATTCTGGATTGTATCTTTCTTTCCTTCGTTATTCCATTCGTGCATTATTTTCCTCCTTAGTTTGTTTTATGATTGAGATTGATATATTTGTGAGATACCATATTGCTCCTCCGATTGGAGTTGAGATGATTGACATGTACCATATTATATTGTTGAGATGTTAGATAGTTAGAAATGACCCAGACAACGTTCTACCGTCGATTCTGCGGCGTAGGCTGGGCGTAACTACGTATTCGTGCCCGAATATCCGGGTGCGGGTCGTGACAGGTGCGTCCCGCCAAACGAGGCGACTTCGTCGCGTGAGGATTACACCAAAAGTCGCGTATCGTCAACGCAGACGTGTGAGATTTCGCGAAACTTGATTTGGATGCGCGTGCACACCCGAATCAACGCGTATCCGTCAAAAAATACCGTATCGACCTGTTCCGACACTTGTCATAATTTCGTGTGTGCTTGTCGTTTTGCAACGAAACTTGCGTTATCGGATTCGCAGCGTTACGCTGGTTCTGTGGCCTAAGTTTGGTTCGATTCTGAGAACGTTGACGAAACACTGTTTATAGGACAAAAAAAATACTATTTTTTTTCTTTATTTAGTTTTTTTTTCTTATCAAACATTAGAAAAAGAAAATTTTTGTTTACAATTTTCTAAAAAAATCAAACCGTTTCTTTTTTTTTAATTTTTTCTATATTTTTCTTTGCAATTAATTTAAATTTTATTTCGTTAAAGTAAATTTTCTTAAACCAAATTCCAAAACTAAACTAAATCAAAAAAATCAAAATCCAAAACAAAACTAAATAAAAAAAAACTAAAAAAAAACATAACTAATTAAAAAAAAAAACTAATAAAACAAACCAAAACCAACCAAAACAAACCAAACCACCCTAACCCAACCGCGGGCCCCACAGGGCCAATTTTGGCCAAGCACAATTTTGGCCAAGCACAATTTTGGCCAACAATGTTGGCATAAATTAGCCCTGTGGGGTCCACATTTGATTTTTTTTATTTTTTTGCCTACGTGTTCGGTCTATTGTGTTTTTCGTTAACTGAGTTGACTGACTCTGTCGTTATTTTTAATTTTAGTAAACTTAGTTCGTTTGCATTAATTTAATATAATTTAATTTCGTTACATTAAATTTTCTGATTAAAATACTGTTTTGTTTTAAAATTAATTATATTGTTTCCCAAAAGAAACTGTATTCTGTTGGAGAGCCAACAGTAAAATAAAATTACAGATAAGACAGAATTAGGAAGGTTACTGAAAAGGCAATTTTTTGAGAAAGTAGCAAGCAGAACGACACATCACACACTTTGTACTCCCTCCCGCCCTTCCCTGTATGCGAAACAACGACATGGAAGCTCTTCCCGAAATGGAAACCCTAAGGAGAGCAACAGCCTCCCTGAGAGAAGCTCTGCAGAGGAGCGACTCCATAAGCGGGAGCATCGCCTCCATCCTCGACTCCTTCGGCCGCCGCGTCTCCGTTCTCGACGAAGAAATGCGTCCCATCCGAGTACAGTTTCTTTCTCCTTCTCCTCCTCCTCCTCCTCCATGTTGATCTTGGTTCCGCTTTCGTATTCCTCTTGACGTTTCCGAAATTAATTACAGGAATGCCCCAGCACGGACTCGACCGGGAAGGCGAACGAGGGGATCGACAGGACGCTGGAGTCCGCCGCGGTCGTCCTCGGCCAGTTCGATCTCATGAAGCAGGTCTACATCTTCTTAGAGTCAATGGAGCGTTTGATTGATGAGATCACATTTGATTTTGCCCCGAACTAGCTAGGCAAGGTTTTTGCACTAAAAGTTTGCTAAGAATTTAACTACAACTAGTCACGTTCACTTGCGTTGCACGTACAAAAAAAAAAGAAAAATAATATTGTTGAAAAATTAGATAAGAATTTAAATTATATTAAAATATTTTAAATATGATTTGAATATTTTTTTATTATGATTTGTTATAGATGTGTTTTTAGAATTTTGGATATGTAATAGTTAGATAATACCATATACTTAGTTTAAATATATTTTGAATATTGAATATATATTGAGGATTTATTATATGTTAAGGAAGTTAGAAGGATTTAGAATTTTTATTTTTTTATTTTTAACTATGCAAGGAGGTAGAAAGTTTTTTGAATTTTTTTATATTATTTAGTAGAGGATATACATACGGTTTTGATGGCTCATTTTTTTTGAGCCGTTTCCTAGCCGCATTATAATAGTAGAGATGAAGTTCAAATTTTTTTTTTGTAAAAGAGGTAGGCTTGCTCTTAGTGAGAGATGGTAGGTTACAATCCAGTTCCTAGCGGCCCAGCCGCTCAAATGGCCCAAAGGCTCAGACCAAACCACTTAGGGTCTGCTTGGCTATTGTGGTAGTAGCGGTTATGAGGTATTTTTAGAGTACCGGTTATGAACGGTTATGAGTGGTTTTAAGTAGCGGCTTTTAAACCAATCCAATCCATGCTTGGTAACGAGCGGTTCTGAATTTTTTTTACAAGAATAAATGAAATAAAATCTCCCAAAATCACCGATTTGGGGTGTTTATAAAGCCACCCAAAATTGCATTACACCGCTTTTGGGAGAGTTTTTGAGTCAACCAAAACCAGTGCCTCGTAAAATTACCAAGCAAAGATTTTCATAAACGTTCGATTAAAAAATATCCCAAAACCGATGAAAACACCGTTATCAAGCGGACCCTTACTGTACTTGTCCACTGGTTGGACCGAATGTTCCGATTGGTTTTAAACTAGGAAGCACGAGATACTCCAAAAATATGGTCCTTGTTGTGTCGGACACGTACCCGAACACACCACACACACTCCAAAATACACAAGGACACACCTAAATAGGTGCCGTGTCTGTGTGCCACCGTGTCCTTACCATGTCGTGTCCTATCTGTGTCCGTGCAACATAGGTTTCAAAGAACCGTTAAGGATTGTAATAGGCAGCCTAAGTTACAGATAAATGCCTCCACTTTTACACCCCCTCTCTTTAGATAGATACCAGTGCATTTTTGTATAGTCTTAAGACATATCGTTACTCTAAAGATTGGTTCTGTATTAAATCAAATTTGTGCCAAAATATATGGCCATGGTATTAAAGTGAACATATGAAAAGTTCATGATTGTATTTAGCGCAAACAGTCTATTATTTTAGTCTCTGTTGGTGGATTTTGAAATGTGAATAATTTTTATTGTCTATATGGGACCACATGCTTTTTTCTATCTCACTCTACGATAAATAACAACTTGTAATAAGTTAATGGTCATGATTTTCACCCCATAGAAATGCAAATTTATCCTAACGATTTCGAAAGGAAATTTTTGTTGAAAGGAAAAAGCGGTATGGCCATATATGCTTGGGATGGGGCACCAGATATGGTGAGATTTCTATTTACTGAACTATATTATCAAATATAATATGATTGAAAATGTAGAAAGAAAATTACTAACAAAAGGAATTAGTGAATTACTCGTCTAGTACTAGTGAGTAGAAGAAAGACTCAACTTTGGACAGTCTTCTGCCAATTTATTTTCATAAAACAAACAAGGGCTTCTAGAACTAGAATAAAACCCCTCAATTTAGGACTATATATAGCTGATAAACTAAATAAGTCATACTAATTTAAGTGATTGTAAATGTATTTTAATTATTCTTGTGCTAGCTAGCGACTAGTACCTGTAAACCAAATACTAAAAGTATTAGCTAATAAAGTAACTAAATAAGAAAGTAATAGTTCTGAATTCGCTAGTTGGAAGTTAATGAAAATGCATATTCACTACATTCTAAGTACCAACTAGAAACTATTAACAATAACTATGTAGAAAGTAATAGTTCTGAATTCGCTAGTTGGAAGTTAATGAAAATGCATATTCACTACATTCTAAGAACCACCTAGCAACTATTAACAATAACTATGTACCAAAAGTAGTTGAATGACAATATTATCAACTACTACATACTATCTGAAATGTTTTTTTTACTATAAATACTTGCAAGATATCAATCTAAAACCCTAAGTAACAGAATTTGAAGAAGAGAGAGGATCAAGATGAAGTGAAAGAAAAAAGTTTATTATGACATAGATGTTAGATCTTTATGAAGAAAGATATAATGAACATATTTTCTAGATAAATAGATAGAAATTGAGTTGGAGAGAATGAAAAGTCAGTAAGAATAGTGTATAGAGTTACAAGGATTTGATGTTGCTTGGTTCAATTTCACCTTCATTTTAATAAACTTTTTCTTTTTGAGAGGACCGGTGGGGGTTGAATCTGACCTTGTTTCATTAAAGAGAGTTTTAACAAAACAAGCCTTTGCCTAAAAAGGCCTCTTATAGTTTCAATCCAAACAACTTTTTTATAAAGGTGTGTTATGTTGTGTTGTCTTTTGTGTTACTCATTTACGTACCTTTATCGTAAAATAAATTATAATGGATGCAATTAACAGAAGAATACATGGTATATCATAAATTGTTGGCTCTTATTACTTGGGTTCTCGTGTGAAGTAGCGCTGCCTTAGTGCTTAGGCGCACTAAAATTTCTTGATTCAACCATGCTGACTGATGCTTTTAAATCGTGGAGCAACTATTCATGTAGGAATAGTTCCTGATATTGGAAATAGTCTTTCTTTTTTAGTAAATTTATTTCTGTGGTATAACTACTTACACCAGGCTAGAATGCATTTTTGTTGCTACCTATAATATAAGGCATGTTTGGGAATATGGAAAAACCTAGTCTTTCTTTTAACCTAAACTGTCTCATATTATTGCAGTAGATTTTTGCATACCCAAATAGAAACTTAGAAATGAGAATATATCCCTCTACTCTTGAGAAGTGGTATGGTTATTGGATCAGGTTCTGTTTGTTGATATATGTTTTATAACACCTTACTTTTGTACCAAACAGCACCAACAAGTCTATGCTGTGTCTTAAACGTACGGTCCAACAGTCAAACCTAACTTGAAGGCATCAACACTATAATTACGTTTATATAAGAAAAAAAAAAATACTAAGCACATACATGTTGGAGAGAGATTTTAGTTGAAACTGGTATATATTGGTATAACTAACCTAAGATGCTTTACTTTTCTTAAATCATGATGGTGCAACCTATGGATGTAGTGTGCAGGATGGAAAATGGAATAAAAGGGTTATAAGAGTATTTAACGGTAGTTGTTAACCCTCATCAACCGTTTTGGTGCAAGTGACGGGGGCTTTAATATGGTACCAGAGTGACCCATGTTTGTATCTTCTCTTGCGCGCATTATAAGCGGATTAAAAAGTTATAGATCTGTGTGAATCCAACTTCGGCCCACAAAACTGGCCTTCGGCCTTCGTGGGCATGTTGAATAATATTAATATTAACCCTTCACCATCACCAACACTCGAGAGTTTTGGTGCAAGTGACAATGACAACATTCATTACCAAAATATTGTGTGTCTAGCTATAAATACCAAAATACTAAAAGGTATACTAAATATGAGGCTTCTGTAACTGATGACATGTTTACAAGCAGAACATTTTGGCACTGATGACATGTTCACAAGCAGAATACTTTGGCTAGGCCGTTACTTTGTTTATATGAAGCACAACTTAGTTTAAGATACTTTCTTAGGGAGGTCAGACAGTTTAGAAATTCAAATATCATCTTATATGTAACATAAAATTCAAATATATAATCTTATATATAGTAAGAAAAGGGAATTCAATTGATAAAAATTCTCCTGATATGTGGCTTCCTCACGTTTCTTTAAGGATCACCCTCTACAGTACTTCTCAACCTAACCTACCCAACAATCCCATTTAGTCTTCCTTCCACATTTTGTGTAAACTTGTAGGCGTAATCCACAAGAAAGATATATATGACAGAGCTTGAGAAACCGATGCCGAGGTAATGTTTATGCAACGATTCTAGTTTTCTATTAATTGGAAATTGGGAGACCAGGTCTATTATAGGATGGTAAAAGAATTCAAAAGAATGAACCTGAAAGTCCAAAAATGTTTTGGATGCTAAGGTCTTGCCAACTATATTAATATTAGTCAAAGAACAATTTGGAATGCTTATGTTTTATGCTTTGGGAAGTCGATGTTTCTTGTTATTGAACATGTAGGCGGATGCAAAACTACTAAAGGTGCCAAGTGAGGATCTAGAGAGTTATATGGAAGCAATGACCCTGTTACGAGACATTCTCTACTTTTTTACTTCAAATGGAAGTTTCAAGAAAAGCAACGAAGCACTCGACAATGTGGATCATTTGATTTGTAAGGCCATGCAACAATTGGAGGATGATTTTGAGTTACAACTATCATTAATCAGGTTCGTGTAGCATTTCTTTATATCTATATTTATCGTTATGGATGCTCACTTTAGGCTCTTATTATGTCTTATTTTTATTTGATATATGTAGTTTATGATATGATTTCTTTGATGATGCCTGTAACAACTATTAACTAGAGTTGTGAGTGAGGTCTGCCTCAGTGATCCATTTATATCCTCACTTTAAATGGGTACCCATGACACTCTGTTAGGTGTCAATATTAGCTTGCAGGTTAGAATGTAGAATGTTTCTGGATTTGGTCATCAGACAGGTAAATGACTGGTTATCTGGTGAGTTAGATGCCTGAGTGTAGACTCAAATCTTCAGCCATCTACTAAGCTTCTTAGTCACTAATAATATCCATGGTAGACTTACCTGGCATAAATCAAATTAGTTCTCACAAATTTTGATTATTTTTTTGATCTTTGCTTAAATTATCTCGCCCATAGTTTTATAGTATTGGTCATGAATCATGCTCTTAATTCCATGATAGTATAGTACAAATCTTGATAGCATTTTTGCATGATCTCAACTAAACTATCTTCTTGCTTCTATAAATATATACCAAAATTTCATAAGGTTTTTTCTTGTCCGTACCGTAGAGTTTACATGAATGAGTTAATTAGCTGGCCACATCAAACTTTTATCTCCCAAACATTTTCAGACTTCAATAGGAATATAATCAAGCACTATGATTTTTTTATATATTATTTAACTAAAACATCCTTTACATCAGAAACTATTGTACTACAAGAGTACTAGATTCGTCTTTTCCTAACTTATTTCCTTGTATATTATAGTCTCCTAGGTTGTTAGCACTAACTATTTGTTAAAATAACTTCTCTTTCTTGTGTCATTATCTTATTCTAGTACTCTTTGGTATCTATTCTTTAATACAGTTGATTTGGAAAACAGTCTCAACTCCATATTTGCCTACTTTTAGCAAGTTTATAATCTTTTCTTCCCCTCGGCCTTTAACTTCTAGTATAACAATACCACTTAGATTTAGGTTCACAGCTACACTACTTCTGCAGGTTCTTTGGTAAGTTCTCTCTCAAGTTTTTAATATCCCTATGTCTTCGCCAATCATTAGAGGATTCTCATTTTGCCTATACTACATTTGGACCTACTCGTTCCACCATCTAATTTCTTTAGATGTGTACTCGTTGCTTTTAAAATCTAATGAACTCTTGAGCTACTTTTTTGATACAATTTATGTGTAATGTTAGTTTTATTTCTATCATATATGGTCCTTTGTTATTTTTATCTTAAAGAGTTCAGATTTTATTCTCTGTCTATGTATAAGCCTTGATATCCTTTTAACCACACCTTGTTTTTTTTCCATTCTTAATACTAATGTCTGATACCTTCAATCTATACAGCATGGTCAACTTCTCTCAAATACACCTTCGTAATTTGTACAAGCTACCTATCTTCCTTCCAAGGACAAAAATCTACTTCGCAATAATTTGATCCAAAGTGTTAGATGTTTCTTTTTTTTCTTTTTCTTAAAACAACAATTCAACATTACAAGGCTATATTGTGATTCTAAGTCAAGAATCCTAATTATTAACTCCCCATCCATTCCTAGTATGTGTGAACTCCATGCATTCTCTTATAGTAGTCCCTATCTTGTCCAATATGAACATTTAAATCTCCTTGACCATTATATCTTTCTCCTCATGTGTTCCTTGAATCAAACTAGTTTCGTTTTTCAGTAATTCGTTATACAACCAAGGATCCTAATTCATAACTCCCCATTGATTCCTAGTCCCATATCCATGACCTCCATATCATCTCTCTTATAATAAGCACCATTTTCTTCAATACGAACATTTAAATCTCCTCAATAGATAGCTTTCTCATCCCACTGTTCCTAGAATCAAACTATGCAATATTATTTGGATCTTTTTTATCACTACAAGTCCTTGTCAGTGCACCAAAAACTCTTTAGTATTGGTAAGGGATGAGGGTTATATATTTATATTATTCAACAAGCCCCACAGGTCAAGACCAATTTGAAGATCAATTTTGTGGTTTGCGAGCTAGATACACGCAATAGTATAACTCTTTTTGGAAAATCCACTTAAAATGGCCGGCTAGAGAGATTAAACCTTTGTGAAATACCCATCCAATGCTCCAAAACTCTGGAGTGTTGGTGAGGTATGAGGGTTATATATTTATATTATCCAACATTTATCATAGTTTTTTTTGCATTAAATCTATGTCTGTTTAATATTAGAGAGAACATCTATTGGTTGTAGAACTAATTATTTTTATCAGATTTATAGATGATGCATCTATTTGCATTCGACATTTTCGCAACTCTTCTAGCTGAAAATCCAGCACTTTTCTGTTTGGTTTTAGCAAAACAGTCGAGCATGACCATCTTACCCATCAAGCCAAATCCTTAGAGGCTGATAACTGCGCACCTTGTACTCTCAGTAATCTGGGGACTTTCACTTTGCTTCATAACTTAGCTCTACAATTGGTCTCTTCCGGACGCCAACAACAGTGTTTGAACATTTACAGGTATTAAATATTAATATGAATTTTTTCTTTCTCATTATGGGACATTTGTTTGTATTATCTTATTCTACCTTGTCTTTTCCTATAAAGCTTGTATATAAAATCAAGTTACTGACTTTACAGTGAAAAATATGATGGTGACAGATATATGAATATTGACTGTAACAGACTTTGTCTAGATAGGGAGAATAAAGATTTGGTTAACCAAATGTAACAGAAGATTGGATATCTTACCCTCCCCCCTCCCAGAATTTCAGTTTCATGCTATATAGCTGTATTTGTCATATTATTAGCTTAATCTCTTATTAAATTTCATAGTTGAATGGTTGCCTAGTTGGTTAATGGATTGGATATGTTAAGTATTAGTATTATCTCCTGTATTAGTCTTTGGTTTTAGTCCTACATCGGGTAGATCCAAAAGTGAGAGGCTGAGGGTCCGTTTGGTTGCGTTTTATAACGCGGATTTCGGGATGTAAAGGGTACAACATTCACAAATTGTGTTTGGCTGCATCTTTCCAAAAAAAATTGAAAAAAAAGTTTTCAAAAGCAACGTTATAGCACAGTTTTCGGAGAGGAAGTAAAAGTTGTTTTTTGAGTGCGTTTTTTTACTCTCTCTGGTTGTGGTCTCTCTTAAGAAAGAGAAATTGTCTCTCTTCTCATTTCTGAAGAAGCAGTAGTAACCATGAACGAGGAAGAAGAAAACCCCTGCCTTCCGAAGATAGGCGGCCAACATACGCTCCGGCCGATGGAAGACGCCGGAGAAAACCCCAACCTTCCGGTGGTAGGAGATGAAGGCGTCGAAGACGCCCTGGTAGGCGGGGTTCGCGTCGCTCCTCCTCGTGGCCTCGCTGGTGTTGTTATGAGCTGCCGCCGTAGAGGAGGGCAGGGATCTGGGGAGAGGGAGTTCGAGGAACCCGCCAAGGCCTTGTAGCAGCTCGCCAAGGGGAACGCCGACGTGTGCTCAACGTCGGGTGACGTCGTCCGGCGACGATAAAGTCCACGGAGGACCCAGATCTGGTATGGTGCCACCTCGACGACCGCTTTGACTTGACAATCCGGCTCCCTAGAGTTGCCGTCGCCGGATCCGCCGAGCCATGTCGACAAACCACCACTTAGATTCGACGACTCCTCCGAGCTCGACCTCCCCGTGAGGTTGACGAGGAAGAAAAAGACGCAGCGGAGCTCGCTCGACCTCGACGAGTACAAGGTGTATAAGTCCGACAACGGCTTGTCGACGTCTCTAATAACAGGTCCGGAGATCGAGAAGAAGGTGTACAAGTCCGGCGGCGGCTCCTCCATAGGCAGTGAGCCGACGTGTATCAAGCTATCATTAGTGGAGTCATGCACCGGACACGAAAAACATTGGACACAGGGAACATAAGGAGAATATGAATTATTTTTTGAAAAAATTCATTAAATTTTATTTTCTGAAATTTTGTTACCAAACAAATATTTCAATTTTGGTTTCTAAAAATTAATTTGCAGATAAAAGTAACCAAACAAACTCATAATCTGTATACTCATAAAACAACTTTATAATATCTTTTTCAAAAATTGTTTTTAGAAAAAATTTCTGAAATCCTATCCAAACGGACCCTTACTCTCCTATAGATATGTTCTAACTCATTAATGAAATTATTCTATTAAGTTGAGCCATATTATTAACATGATATCACATCCAAAGCCCTAACCCTAGCCGCCCCTACCTCTCTCTCTCTCTCTATATATATATATATATATAAATATATATATATAAATATATAAATATATATATTTCATCGCACGCCCCCCACCTACTGCTTCGCCCTACCAGTGCCAGTGCCTCTACCTGCTGCTCCGCCTAACCCGTGCCAGCGCCTCCACCTGTTACTCTGCCTATCCGTACCTACACTGTGCACCTGCCCCACCAGCGCCAGCCCCCAGCCCAGCCTAGCCCTACCTGCTGCCAGCCCAGTCCCGCCTTCCTGCACAAACCCTAACTGCATGTCCCCCACCAAACCCTAACCCTAACCTAGCCGTCAGATCCCCCCACCCCAGATCTGGAAAAAAATCCTAACCCTACTCGCCAGATCTGAAAAAAAATATTGGTGCTGAGATATTTAGAGAGCAAACTGTGATCGTTTGTGTGAATCTCTAAACCTCGACAACGACATCATGAGTTAAAAAAGAGCAAACTTAATTGTTTGTGTGAATCTTTATTCCTGGTCCGGTATCCACATTAGGATCTAACAGAAAAATTAGTTTGTGTGAATCTCTGTTCCTAGTTTGTGTGATCCACCTTCGATCTCTGCCAAGGATACGCGAGCCAGTATTGGCGAAGTTGATGCGAACATCGCAGTGCTGATAACACAATTGATGAATTCGATCAACGGTAGTCGAATCAAGAATCTGAAGGATGTCGAACACTGCGGTGAATAGCAGTACTGGTAGCACCAACGTCGGGAACAC
This sequence comes from Iris macrosiphon, assembly GCA_036927795.1. Lineage (NCBI taxonomy): Eukaryota > Viridiplantae > Streptophyta > Magnoliopsida > Asparagales > Iridaceae > Iris > Iris macrosiphon. The sequence continues at coordinate 125,941,342 of JAYESA010000015.1, forward strand.
AGAGACAAGGCACCGATCACTGGTACAATGGTTTCTTCGATTCGACTTGTCGAGCGGAGGCTGGATGGTCCGGACGGCTACTCCACGTGGCACAAGAAGGTCGAAAAGACGCTTCAGAGAATGTGGTTGTTAAAACATCTCACTAACAACCCTCCTAAGGAGGATGATCGCACATATGAGCAGTAAGAGACATGATAGTAGATTGTTTACACAATTGATGAATTAACCATAGCCAAGATATGTTTCAGAATACGAATTCAGTGAAGGAGTTATGGGAGGTCCTAGCGGTTGCGAATGATGGCAAGCGTGATTTGTCTCGTATTTATGATGCGGTTGTCAGTGTCTACCGAGCTGATCAAGGAGACAAGTCGCATCAAGATCACTTCCGAGCCTTTAAGGCCATGACTTATGAAGTGGATCGCGTGTTATCTTTGAGGACGGATCTCAACGAGGCAAGGACTCAATGCCAGCACCTCTATGTCATGGCATACCTAGTCTCACTTCGTTTTGACGCGGATTCTCCACGGTCTCAAATTATTGCTAGGATGAGATTTCATCTTTGATGGAAGCCTACTTTCGTGTTATACAGACATCGAAAGTAGTTGGGACTGTTAGATCGATGCACCTGTTGATCGATCTGCCTTGGATGCTGCTCATGGTGGATTTCGTGGGGGTCATAGTGGTAGACGTGACGGCTAAAATGCTGGTCGTAATGGTGGATGAGGCGATGTCGGCCGTGATGGAGGACGACTGCGCATATGTTTCAATTATAGTCAACCAAGACATTTTCATTGGCAGTGTTTTCATTGGTAGTGTCCCAAAGCTTCTACCGCAAATATTGCATCGGATGCTCATTATGATGAAGAACGATCCGTGCAAATGAATGCAGAGACCTATACTGAATTCGCTGAATTTCGAGCTCAACGTCATGGTGGAGCCTCTACATCTGGATCCACAACCGGATACTCAGCGATGTGTGTGGTAAGACAAAAGCAATGGGTGATGGATTCGGGTGCGTCTGATCACATGACATACGATGCATGTATGTTGCGTGATTATGTATCTGTGGATCGTGTGACATATTACTATTGCGAATGACAGTTTTATGAAAGTTTGTGGCAAAGAAAATACCAGTCTTTATTCCAACCTGCCACTCACTTCAGTTTTACATACACCTGAAAACCGATTCAGTTTATTATACATTAGTTAGATCACTTGTGACTTGCACTGTTCGGTAACATTCTTTTCTGATGGTTGTATTTTTCAGGACATAAAGACGGAGAAGACTATTGGTAGGGGGCATGTGGATGGAGTCTTATACCTGGTTGAATTGAATTCGTCTGTTGCATGTGCAGGCGTGTCCCGCAAACCGTTTGAGTTGCACTATCGGCTAGGTCATTGGTCCATCCAAGCTCTCCAGAAATTGTGTCCATCACTAGATCTTCGAGTTTTTTTTAATTGTGAGTCATGTAGTCTGGCTAAACATCATTGTGCACCTTATCCAGAAAGTTTGAATAAAGCTGTTTCAACACCCTTTGATTTAGTTCACTCTGATATATGGGGTCTATGTCCTGTTGAATCGGTGTTGGGTTCAAATATTTTGTTTCCTTCGTTGATGACTGCTCTTGAGTCATTTATGTCTACCTAATGAAGAATCGTTCTGAATTATTTGATAGATGGTGTAATTTTTTTTATTGAAATAAGAACCCAATTTGGGGTTTCCATTAAGTGTCTTCGGAGCGACAACCGTTATGAATGTGTCTCGGGAGTTCAATTTCCATCTTGCTAGACATGGAATTATCCTCCAAACTTTCTGTCCTTATACACCTCAACAAAATGGTGTGGTAGAACGTAAGAATCGTCTCTCTTGGAAACAACTCGAGCACTTCCATTTCACGCCAGTACCCCCAGAAAGTTTTGGTCGGATGTTGTGCTTACGGCTTGTTATTTGATTAATCGTATGCCGTCTCATGTCTTCAATGGCGTTACTCATTTTTTAGATTATATCTCGATCGTTGCCATTTCCTCTGCCTCTCAAGATTTTTGGATGCTTGTATTACGTTCATGATACTCGTCCTACACTTTCTAAATTTGATCCGAAGGCACTTAAGTGTATTTTTCTTGTGTATCCTAAGGACCAGAAAGGTTATCGTTATTTTTTTCTGACTTTGAGGAAATATATTGTGTCTTGGAATGTTACCTTTGTCAAGACTTTCTTTTATCATCTCCAGTTAAAGAATCTATCCCCAAAACTTACCCACATGAGAATTTTTTTCTTCTATCCGGTTCAACCAGAGTAGTCGTCCGTGAGGTGTCCTCCCCTATCGATCCAGTCTCATTGTCCCATGGTCCGCAAACACCAGCTCCGTCAGAACCGTCATCACCAGACATGCCCAATACCGTAGAGCCAGTGTCGTCATCAGAGTCCTCCTCTGACTGCACAGATTTACCATTGTCTGATTTACCGACTCACTTCCATCATATATGCCGTGACCATCCTTTGTATTTTGACAACTAGAAATGGCTTGCGAGTCACACTCAGTCCTTAATGTCTACTATAGATGAGATTCAGATCCCACAATCTGTTGAGGAGGGACTCTAACATCCTAGTTGGAGTACCACTATGGAAGATGAGATGCGGGCGCTACGGGAGAATCGTATATGGGACTCGGTGGATTTGTCTTATGGTAAGAAGGCAGTATGTTGCAAATGAGTGTTCACAATCAAGGTAAAATCTGAAGGCACTTTTGATCGCGTAAAGGCTCGTCTTGTGGCAAAAGGATATTCTCGGACTTATGGCGTGGATTATTTTGAGACCTTTCCGGTTGCCAGGATGACCTCTGTGCGGTTGCTCCTGTCGTTGGCTGTCCGATATGATTAACCCTTACTTCAGTTGGATGTGAATAATGCTTTTTTTCATGGGGATCCTAAAGAGTAAGTATATGTGGTGCAATCTCCTGGGTTCATTCCAAGGGAGGATAAAGTGTGTTATCCGCGTAAGGCACTCTACGACCTTAAACAATCACGTCGTGTTTGGTTTGGTCGATTTATCCATGTTGTTACCCAGTTTGACATGTGCCAATCGAAGAAGGATCATTCAATATTCTACTTACAGACATCAACCGGGAGGATACTACTTGGTGTCTATGTGGATGATTTGTGATTACGGGGATGGCAATCATGGTATTGCAGAATTGAAAAAGTTTTGTGGCGTGTAGTTTTAGACTAAAGATATGTGAGCATTGAAATACTTTTTGGGCATCGAAGTCGCACGGGGTAAGCAAGACATTGTAATATCTCAAATGAAGTATGTTCTTGACATACTAACTGAAGCATGGATGATACAAACTAAGGGAGCAACCTCACCCCATAGATTCAGAGGTAAAATTATTCCCCGATGTGGGGATATTGGTGACCAATCCTGAACAATATTGTATCGGCTGGTTGAAAAACTCAACTACTTTGCGGTTATGGCTCGTTCGAACTTTTTCTTTGGTGTAAGTGTAGTGAGTAGATTTATGTCCTCTTCACGAGTTCTGCATTGGCGGACAGTTCTCAAGATCTTGTGCTATCTAGCTCATAATTCGGGAAAATAACTTTGGGTGGAGAATCAGGGGCATACTTTTCTTGAGTGCTTTACAGATGCTGGATGGGGTGCGAGTCTTATAGATCGATGGTCAACATCCGGTTATTCAGTATTTATTGGCGAAAACTTAGTATCGTGGAAGAGCAAGAAATAAAGTGTGGTCTCACGATCGAGTTCAGAAGCGGGATACCGAGCCATTGCTCATGGCACAACAGAGATATTATATCTGCTACATCTTCTAAAGGAGCTGGGAGAAAAACAGGATCAGAAGCAGCAAATATGTGGTGTGATACCAGTCAGCCGTATATATTGCTACCAATCCCGTATTTTATGAAAGGACGAAACACATTGAGATCGACATCCATTTCGTCCGTGATGAATACCAAAGGGGGATGATAATATTTCACCATGTGAGAACCGAAGATCAGATAGCATATATCTTTACGAAGTCCCTGTTAGGCCTTTGTGTTCGTTTTTTGTGTAACAAGCTGGACATGATTGACATCTATGCTCCAACTTGAGGGAGGGTGTTAAGTATTAGTATTATCTCTTCTGTATTAGTCCTTGGTTTTAGTCCTACATCGGATAGATCAAAAAATGAGAGGCTGACTCTCTCCTATAAATATGTACCCACTCATTAATGAAATTATCCCATTAAGTTGAGCCATATTAACAGGACACATTTCGCCCCCTCTAATATTTTTCCCGGATTTAAGGTATATTTGCCCCCCTCAATTTTTTTTTCTGGTTCCGCCCCTGATCTTATGGTGTGTTTCACGTAAACTTGACCTTTGTGATTGTTTAGGCCATAGGATTGAAAAACACAACATGTGCAAGTCGGATGGATGCTATTCTGTTGAAATTAGTTGATGATTTTATTGATTGTCTCATTGGCATTATATAGCCTTACAGTCATTAATACAATGATCTCAATCATTATGACAATAATCTCATAATGGAATATCCTGTGACATATTCTGGCATCCCAAATATGTCCTCAGGATATTCCCATGTGCTTATACTATACTTAAATATGACACCCAACATACCATATCAACACTCCCCCTCAAGATGGGTGAAAGATATTCACTAAGCCCATCTTGTCACATCCTCTAATCATGCTCACTGAGGCGAGTCCCTTGGTTAGTCCATCTGCTACTTGATCCCTTGTTGGAACATGGCCAAGCTCCAGTAATCCACTATCCAACTTCTCTTTGATGAAGAATCTATCAATCTCGATGTGTTTGGTCCTGTCATGCTGTACTGGATTGTTGGCGATACTAATAGCTGACTGATTGTCACACCACATCTTCATCTTGGCTCCTTGATCCAGCTTCAGCTCCACCAGCATATTCTTCAACCATAGCAGCTCTGCAACTCCCAAGGCCATAGCTCTGTACTCTGCTTCAGCTGTCGATCTGGCCACCACAGACTGCTTCTTACTCCTCCAGGAGACCAAGTTACCTCCTACAAATATGCAATATCCTGAGGTAGACCTCCTGTCATCAGCACAACTAGCCCAGTCAGAATCACAGTAGCCCTCGATGCTCACGTGATTGTTCTTCCTGAATATTAGTCCCTTCCCGGGAGCACCTTTCAGGTACCTCAGAATCTGGTACACTGCATCCATATGACCCTTCCGTGGGTCATGCATGTAGCGGCTCACCACACTTACTGCAAAGCAGATATCAGGACGTGTGTGGCTCAAATAGATCAACTTGCCAACCAGTCTCTGGTATCTGTCCCGATCAACTGGTTCTCCAGCCTCAGCATCAATCTTGAACCTCTGATCTATTGGTGTCGCTGCAGGTTTGCACCCCAACATCCCAGTTTCTGTGAGAAGGTCCAGTGCATACTTCCTTTGAGAGAGAACAATCCCCTCTGCTTCTCGAGCAATCTCAATCCCAAGGAAGTACCGAAGAAGGCCGAGATCCTTCACCTCGAATTCCTTGCCAAGCTTTCCTTTGAGTTGGGCGATCTCCTGCTCATCATCTCCTGTGATAATCATATCGTCCACATACACCGCAAGCATGGTGATGTGGCCTCCACTCCGACGGAAGAACACAGTATGATCCGCATTGATCTGCTGATATCCCATCCCTATCATCGCTCTTCTGAATCTGTCAAACCACGCTTGAGGAGACTGCTTCAGTCCATAGATGGACTTCTTCAACCTGCAGACCTTGCCTACTGCCTGATTGGTGCCAAATCCTGGTGGTATCTCCATGTACACCTCCTCCACTAGATCTCCGTGAAGAAACGCATTCTTCACATCCAGTTGGTGTAGCTTCCATCCACCATTCGCTGCCAGAGAAATCAGAGTCCTGACAGTGCTCATCTTTGCAACTGGTGCAAAGGTCTCGTCATAGTCGATGCCGTACGTCTGACTGTATCCTTTGGCTACTAGTCGAGCTTTGTAGCGCTCAACCTGTCCATCTGGGTTCTGCTTCACGGTAAAGACCCACTTGCATCCAACTGCTCTCTTCCCCTCTGGCAATCTCACAAGCTCCCAAGTGTGGTTCTTCTCCAGAGCTCCCAACTCCTCGTGCATTGCCGCTTTCCACTTTGGATCGTTCTTGGCAACCTGCCAATTGTTAGGTACAGTAATACTATCCAAAGATGCTATAAATGCTCCATGAGAAGAAGAGATATGGTCATAAGAAACAAACTGAGCAATATCCCAACCATATCTGTTTGGAGGATTTCCTGCATTGCTGCGAGTGGTCCTCCGTACAGATAGTGGTGTGGGAGGAGTAGAAGTAGGAGGAATGATATTTTGTGAAGGAGGGGGTATCACCTGAAGGGGGGTTGGTGTCGGTGCCTCAGGAGTTGGGACGAACGCAGGCAAAGGACTTGGCACTGGCACTGTCGGTACTGGTCCTGCAGTTTGCTTCTCTCTCCTGCTGTAGGTAAGTAACTCTCCCTGAGCCGTAGGCCTAACACCTTCACCTTCCTGTCCCTTCTCCGTGCCTCCATGCCAAACTTCTAAATCGGTTACCACAAAGTTCTCCATCTCCCCCTCTCGCCTAATACTGGCAGTATTAGGCGTGTTGTGTGAAGTTCCGTCCTGGTGGTAGTATGGCTCATGCTCCCGAAAGTGGACATCCATACTGACAAACTTCTTCTTCTCTATTGGACTCCAGCACACATACCCCTTCTGGGTCGCCGAGTAGCCTACGAAGATGCATTTGACCGCTCTAGGGTCAAGTTTCCCAACTGATGGCCTGTTGTCCTTCACAAAACACACACACCCAAACACCTTCAGTGGGAGTATCCCACTATTATTGCCTTGCAATACCTCACATGGGGACTTCCATCCGAGGACCTTCGAGGGCATCCTGTTGATGAGTTGAGCTGCTGTCAACACTGCATGCCCCCACAGACTCTGTGGGACATTCATGTCGATCATCATACTTCTTGCGACCTCCAGAAGGTGTCTGTTTTTCCTTTCTGCAACTCCATTTTGTGCTGGTGTGTATGCACAGGTGGTCTGATGCTGTATTCCGTGTGCTGACAAGTATTCTGCAAGCGTCCTGTTGGTATACTCCGTTCCATTGTCAGACCTCAGTACCTTCACAACTGCTTTGTACTGAGTCTGGACATGCTTATGGAAATCCCGAAAACAAGCAGGTACATCATTCTTATTTTTCATCAAATATAACCAGGTAACACGAGAGGCACACTCAATGAAAGAAACAAAGTACTTATAACCATTCATAGTGTTAGTAGCACATGGACCCCAGACATCAGAATGTACTACCTCAAAAGCAAAAGTGCTCCTATGACCCGTGCCAACATATGAGCTCCTAGTAAGTTTTCCTAACTCGCACGCATCACATACTAATTTCTTTTTTTTTGTTTTTGCATAAATCTCTGGATATAACTTACTTAGAGTATCAAAGGAAGAATGTCCCATCCTCCGATGATGGAGCATCAAGGTATCCTCAGTCCTCTGCTGCAGTCCTTCCACAGTAATGGTGCCATCAGCTTCTCCGTTCCCTTCTGATATCAGGAGGTTTGCTCGATAACCTCCTCGGCCGCCTCGTCTACCGAACGGTCCTCGTGCACCACCTGAGTCTCCCTCCCTAGGTGGTTTGGTACAAGCATATCGATGATGACCCATCTCCCCACAGTTGTAGCACTGCCGGTTATCCTGCCAGGGTTCTCCCTTAGATCGTGTATTACCTGAGCTGGTGATCGCTAGTGCTGACTTTGCTTCGGGGGGACCACATGTCCCTGCTTGCAGCCTGATGCGTGTCTCCTCCTGGATCATGGCTGAGATAGCCTCCTCAAGGCTAGGGATCTTTGGTTGGGCTAGAAGTAGGGCCGTCCTCTGTGCGAAAGCTGCAGTCAGCCCTTTGAGAAACTTCATCGTCCTCTCCTAGATCCGAACATGTCCCCCCTTTTTCCAGATCTAGGCATCCCTATTAGGCGATGTCTAGTGCTGGTATGGAGGAGGCGGCAGCACGCATGTCACAGCCGCCGTCGCAGCAGCAGCAGCAGTCGCAGCAGCCGTGAAGATTTTTTTTTTTTTTTTTTTTTTGAAGGGAGGGGGGTAGACGAGGCGGGAAGGGAGGGGGGCGTGGAAGAGTTCGGTGGAGGAGATCTAGAAAATCCTCCTGTGGGTTTGTGGAAGCTTGGTGACGGCTAGGGTTTGTGGAAACTTGGCTCTGATACCATGTTGAAATTAGTTGATGATTTTATTGATTGTCTCATTGGCATTATATAGCCTTACAGTCATTAATACAATGATCTCAATCATTATGACAATAATCTCATAATGGAATATCCTGTGACATATTCTGGCATCCCAAATATGTCCTCAGGATATTCCCATGTGCTTATACTATACTTAAATATGACACCCAACATACCATATCAACATATTCACTATAGAAAGACTATTCAAAGGGTATGTATAAATAAGTCTGCCATAAAAGGAGGTTCATCTTTTGTAATTCCTATTACAGCATGTATAAAGACATGTTAAGGAATAAGAGGTAAAATTGTATTTCTCTACTAGCTCTTCTGAATACAAAGGTAATATGAATTGAGGTTTCACTTGTGGGCTATGTAAAATGAACAGATACGATTGGAAAGAACAAGGCGACACGGTCACAACACCTATTTGGTGTCTCCTACTGTATTTTGGACTACAAGGCTGTGTCAATTACATGTCCAATACGTGTCCAACACAACATGGCTCAGATTTTTGGAGTGTCTGTGCTTCCTAGCATGTCAGCTAGCGGATATCGAAAATATATTGGTGATATTCGAAAGCAGCAGACATAAATATCTAGTACCTTAAATCTACCTCCTCATTTGTGAATATTGATAAGAATTGTTCAAATGCTTTACCTATAGACTGAAATGCCTAAATCTAAATGTCACACTATATGGAATAGTTATGGAGAAACAATTTTGGTGGTTTTGAATCTGTCAGTTTCAGTCACATTTCCTTCCAATCTCTGAAACATTTCCTGAGTTCTCTTCTTTTGTTCCAAGTTCTATTTCTTTCAGTCTTGTCTTTACAATATGAATGCATTAGTATCTAAACATCGTCAAACTAGTTATCCTTCTCAGGATTGAAACGCTTTGCATGCTTTTCATACTATTCATAATCCTTTGTATGGATTTGATACTATTTAATTTTGATGTTTGGGAATCTTTTCATAATCTTTAACGGATGGTTCATAATACATAACTTGGCCATAGTACATTAATATATGTCGTTTTGTAATGATGAATTGTTTACTCCAATTATATAGCAGTTATTTCTTCAAGAGATACTTTACCTTTTCCATTTAGGGAAGTTCGTGGTTCAGCTTTAGAAGAGAGCTTGACGAGACTAGGAGTGGAAAGTCTTCCTGAAGATTATATACAAAAGATGGAATTGGATGAGTTAGAAGCCAAAATTGGTGTCTGGATTCAAGCCATGCGACATGCAGTAAGTTAATCATGATCCGTCATCATGTATTCGTTCTGTTGTTTTGACTGTGTTTGATATAGGTCAAGTGGCTATTTGCTGGGGAACGAAAAATGTGCGACAAAGTCTTTGAAGGAATTGACACTCTCAGGGACCGTTGTTTTACTGAAGTAACTACCAACAGTGTTAGAATTCTTATTCGTTTTGGTGAGGCTATTGCTAAAGGTGAAAGGTCACCTCAGAAGTTGTTTGTTCAACTGGACATGTATGAAGTAATGCATGAACTTCAGTCAGAGGTATGAATATTTTTTTTTGAATATCACTTTGTATAAGCATTGAGTTGACAAATTAGTAATTAGAGGTCATGTTTCTCTCCATTTTTGGAATGGTGATGTTTTTTAAGGAGATATTTAGTTGAACTTTTAAAAGCATGCTAAACGTATTTTACATAATGGAAATATTTTCTATTCTCTATATTTTGTCCTTGAATACACCTCAAGTATGAATTATGAAAACCCTTGTCTCATTTGTTTCATGGTTTTCTTTATGAAAGTATCTGGCCTTATATCAGTCCGTCTAGAACATTTAAAAAAATGAAGACACTATTCTCACTTTCTGTAACTTCTTATATAAGTTATAAATGTTGGTAATTAAGAGCAAGCACAAACACTCGAGAGAACACAATATTTTTGCATGGAGGTAAAAAGTTAAAAACCACATGCCCTACCCCAACAAACCAATTTCCACTATAAGAATAATGGGTCACAATAGTTTTCTTCTCTGGTACACTAGTGGATTAGAAATTTAGAAGCAATAAGCTTATCCACCTTATAGGTGGATCAAAATCACCAGGAATGCTGCTCGCTGATGGAAATATCTTTATTCAAGTACTCGTCAAATGCCGCCTTTGTTCCGCTTTTGATAGATCTCTTGAGTGGATGGAGTGGAGTCATTTGATGAATTTCAAGTGCAAAATGGAGCGGAGTGGATGATAAATGGATTTCCTTTAGAATGAGCCAAGAAGTCCCACTTAAATGTTGGAGCAACCCTTGGTGTTATGTACATGCAATGTATTTGCTCATTTTTCTTCCCAAGGTAAACAATTTTTATTTGCCATTGGCGTCTATTTACCATTCTTCATTTCCCAAAGCATTAGCTCCAAAGAAGGATGACTGTGCCCACCATCCATGTAGCAATAAAATGCTTTTAACTTTGATTATAAGAATTGGCTAAAGAATCCTTATGATGACGAATAAAACAAAGCACGAATATCGAGAAATATCAACAAGAACAAACACAGAATGCAATGTGGTTCAATCAAAATCAGCATATGTCCACCGGCAAGAGGATAATACTTTACTGAATTAAAAGAGAAACCTTACACGTGTTTAAATAAATAAATACCATTTTGCGAAAACTTTTTCTTACGAGATTTCCTACAAGTTCTCTCATTCTTCTCTATTTAGATTCCCTCCTCTTCTATTTAGATTCCCTCAGGGCTTCCAAACACTCTAGAAAGCAAATCCATCTTCCAATCTTTTTTGGTCTCAAGCACTCATGATTTCTCGAGCCTTAAAACCTCTCTCTTTATATATATATATATATATATATATATATATATATATATATATATATATGGAAAGGGGCACAAAGGCCCTTGGTAATTAATCCCTTCCACTCTTCAACTGGGACTCGAACACCCGACCACCCGGGCCGCATGCCTCTCCACTAACCACTAGACTAGAGGGTCATTGGCTATATATATATATATATATATATATATATAATCCTTTGTATGGATTCCAATTACTAAAATTTGAGAATGATATTCTTCAATTGATATATTTTTACTCTATTAATTGGTATTTAATATGGATTTTTACGTCAAAAAAAAATTTAAAACATGCTTACCCTTGCCATAGACATTGAAATCATGATACTAGAGTGCCAGAATTTCCCTACTTAAAACATGAACTTCCAAAATAAAATCCACAACCAAATATTCAATTGGCCAAGGACGACTTGGAGATCCCAAGTTTTATGGCTAAAACTCTTTAAGGCATGGTACTGAGTTTTGCAATCTTTAATACTTGGGTATGATGTAAGGACTTGTATTCTCTAGTGAGTTTGTCGAAGTATGGTTAATATATATATATATATATATATATATATATATATATATATATATATAGTATCAATTAGGATCCAAATATTGAGATAATTGTAATTTGATCATGAAATATAATTGTAGTATCGATGATAGGTTAGGGCTATGTTTTAATTGTCTTTAGGCTCAGTTAATGATCACATGATCTAGAATTATTATACTTGGTAGGAAAAAACAGCTACAGACGGTAATTCGGGACCCAAAATAGAGTGGTAATTCGGAATCCAAAGTGCTTTGGGTTTTGGGTCATGATAGAGTTGAACTCCTGTTAACTTGAGTTTCATAACTTGAAACCCTAGTTCACAATTGTCAAAACTCCAAACTAAACCTAACATTTTACAAAAATACTGTGTTCCCATGACAATATCACGTTCATATGCTTTTTTTTTCCTAGAAACAGAAATGTGACACATTAGTCTGATATTAAAACTTCGAGTATGGGTGTTTCCTGTGTTTTCAGAAGAAAATATGTATGTTTCTTTGTCTTTTGCCCTTAGATGTAGTGACTAAAATTATTTGGCTCTTTGTCCTTGTTGCTATTTCTTCTATATACGATTGGCTCATTTTCTTATTTCTTGTTACAATAATCGAAAGCTTTGTTCATTTAAGATCTAAATTCCATGTAAGCTATTTTTATTCGTTCATTCAAAATGTTGGTTTTAATTCCCATATTGTTCAATTGAATTATCAGATTGAGAAGATTTTTGAAATTAAAGCTTGTTTTGAGATACGAGAGTCGGTGCTGAGTTTGATGAAGTGCATCTCACGGACTATTGTTGATACTCTACATGATTTTGAGAAAGCAGTAGGACAAGATACACCTTGTCCCCTCCATCATGATGGGTCTGTTCATCCTATTACCAGATATGTTATTGGATATCTAAAGTATCTCTTTGAGTAAGTACGTAAAAACTTGTTATCTATCAAACCATTCCTTTAAAATACTGAAAATTCTTTCTTTTTTTGAGACAAAAAATACTGAGAATTCTTTAACTTTTCCTTAAGTCGATTTTCTAAATATTTATTTTTTGCAGTGCACTTTATAATTATATATGAAGATGTCTTATAGAGTCACCTAGTTTTGTTAATATTCTCTTTGTTTCTTATTTCTTTTTTATTTATCTCATATGAATTCTATTTATACTGTGAAAAGGTAGAATAATTTTGTCAAAGTCATCATATTTTGTAAATGTTATACAATGACACTGATGACAGTTGTTGACAAAGAGGCTCAACACAATTAGACCTTTATTAATGTGGTTTTAGCACACATTTATAGCCTCCCTCATTATTAGATAGTCGATCTGGAACTTAAAATGGAGTATACAAAAATACCAAGTATAGACACACTTAGTCAAATCTAACACTCCCCCCTCAAAGCATACATGTCATGTATGCCTAGCCCAAGATATTATATAGGGCATACAATCTTATGAATAGATAATGGCTTTGTAAATAAATCAACATACTGATCTTCAGAATGATATACGGAATGCAAATTAGCTTGCTCATAACTCTCTTGAAGAAGGTACCAATCCATCTTAATGTGTTTGGTTTACTTACGAAAAACCGTATTGCTATTGCTAGCAATGAGAACCAACGTGGTTATCACAGTGCACAATCAATGACTCTATTATCCGTTTGCACTCGATCTTGCTGCCACCTTCTTTTTCTTACTACTGTATGTGACAAGATTTTCACCTAAGTGCAATAGCAACATGCAGGTCTCCTATATGCCTTTCATCTCGCATAATCAACATAAGAACAAGCCTCCATATGATGTCCCTGACGTCAATCTAAAAGTCCTTTTCCAGAAGACTCTTTTACATACCTCAATATTCTCATTGTTGCTTTATAGTATCCTTGGGGGTTCTCTGTAACTAACCAACCAACCAACTAACGCATAGGGAATTTCAGGTCTAGGAACTGTTTGATAAATCAACTTACCTACTGGTCTCTATAAATTGACTTATCTTTGACACCCTCATCTTCATCTGGCCATAAATGAAGTTTCTGCTCCAGTTGTATCTACCAGTTTAAAATTAAATTACCCAATTGTTGCAAGTCCATGCTTTATTTTATACGAGAGAGAAAACCTCCTTATTTACTGTTAGCAACCCAATTCCTAGGAGGTAGAGAGACTGATCTCTATCCTTGCTAAGAGAATGCTTGTAAATATGGTTCTTGTCTTATTGATGTGTTTAACATCATTGCCAGATAGAGGAAATCTTAAACTTTGTGTCTCTAACAAACACATCGTGATCTGCATAACTGCTTGAAATCCCATTTCTATAGCTACTATGCTAAATTTCTCAAATCAAGCATGTGAACCTTGCCAAATCTATTAAGAACATATACAAAACATAACATTAGTCTCTCGCAAACTCTGATGCGAAGTTTGAATATTTTTGTTGGAGATTCCTTTTCCACAGTACACAGGTTGAACTTTGAACAAGTTCGTGAGGGATGAATTCACGAAGCTTCTATAATTATTGCAATCAAAGATCACATGTGGGTCTGATTTCTTGATCCACGGTTTATGTTCATAGGTTTCCTTGGTTGGATATTGGTAAATTTCTTTTAGTTAATTGCTAATGGATGTTCCATTGCCTTGAATCACATACTTAACTAGTTCTTGCTTGTACCTTCTAGTTAGGCATGTTGGGACATCTGTAGTTCTGTCTTTACTTTAGGATTTGCATCTTAACTTAATATATTTTCACAATCTTGCATTCAGAAAATTATCTTGCAACTTATAGATTTAATTAGGGCTAATGTTGGAACATACATGGTTACTTTCATATTTGATTAGAGTGCAATATAGTTGGTTCAAATTGATCATGCACGTAATCTTAATGGCCTTATAGCTGGCTCCCACGTCATTGGTCTATAAATGACTTGTAGTCCAACCCAAGTTGTTTTGATGGCCTTGGCGATACAACATTGAGTCATATCATCTTAGGCCTTATTATAAAATAGTGTTCAACATAATTATTGTAAGGCACCGGTGGCACCAAGCTCTACAGTAAAGAGCTAACAGGATACCTTGAGGCTTTATATAGATTGAGAGAAGATCAAATTGGACTAATCCAAACTTGTATCGTTAGTTGTTGATTGAACTAATCCAAACATGGCCAAATAGTAAGAGATTGTGTTAGCACTAGGTTTAGATGATGTTCCCATCGTACTGCTAATTACATCTATAAAAAACAGTGTAATATCTGATCATGTATATTGTATTTCACATGAAATTGTAATCTTACATTGTGTTTACTGCAACTAATTACTTGACAACAAAAGATGCCAATCTACTTTTTTGTATGTCATTTGGTAGTACTTTCTTCTTAGTATTACTCTGTCCAATCTAGCTAATGAAATTTATTTGTGAATTGGAAATCAAATATTACGTCAGCTAATTGCATTTGTATATGTATCGAACTTCTGCAGCTATCAATCAACACTGAAAATTATTTTCCAGGAATGTGAGGTTGACCAAACAGATTCCTATTTGGCAACAGTAACGAAACGTATCTTGCAAGCACTTCAGAGTAACCTTGCTTTGAAATCTAAGAAATATGAAGATGCTTCTTTAAGCTACCTTTTCCATATGAATAACATCCACTATGTGCTCAAGTCTGTGAAGAAGTAAGTTATAGTTGTCAATTCGCATTTAGGTTTTATGTTGAAATAATATGAACTACATTCTCCACTTTGTTTGACAGGTCAGAAATAAAGGGCTTGTTGGGCGAGGACTGGATGGGAAGGAACAAAATGATTGTTCAGCAATCTGCAAACCAATACATACGGCTTACTTTGCCAAAGGTTTATTTTGACCAACTCAAACTAACAGCATTATATATTATTAATAGATAAGCATGTTTTTGACCTCAGCTTGCATTTGGTTGCTTCTTGAAGGCCTACTAGCATCATCTTATTAACTTTACGAGAAATGTTAGTTCAATTTATGTCTCATAGAAGGAAATTATGATGAGAAGCTCCCTTATTAGAAATCTTCATTGTAATTTAGCTTGTTGTTTGGTGCTCTTGTAAATTGTTTTTATAGAATAAGTTATGGACTAATTTCTTTTGCTGCTAATATGGTAGAAAATTTTACATGTACTTCTTTGATTAGATTTAACTAGGTTTAATGTGAAGGTCCTCTATTGCTTATTAACTACCTTGACTAGGAAGACACTATAACATAGGATATCTAGGTCGATATCAAGTAGTAAAAAACTATTAACTCTATCATAGAGGTCTGCTGAGCTCCAGAGCTAGCCCATTTGGATGGGAGAAAGGCTTGGATTGTTTCAGTTCATCTCTATGACAAATTTTGCAGTCTATGCATAAATCTTCAAAAAGATTTAACCAATCTCAGAAAGAAAAAAAGAAGGCGGCAAAAGTTATTTTTTCTTCTCTTTTTACCACCAAACATAAAAAATTAGTTACCAAAAACATCTCAGCTAGGTCTTGAATGAATTCAAAAAGTTGGTATGTGTAAACATGGAAAGAAAAGTTTTAAAGTCAATCCAAATTTCTCACAAGTGGTTACAAGTATATGATTTAAAAAATGACACGATCTTTTACAATTATACTTGAATATAATCACGGTTACTATCTTTTATTTATTTATTTATGGGAGGCAATAAGTTGATTATTGATGTTTGTAAAATTCATTCCACGTACTTATGAGTTGAGAATAATTTTGAGCTAATAAATCATAAAAGTTTCTTGACTTTCAAATGAGTGTTTGCATCACTTTGGTTAGTGCGTAAATCATGTTCGTGTAAAGAGTAACAAAGTATACAAGCCAATACATGAAACTATAACACACTTCCTTTAACTCTTTGGCTTAGTGTGTCATAAAGATGAATGCATTTTTTTTACAATTATATTGTTTATCTTGGAGGGTGATCCTTGGTTGAATGAGTTTAAGTTGCATATCCAAAAAGTATGTCTACCTAACTACCCATTTGCCACCTAGGTTTTATGGCACGAACCTCTCATGCTCACGACTACCTTAGCTAAGAATTTGGTACTAACATAGAGGATTGGCACTAAGTCAATAGCCAGTCGACACAGACTGCACATAGATTTTCATCATCAACATTTTGAAGGCATTTCCCATTAACGTGGTTCACTGCTGGAACATGAAACAAATGTTAAGGAAACTATTGGAAGGAATTAGATTTAATTGTTGGAACTTCTCGTATATTCTTGGTAGCTCAGAGAAATAGCTTAACTATATTTTGCCCACATTGGATTTGTGGGATATATTGAGGTTAACATGTGTGGTTGGTCCTAGACATAATGGTGGGGTGTGCGCGGGAGGGGGGGGGGGGGGGGGGGGGGGTGAGTGGAGTGGGTTATCTTTTAATTGTTGGAACTTCTCGTATATACTCAGTTTGTTCCTTATGTATTTCACTCTGTTAAAGTGGTATCAGATGAAAGCTTCGGCACTTTCTGTTAAACTGGTATCAGATGAAAGATTCCTACAAAGTTTGAGGTAGCAAAATTTGACTGGAAAAGAACTGCAGGTTAAAATGGTTGTGGAGGTCATCTTAATCCAACAAGGTCTGCACAAAGCAGAAGAAGCCATTGGCTATGTCGGATGAAGATTTAAATGACATCATTTGAGTGAATCTTTTTTAATCATTTCTATGTTGGGGTTGAGGTTCTTTACAATATTCTTGGTGAGAAGAAAGTAACATACTCTTGGCTCAAACTAGAAAATATTTATTTTACCAAGTCTTTCATGAATCGGCCTTTATAGATCACCTCAATTATTCCAATAGATAAATTTGACAATTGTTTATTGCTGAGAAGAAAATTCAATTTAATGGGACACTTTTTTTTGGAACAGATAAAAAAATTTATTGATGGTAACTAAAAGTATTTACAACCTGTGGAAATACCTCTGACTCTATACAAGTTTTAGTATACTATATATATATATATATATATATATATATATATATATATGTTTGTTTGAAGCAATGGTGATTGTATTGATTGCAACAAAAATGGGTATTAGGACTCAACTTTCTACCACCCTTACATCACGACCTCCAACCCATTCTCAACTTCTAAGCATAGTTTACAGTATCGGCCGATACCGATCCGATACGATACGGCCGATACCGATACATTTTGGCATGTTCCGATCCGATAATGACCGATACCCGATACTGACCGATACCGACTTTAGAGATCTCTTTTTCCGTCAATTCGGCGAAAAAATTGAATGAAAAATGCCCAATTAGCAAGGGTGTAAAAACATAGTAAGGGTGTAAAAGCATACAAAGGAGAAAATTTAATCTATTGCATGTAAATCAATCGACAAGGGTGACTACTATTTCATTCAATTTCAAAAATACTAAGAAACAACACTGAAAATACTTAAAATTATGCAAAAATGTATAAAATATATTTTCTAAAATGTTAATAATTTACTAATAATTATTTGTTTTCCGATACTAAAAAATCCGATACTCTGATCCGAAACCGCCGGTACTACCGATACTGCCGATCCCAATACTGATAGGAATGGTCCGATATCGGTTCCAATACCGATATTTTGAACCTTGCTTCTAAGACTATCACATACTCTTAGCTAAACTGGTATTTCTTGTTTCCTTTGGTAACCCAGTTGATACGAACAACCAGAGCCTTGGGAGGCGAGAGTCCTTCCTCTTGTAGAAGCTTCAGTCAGCGGTCATTTGCCTTGGTAAGTTGGCAAGATCTGCCCATCCCCTCCTTTTCCGTTTCTGCTTGCTCGGACATCTTCTCCGTGTCTCCCTCAAGGACATCTATAGGATTTTTTGCATGGCACCATCTTTTGGAAGAAGGCACTATCTTGACCTTTGAAGGGAGCTCAACCCCATTATCCTCATTGCCCGAGTTAAGCAAGTTATCTGGATGGATTGTAGGGGACACAACCCATCGCCGGTTGCACCCAGATCCATGCTATCTTCTCGGCCAAGGGAGACGACCTGAGTGAACAGCTCGGACTCCGGAGCCTTAGGCAAGTCATCTGTGCGGATGAAACATGGATATGTTTTAGTGTGTGCGTGTGTGTATATATATATATATATATATATATATATATATATATATATATATACTAAAATTTTCATACTTAGGCTATAGCTCAACCCCAATATCCTCATTGCCTGAGTTGGGTAAGTTATCTATCTAGACAAATTGTAGGAGAAGCAACCCATCTCCGGTTGCACTCCGATCCATGCTATCTTCTCAGCCAAGGGAGACGGCCTGAGTGAACAACTCGGACTCCGGAGCCTTAGGCAAGTCATATATGCGGATGAAACATGGATATGTTTGTGTGTGTATATTGTTGAGAGTATTAATAGGCTTTTAGTCCCACATTGAGTAGAATAGTAGAAAGAGGGGTTAGCCTCTCCTATATATATGTATCTCCACCTCAATAATAAACAAGCCAAGTATTCTACTAAATTTCTATTTTGTATTAGAGCCATCAAACCCTAACCCTAGCCGCCACCCTTCTCCACCAAACCCTAACCCCACTCCACAGCCTCCCTCCCTCCAAACCCCGCCTCCGCCAAACCCCCTTCTTTCCATTGACCCCCCACCCTTACGCCGCCAACACAGGCGCCACCCCACCGGCAGTAGCCCCCCGCCGCCAGCACAGATGCCCCCATCCCCCCACCGGCCAACAACCCCCCCTCTTCCACGCCGGCCTCCGCCCCCTC
Organism: Iris macrosiphon; assembly: GCA_036927795.1. Classification (NCBI taxonomy): domain Eukaryota; kingdom Viridiplantae; phylum Streptophyta; class Magnoliopsida; order Asparagales; family Iridaceae; genus Iris; species Iris macrosiphon. The sequence continues at coordinate 125,960,751 of JAYESA010000015.1, forward strand.
TCCGTCACCGCTAGCGCAGCCTTCCTCCTTCTCGTCAGGCCATGTGACCTCGAGTCGCAGCCATGCACGAGACATGAGCAGCGGCTCTCGGGCACGCCGCTGCCGCTGAAGGAGGAACAATAGACGTGGAGAGGACGATGATCAAAGGTGGAGACGATCTAGATCTGCCACCGCCTTGCTGATGGAAGAGGAGAAGAAAAAGACGATGGAGACGATCTACGGCAAGCTGACGGCCAAAGAGATGAAGGCTTTGGTGGACGATCGCTTTGATACATACCTTCTCTATGTAAGACCTGAGAGGACACGGGTACAGGGATGACACTTGGAGGACACAGGAGGACACAAACATATCAGGAACATGTATTAGAAGTAACAGATCCAACTGCACCAACTGCCACAGTCACATACAGTCAACTGTACTAACTGCCAATGCCAACTGTACCAACTGCCAATACATTGCCTCGTCAGCACAAGAGAGAGAACAGCTCAGCATAACAACCTCAACTGCCATCCAACTGTCAGATTCAAGAATAAGAGTTAGTAGCAGTTATAAATAAGGAAAGGAATTGTAAAAGAGCAGGCATGAATTTGTACTTAGCTTCTAGATCTTCTTCCTTCTTCCCTTCTTGTAGACAAAGTTCTTTTCAATGAATAAACCCTAATTCTTCTCCCTGAACCTCTGTTTCCACCATTAATCATGTCACACACTGTTAGATCACCCCCAAATCCCAATCGACAGGGAAAGGGGCCTAACAATTTGGTATCAGAGCCTTTGGCTCCAATTCTCGAGACCAGTCGAGAGGCCAGCTCGAGCAGTCGGAGTTCTCGCCGGGGATCACCGGAGGGCCACCGGAGTGCGACTGAAGAAGGTCGAATGTTACTCATGGAAGGTACAATGCTCAATCTCAGTTCCAAATTCGACCTAATTTTAGAAAATAATTCCAAATTTGATAAGATCTTGGAAGAGCTGTTGAGAGCAAGAGAGGGAAGGGAAACCCTAGCTGCTGCCACTAGGGCTCCACCCTTACTCCCTGCACCACCCCAATTGTTGATCCATACTGCACCTCAGTACACTGCCATAGTAGCCTCCTCACCCCTAGGAGCTCATTATATACCCCCAATGGGAAATGGAAACCTGGGAATTCAAAACCCTTCCACAATCTTGGAGGCAAATGTGTACCAACAACAACCCAATGTTGACCTAAATCGATCTCCACAACACTTTCCATGGAATGTAGGAATCAATTTGGGAACCCTACCTCAACAAGAACCTCACAACAGCAATGGTAACCATATCAGTCATGAACCAAGCCATCAAGAAGGTCCAAGAAACCCTTCCACCCAGAATGTGGGGGTAACTCCAGAATACCCAACCACTGGCCACACCTTCATACAAAACAACAACACCACTCCCTTCCTGCCAAACCCAGGACACAGGGGGTTACAATTTGGATCCCTGCAGGGAAACCCCTATTGGAACATGCCCCCACCCAGATTAAAAATACCCCAATTCAGTGGTGATACTGATGTGGAGGAATGGTTGTTGAGGATAAACTACTACTTCAGCTTCTACCCTATGACAGAATGGGACAGGATAAGGGTGTGCTCTGTGCAATTGCAAGGGTCAACAGCCTTCTGGTTTGATTGGTTGATGAAGACCAAGGGAGGCATGATAGGTTGGGAAGAATTCTGTCAGTCTATAAAGATGCAGTTTGGTCCCTCACAATTTGTGGATTCCATGATTGAATTGAAGCTCTTAAAACAAGATGACACAGTGCAGGATTATACATCCCAATTTCAGAGACTGTCTAGCAAGGTGGCAGGTTTATCTGAAAAATGTCTCATCAGTCAATATATAGGAGGCCTGAAAGAGGAGATAAGATATGAAGTGCAGGTAGCCAACCCTGTTACCTTGCCTTTAACAATGCAAAGTTGTATGAAGCCAAAATGCTAGCCATTAGGAAAAACTATAGACTGACAACATCTCAAATTAAGCCCCAATTTTCAAATCCCCCAATTCAGAACACTACCACAGAAGGGCAAAAGAAGTATAGCAATGGAGGCACATGGGTGTTGAACCAAAACCGTACTATAACCCCTTCTGAAATGTCAAGAAGAAGAGGATTGGGGTTGTGCTACTTTTGTGATGAGAAATGGGCTAGGGGCCACAAATGCAAAGAGAAGAAACTGTTCTTATTACTAGCAGATGAGGATACAGATATCACTGAGCAGGAGTTTGCAGAGGAAGGGAAGTCAGCAGGGACTGTGCAAGCCTCTTCAGACTGTTTTGAGATATCCTTGCAGGCATTATCAGGGAACTCTCACCATTCTACTATGAGAATGAAAGGAACTATCAAGAATAAACCTGTAACCATCCTAGTTGACTCTGGCTCCACTCACAATTTTATTGATGTTAAAATGAGTGAGAGACTGGGATTAACACTGTCAAGTAGTGACTCTTTTGAGGTTATGGTGGCCAATGGTGACAAGTTATTCAGCAAAGGGATGTGTCCAAATGTGGTTATAGACTGCCAAGGGCATAAAATTCATGCAGATTTGTTACAGTTACCCATATCAGGGTGCCACATAGTCCTTGGAGCTAAATGGCTAAGCACCTTGGGAAATATAATGTGGAATTTCTAGGAGCTGATTATGCAGTATGAGAACAATGGCAAGACCATCAAATTTGTAGGCTTAAAGGCAGACACTGCCAGTCTGAATGAAGCAGTGCCTAAAGAGCTAAGACAGAATCCTCAGATGTTTGTAATACAACTTTGCTCAGTAAGCAAGGAGTGCAGGGAACCTGGGGAAGGAGGAAACAAGGTGTCAGCCTTACTGAAACAATATGAGGAGTTGTTTGAAGAACCTGAAGGACTACCACCTAAGAGAGATTATGATCACAGAGTACCATTACTTCCAGGATCAGCCCCAGTATGCAGCAGGCCCTACAGGCACCCCTATGCACATAAAAATGAAATAGAGAAACAAATACAGGAAATGTTGAAATCAGGGATAGCACTAGCTCCTACTCATCTCCAGTTATCTTAGTAAAAAAAAAATGATGGCACTTGGAGAATGTGCATAGACTATAGGGCTCTCAATCACAACACAGTCAAGGATAAATTTTCCATTCCCATTGCTGAGGAACTTTTTGATGAGTTACATGGGGCAAAAATATTCTCTAAACTGGACTTGAGGGCTGGTTATCATCAGGTGAGGATGGCAGAGGAGGATGTCCATAAGACTGCCTTCAGGACTCATGAAGGGCACTATGAATTCCTAGTCATGCCTTTTGGACTCACTAATGCTCCTTCCACTTTTCAGGCCATGATGAATGCCATCTTTAAGGGATACCTGAGAAAATTTGTATTGGTATTCTTTGATGATATATTAGTATACAGCCCTGACATGAACAACCACCTTTATCATTTAGAAGAAGTTTTCAAGGTCTTGACTACTCATCAACTAAGGATCAAAAGGAGCAAATGCTTCTTTGCTCAGAAGCAGGTGGCCTATTTGGGTCACATCATATCTTCCCAAGGTATCAAGGTTGACCAAGACAAAATCAAGGCAGTACTGGACTGGCCTGAACCTAGAACTCTTAAGGAATTAAGGGGTTTTTTAGGTCTCACAGGCTACTACAGGAGGTTCATCAAGGGCTATGGCACCATAGCTAACCCCCTGACCCAACTCCTCAAAAAGAATACTTTTCATTGGAGCAAGGAGGCACAAGTTGCCTTTAATAAACTGAAGGAGGCTCTCACTACTCCACCAGTCTTGGCTATGCCTAACTTTGCTGAAACCTTTATACTAGAGTGTGATGCTTCAGGTGGAGGAATTGGAGCAGTGTTAATGCAGGAAGGTAAACCAATAGCTTTTTTAAGCCAACAACTGAAGGGAAGGGCACTCATACTTTCAACTTATGAAAAAGAGATGCTGGCTATACTCCTGGCCATCAAGAAATGGGGCCAGTATTTGTGGGGCAGACCTTTTATTATTAGGACTGACCACAAACCTCTAAGTTCATGTTAGAGCAGAGGGTATACACTGATGCACAGTACAGATGGGTCATGAAACTTCATGGGTACCAGTACACTGTGGAATACAAGAAAGGGGGTGAAAATAGAGCAGCTGATAGTCTCTCAAGGATGGGTCCCTCACTAACTGCTATTTCTGCTATAGAAGCTGGGTGGATTGGGCAGTTTAGGAGACAGATGCAGGAGTCTCCCTACTATCAGGATCACATCACCAGGTGGTCTCAAGGACAGTTAGACACAAACAAATTCAGAGTGGCTGATGGGTTACTCTACTATAAAAATAGATTGTTCCTTGACCCCAAGTCTGAATTTGTCTCTGCCATGCTCAGGGAGCATCATGATACTCCACATGCTGGTCACTCTGGTTACATCAATACCTTGCAGAGACTTAAGAAGGTTTGTTACTGGAGGGGTATGAAAAGGAGTGTACAGGAATATATCAGGACTTGTGAAGTGTGTCAAAGGAATAAAACAGAAAACATTTCTCCTGCAGGGTTACTACAACCCTTACCAATTCCCTCTAGAATCTGGGAGGATATCTCCATGGACTTTATAGAAGGTTTACCAACCAGCAACCATAAATCAACCATCCTGGTAGTAGTGGATAGGCTTACAAAGTACATACACTTATTTGGCCTAAACCATCCTTTTACTGCCTCTGTGGTTGCTCAGGTATTCATGGAAGGGGTTTTCAAGTTACATGGGATGCCAAAGACAATTGTGTCTGACAGAGATGCCATTTTTACCAGCCAGTTTTGGAGGGAACTGTTCAAATTACAGGGGACTCACCTCAACTATAGTACTTCCTATCACCCTCAGTCAGATGGCCAAACTGAGGTCACCAATAGATGCATAGAAGGGTATTTACGTTGCTTTTGTGGTCATAAACCTAAGGAGTGGGCTAGACACTTATTGTGGGCTGAATTCTGGTTTAACACCAACTGGCATTCCTCCACCAGGATGACTCCCTTTGAGGCAGTATATGGTAGAGCCCCACCTAATATTCTTACCTATGTTCCAGAGATTGCACAAGATCAGGGGGTAGCTGAAGCCTTGGCAGGAAGGGATAATACACTGCAACTCTTGAAGGACAATTTGCACTTGGCACAAGACAGAATGAAAAGACTAACTGACTTACATAGATCAGACAGAGAATTCCATGTGGGAGATTGGGTTTATTTGAAGCTACAACCTTATAGGCAGACTTCTGTAGGTCAGAGGAGGCCTCACAAGTTGTCACCCAAATATTTTGGACCTTATCAGGTCATAGATCGAGTTGGACAGGTAGCTTACAAGCTGAAATTGCCTGCAGACTCCCAGATTCACCCAGTCTTTCATGTCTCTCAACTCAAGGCAAGGTTGAGTAGAAGAATCAGTGTTAATGAGGGTATTCCTAGTTTGAGAGATGAGGTTTTATTAGAACCAGACTGTATCCTGGAACGAAGGTTAGTCCAGCACAGGAACAAGGCTGCAGTAGAGCTGTTGGTACAATGGAAGGAATGCACCAAGGAGGAAGCTCAGTGGATTGCATATGAGGACTTTGTGAGACGTTTTCCCTATTTCGACCTTGAGGCAAGGTCTAATTGAAGGGGGGACTATTTGATACATACCTTCTCTATGTAAGACCTGAGAGGACACGGGTACAGGGATGACACTTGGAGGACACAGGAGGACACAAACATATCAGGAACAAGTATTAGAAGTAACAGATCCAACTGCACCAACTGCCACAGTGACATACAGTCAACTGTACCAACTGCCAATGCCAACTGTACCAACTGTCAATACATTGCCTCGTCAGCACAAGAGAGAGAATAGCTCAGCATAACAACCTCAACTGCCATCCAACTGTCAGATTCAAGAACAAGAGTTAGTAGCAGTTATAAATAAGGAAAGGAATTGTAAAAGAGCAGGCATGAATTTGTACTTAGCTTCTAGATCTTCTTCCTTCTTCCCTTCTTGTAGACAAAGTTCTTTTCAATGAATAAACCCTAATTCTTCTCCCTGAACCTCTGTTTCCACCATTAATCATGTCACACACTATTAGATCACCCCCAAATCCCAATCGACAGGGAAAGGGGCCTAACACGCTTCTCCAGGAGGCTGACCGAGACTAGCTTCCGTGCTGCACACACATATGTGGATCCTTCACCATACAAAAGGGAAAAGTTGGAGAAACTGGAGGTAAAGTTGGAGGGTACTTCAAACTACTTGAAGTGGTCGCGTCAGACGATGCATATTCTAAAGGCAAGGGACTTGGTGGGCTATGTGAATGCCAAACCAAGGCACCTGAAGATCACTCCTTATGGGAGTTTGCTGTGTAGGAAATTGTCAACAATGTTGTAGCTGGATGGTTGGCAGCCTCATCGACCAACCAAGTGTCGGACAACGTGGAAGCGATGGAGGGTGCTTGTGACATTTGGATGACGCTGAGAGACGTACTCAAGGTTGGGCAACCCGATGAGGGTCTTCCAACTACCGGATGGACTTGATAAGGTGGTCCAAGAAGATCACACCATCTTTGAGTATGCGGCTCTGCTGAAAAAATATTGGTCAGATCTCGACCACTTTGATCCTATTGGCGTGGAGGATGAGCAAGTGGAACCGGCATTTGCGAAACATTATCAGAAGTTCATGAAGTATGTCTCGCGACAGAGGATGATGAAGTTCCTGAAGGGCCTCAATCCAGCATTCGAGCAAAGGAAGAATGTTCTACTTGCACAACCCGAATTGCCATCACTAGAGGAGGCCATAGCTGCTATGGCACAAGAAGAGGCACGGCTGAAGCTGATGCCTAGCACTACTAGCTCTCCGGGAAAAAAAATCAGCTCTAGCAGTTTTTAATCCAAACCCTTCCGGAGGGGGAGGATGCTACAACTGTGGAGACCCTGGACACTTCATCAGATTATGTACGAAAACTCTGAGAGACCAGTCCAGCGGCAGCGAACGCAGCCGTGAAGGGTGTAGGAGTGGCATAGGAGGCTATGCCGGTGACAGGAGTAATTATTCTGGAGGGCACAAGACAAACTGGTAGAAAGAAAAAAATGAGAGCCCGTCATCCGATATGACCTCTAGTGAGAGGGAGAAGCTAGAAATATGGAGGAGCATGAAGCTTGGAACTAACGACAGTCGAGCCAACACCGTTGGGGCAACCACTCCAACCACCTCCGGGGGTAACATCACCTATTATGTCCATACAAGCATATGTATACTTGTTCATGCCCATGCATGTACCCACAGACCAGGAAGTCTAAATTGGATAATTGACTCTGGGACATCCCGCCATGTCACAGGTGCCCATGATGAGTTCCAAGATTACATTCACCTGGTGACGCCTGAAACTGTTGATGGTACTGCTAGACCCATTGTGGGTAAAGACACAGTTGAATGCACCCATTCCATGACTCTTACTGATGTCTTGCATGCTCCATCTTTTTTCGTTAATCTATTGTCTATTAGTGCCATTGTTCTTCAACTTAATTGTGTTTCCTTTGACATTTCTAAGATAATTTTTCAGGAAAAGGGAACGGGGAGACGGTTGGAGATTGACACTTAGACATAAAGGGCTATGGTACTTGGACATGGGTGGGCTGGGTGCAGCACTGGCGTCATTGGTGGATGAAGCACAACCGGAGGAGCCGCGAAGGACTGTGGAAGCAGAATTATTACTCGAACATGAGCGTATGGGACACTCTTCATTCACTTTACTGAGTTAGATGTATCCCTCTATGTATCAAAAGGCTAATAAGTAAAAGATGGTTTGTGATGCTTGAACTTGGAAAACATACTAGAAGCTCTTATGTGAGTTCTGAAAATAGAAGTTTAGCTGCTTTTGATATGATGTGGGGACCTTGGCCTACAACTGCTGTAATGGTTTTAAGTGGTATGTCACCTTTATTGACTGCTACACTCGTGTCACCTGGGTATACCTAATGAAGAGTAAGAGTGATAATTTTGCATGCTTTTAAGATTTTTATCGCAGGGTTACAACATAGTACGTTGCTAAGGTAAAGATTTTGAGGTCTGACAATGGGACAAAATACACCAACAAGGCTATTGAAGAGTACTTATCAGCCCATGAGATACATCATCAGACTTCATGTGCCTATACACCAGCACAAAATTGTGTGGCGGAGTGGAAGAACATACACCTGTTGTAAGTGACACGGTTAATGATGTTTGCTATGAATATTTCTAAACACTTGTGGGGACATGCCGTGTTGACAGCTGCATATCTCATCGACATGATGCCCTCTCAGGTGTTAGGATGGAAGACACTGTTTGAGATGCTTACAGGTGAGAACAAGTACATTGTTCCCCCAAAGGTATTTGGATGTGTATGCTTTGTGAAGGATAATAGACCTGCGGTGGAAAAGTTGGACCCTCAGGTAGTGAAGTGCGTCTTTGTTGGTTACTCAGGGACTCAGAAGGGATATTCTTGCTGGAATCCCGTGGAGCGAAGGCTCTTTGTGAGCATAGACGTTACATTTAGAGAGATGAGAACCATACTACCACAATGGTTCAGGTGAAGGCTCCGCATTTGGTGACACACCTAACACGAGGTGTTATGAGTGAAGGGGAGATGGGACCAAGGGTGATTGTCGAGTCAGTTCCATGCCCAATGATGGAAGTTGGTCCAAGTGAACAAGAGAGAGATATAGAGGGTGAGGAAAGTGATGAGGATGCACACAATTAAGAGGAAGAAAGTGATGCTCCAGTACAGGGGGAGGAACAGACTACAGAATAATCTACAGAGCTCCAAGTCTACAGAAGGAGAAAGCATCAGTCCACTACTGTGCCTATTGTCCCTACTGTGCCATGTCCCTCGTCTAATCCTATCCCAACTCCTGAAGATGTACCTTCCGCACTGGATCCCTCTGATTCGGATCCCTCTGATTCGAATGGTATGATCTCTCCTCCACTATCTCATATTCCCTTAAGAAGATCTTCTCGCAGTAATGCAGGGAGATACCCTAATCGTTATGGTTATGAACATGACATTGCCTATTTTTTATCCTACTCTAATCTATCCCCTACTATGGAGCATTCATTGCATCGTTAGACACCATCTCTTTGCCTAAGTGTTGGCAGGAAGCGAAGGAAGATCCGAGATGGAAAGCTGCAATGTTGGAGGAACTTGGGGCCCTTGAAAGAAATAGGACATGTGAACTTGTTCCATTACCTAAAGGAAAGAGAGCAGTTGGATGCAAATAAGTTTTCACAATAAAGGAGACCAGAGGGAAAGATAGAGCGATACAAGACAAGATTGGTTTCAAAGGGATTCACTTAGTCCTATGACATCGACTATGATAAGACATTTGCTCCAGTAGCAAAGATGAGTACTATGAGAACCCTGGTCTCTATTGCAACAAATCATGGATGACAACTTCATCAATTGGATGTGAAGATTGCCTTTCTTTATGGAGATCTCCAATAGGAAGTTTACGTGGAGACGCCTCCGGGGTTTTGCACGAAGCAGTCGACAGGAAAGATGTGCAAGCTGAAGAAATCATTGTATGGACTCAAGCAACCTCCTCGGGTTTGGTTTGAAAGATTCAGGAAAGCTGTCACAGCCATGGGTACAGTCAAACCAATGCAGATCATACGGTCTTCTTCCGACATACGATAGGCTACGTCACCGTACTTGCAGTATATGTAGATGATATAGCAATCACAGGTGATGATGAGGAGATTATCCAGCTGAAGTCAAAACTTGCCAAGGAATTTGAAGTAAAGGACATGGAAATGATGAGGTATTTTCTCGGGATCGAGGTGGCCCGAGGAAGAGATGTGATCGTCCTCTCTCAGAGGAAGTATGCACTAGACCTGCTCACAGAGACTGGTATCCTGGGATGTCGATCGACAGTCACTCCAATCGACCAGAAAGATAAGTTGGGGGCAGAGACGGAAGAGCTGATCGTGCGAGATATCAGAGATTTGTTGGAAGATTGATTTATCTAGGCCACACTTGTCCTGATATCTCATTTGTTGTAAGTGTAGTGAGTCGCTAAATGCATGATCTAAGGAAGGGCCACATGGATGCAGTTTTCTATATTCTGAGATATCTGAAGGAGGCTCCTGGAAGAGGGCTATGGTTCAATAATGATGGATACCTGGGTGTTGAGGGATACTTCGATGCAGATTGGGCAAGCTGTATAGATGACAAAAGGTCTACCTCAGGGTACTGTGTCTTTGTGGGAGGTAACCTAGTCTCATGGAGAAGCAAGAAACAGTTTGTGATAGCACGATCGACCGCTGAAGCAGAATATAGAGCTATGGCTCTGGGAGTGTCAGAGTTGTTGTGGGTAAAAGCACCGCTGATAAAGTTAAAGCTGGACCAGGGAACACCATTGCGTCTTCTGAGTGACAGTCAAGCTGCACTTAGTATAGCTAACAATCCAGTTCAGCATGACAGAACGAAACACATCGAGATCGATCGATTCTTCATCAAAGAGAAGCTAGAGAAAGAGATTAAAACTCGATCATGTTTGCTCAGAAGAACAAGTCACCGATTGTCTTACTAAGAGTCTTAATTTATTGAGTCTTTCTAAACTATGTAACAAGATGGGGATGATTGATATCTATTGCCCATCTTGAGGTGGAGTGTTGAGAGTATTAATGGACTTTTAGTCCTACATTGAGTAGAATAGTACAGAGAGGAGTTAGCCTTTCCTATATATATGTAGCTCTACCTCAATAATAAACAAGCCAAGTATTCTACTAAATTTCTCTCTCTCTCTCTCTCTCTCTCTCTCTCTCTCTATATATATATATATATATATATATATATATATATATATATATATATATATATATATATATACAAACACACACAAAAACAGATCGATGTTTCATCCGCACAGATAACTTGTATATATATAAAGAACGCACAACTTATTTACTAAAATTTTCATACTTAGGTTATGTAGTGGCTTCAACTTCAAGATTGTAGATATATAGACTTTGTGCACAGTCATAACTGTGTTGGGTATCCTGTTCCATCTACTCACTAGGAATATGATCTATACTATACCTTTATCGGAGGGGAAGAGGTATCCTATGCGAAATGTCACACCTGCTATCTGTTTCAACCCGGCTCTTGAAGGCCCACCTTTGGTCCCTGATTCACATCCAACTATTCCAAGAATCCAAATGCCACATAATCCGCACTTGACTTCAAGCCAAGTAGTGCTTTGGCGTATAGCCGTTATGGAACTCCTGTAGGTAGATGTTGCTTAGTAGGGCCGATAGTAGTACACTGTGTGGCAGTGTTCTAAATTACTACCTAGGCGGCCCCTAGGTGCTAGGCGGCCTCTGGCCACACCGGAAACCCCTAGGTGGCTGGCCTAGGCGGTGCGCCTAGGCGGTCTATTCGGCTGCTCGAAAATACAAAATTTTCATATTTGAAATTTCAAAAATTTTAAATTTCAAAATTTCAAAAATTGAAAAAAAATATACATACCTCCTCCCGCTGGTGCTGCTTGCTTGCTGCTGTTACTTGTTTCTGCTTCGAAGAGGACATAAGAGGAGAGGAAAGGAGAGGGAGCACAGAGGAGAGGAAAGGAACCTTTCACTTGAAGAGGAGAGGATTTAGGATTACGATTTGGGGAACCTAATGAAAAGAAATATACAGCAAAAAAAAGTATGTATACCTGACTCGAACTAGTGACCACCCCCTTCCGGGTGAAACCTTATCACTCCCACCTCTATCCAAGTTCTCAAAGTTTCTTATGTTAGCATATACATAATATATATGGAAGTAACATATACATATAATAAAAAAAATTCCAGTTCGCCGCCTAGGCAGCCTAGGCCTTAGGCGCCCTATTGGCGCACCGAACCTGCCTAGCAAAATTTATGACATTGCTGTGTGGGACGGAGTAAGGGCCCCTTTCATCTCCTACGAGTCGTCCGGTAGAAAACTATTTCTGAGTTTAGTAAAATAACTTGGGATTGTTGATCTTGACTCCGTAAGGTTAATGGAGTCACGCCAATCGACTGAAGTGACATGATAATACATATTCAGAGAATAGGCGATAGCTTAATTAGTCCATCTAGTTTTCTTAAGACAAATCTGAACTTCTTGACAGCTCTCTCCATCCTCGCACGTATGTTCGACATAGAGGGAGGGAAAGCAGACCCTCGTTCCACGTTCAACTGTAGCTAAAGTATGTGTAGCTAAAGTATGTGTGTGCGTACATGACGTAGTATTGGTGCATGTGTATGTGTGCGTGTGCTCGCGTGCGGTAATAGAACGGGAACGCATGTGCGTGCGGGTAAAGAACATGCACACATATGCGGGCATGTTAAGTATGTGTGCGTGCCTAGCGTACACGGGTATATGCGTCCGCCCGCGACATAGAACATGCGTGAGCATGTGCATGCCCAAACAAAGAGGTGGGTTATGATCGATCGTTAGAATGGCCTCAGATGTCCTTATTAAATGAATCTACAATTGATTTAATCTCAATTTAGGTATCAATCTCTATATTGGTTAAAAATTAAGCTTATAGCTTCATTTTTTTCTTTATATGTTATATGAGAGGTTGAATGACTTGGATTAACGTACGAGCCTAGATAAGCTCCAGCTTCCAAAGTAGGTGGTTGTTTTGAATGAAGGTCTTCATATTAGTGAGGGCAAAAGTTCAGAATGGAAATAAGATGCTTTTTCAGTCAAAACAACGGGTGTTTCAATTAGTAAGTGCGATTGTTTCCATTTTGATGTGTTTCAATTTTTTTGAAGAAGAAATGTTTGATGGTTTTGAAGACCTAGTCGCTAGTGGTTGTGGTTCTAGCCATGGGAGATGCAATTTAATTTTCAAGTGGAGAATTAAATTGGTGCATCAGGGTGGTGTGGGCTAGACGGGCCGAGAGATGGGCCTTCGGGCCAGGTTGTAAAGCTCTGTGGGGCCGGGTTGTAGCCATTATGTGGCAACAAATTGTAATACAAAACTAATATATATATATATATATATATATATATATATATATATATATATATATATATGTTTGATCTAATTATGTGAAATGAGGTACACCACTTCTCATATATATATAGAGACTAAAGAAAAAGGCTACCTATAAGATATTCTTACAATTAGGATTGAGGTTAATAGAAGAAGATAAATCCTTGATGTTGTTAATCTCGTTATCATTATTCTTTTGAGTATTTGGTTATGACATTATTGTACATAAAAGATTCCACTTATTTGGACAAAGTTACCTTCACATTATCAAATTAAATGAGAAAGAAGAGTATTGATTTATTTTCTTTTGCCGCCTGTTTGGTAACACATAGGAGGAATGAGGAAGATAAACCTTAACCTAATCAAGGTCAAAATCAAGTTCTTTGGTGGTGGAGTTATTACACAAGATTTGTGATTATCAATTTGGCATGCTCCCACGTCTTTGAGTAGGTACTTCTAAATTTATCATATATTTGGAGTTGGAACATGTAAGAAAGCTTGTAAAGATTCTTCAGTTTAGGATGCTTTAGGACTGTTCGCCATGCTATTCAATTCTGGATCCTCGGGAGGTCGTGGTTGTTTGTCAATATTCATCTATCTCCTTAATTTATTCATTGCTCAAGGGCCCAAATTTGGAAGTCATGACCAAGGAGTTATATGAAGAATTTGAAACTTTCTCTGCATCTCTTCTTGGGATCTCTCTGTCTTTAGAAGTCGATGTTAGGAGATGAAAATGGTCAAATGACGGTTTGTATAATATTAGATCTCTTATGATAAACTCGAGTGGCGTAACTTGGCCACCAACAAAAGGGCTCCGGAGAGATTCGGTACCTTTGAAGGTCAAAATTTTGGTGTGGCTTGAAACAAAACAAACTTCTTACTGTAGACAACTTGAAAAAGAAGGGATTTTCTTTGCCTAATATTTGCATTGTACTTAAAAGCTGATGAATCAGTTAATCATCTCTTCCTCCGTTGTAACTTTGTTAGAATTCTGTAGGAGAAACTTAATAATGTCATTGGTACCACAAATAGGCCTACGGACCTGGCGAACTATTGGCCCGATTATATTCCAAGTGATTCCTTGTTTGCGATTGTGCTATAATGTCAATTCTTAGGTGGCATGGTATGAAAGAAATCAGATAATTTTTAATTTAAAGTCTGTCGACCTGAATTCTTTTATAATATCCTGTGAGAAACTTCGATCATTTCGGGTTGAAGTTGGACTCAAGATTCGGAAATCTCAACAAAAAGTTAAAAAGTTACGGTGAACTGATACTATGGAGACAAATATGTCTATGGAGGCTTATGCGGGCACTCAATTGCCTATCTTGACTAGTCGTTCATTTCAGGTTTTATCTTCTCAACTTTGACTTTTTTGTACCTAGTTATTGAATGGTCCATCAAGGACTCCCTTCAAAGATTGTTTCTTGTTGAATATCCTTTATCCCTTCTTCCTTGTCCTGTATCTTTCGAACATATCCTCATCTACTTTGCAGATGAATAAACGAGCTCCACTATCCTTCCTCTTTGATTCCTTGACTCCTTTTATGAGGCTTTATTGCTTGGCTCTTCATTGACTTTCTCTATAATCTCCCACATGCCTTGTGAGATCAACAACTCCATCTGAAAGCTCCAACATCCATAATTCCCTCTCATGACTTGAGGCTCTGACAACTGTAATATCATATCTTCCACCTTTCCCAAAGAGCTTGAGAGTATCTTAGCAACGATCATGCAACAATGAAAACGGCTTCTAGTTTTAGTGACGACTCTGATGATTAATTTAGAACTAGGATATTTTGCTCTGATACCATATTTGAACTAAAAATAGAAGTGAGAAACTCAAATGTCATCTATAAAGAAGAATATTAACTCAAACTTATAGGAGAGCTATTGTTACCAAAGCTAGACTTACCTCTCTCTCTCTCTCTCTCTCTCTCTCTCTAGTTCCTTTTATATCATCTTGACTTTCTTTCACAACCAATCACCTATATTTATAGTAGCTACCACTAACCTTCTATAATCTAATTTAGAAGCAACCGGAACCTCCTTTGACTCTCTTACTAATCTTTGACCATATATACAAACAGGAAATTAAGATATTATTAACTAGGAATCTTGGGTATCTATATTCAGTAACTACTGATATTTAATAAATCTTATTCAATGTTGGATTTGAATTACTATTTTCAACAGTTATCATGCTCACAGGATAATAATGGAGGGGTTATGGTGGTGTCGAGCTCACTAGAAAAGGAGGAGTTGAGTCACTGTTGGTTTGTAGCAGTGAACGGGGAGGGGAAAGGGTGGGCTGGTGCTTGGGCGGGTTTGCACTTTGCACATAAAAGGAAAAGAAAGGGCCACCAGCAATAGGGATAAATTTTTAAGGCCTCACACCAAATAATTGAGGTTTGGACATCACACGCTTGGCAGTACACCAATCTCACAATTGGAACTCATCTGAAAAATTCTTCATTCATAATTCTATAATTAGAACGTCTCAATAAATCTCATATTTATTGCATTTTAGACTTTAAGATCTAGCAAAAGATTTCCAAATAAAACTACTCGAAAAGATGACTCAACTTACAATTAAAACATTCCAAAATAAAGTAAAGTCACAATCCTAATTGAACATAACCCAACTAAATAAATTCAGACTCAGTCTCAAATAGAAAACTATTATCAAATTGAACTCAAATGGGGACTCGATCTCTATTAACTAGTAGTTTAAAACGATTCTTGATACCTTGTATTTCTTCATGATGCTTTACTGATTCTTAACTGCAATTATGAGACTTACTGGAACTCTATTCTTCATGTTGTATGAATTTCTGTCTGAACTACTCTTCTGCTCCATTCAAACAATTGCTTGTAATAGAAAAGAGCGAAGAAAATGTTATTCTATTGAATTACACATGCATAGAATACATCGCAGGAGAATATATAGATGGAGACAAAATTTACAAAAAGAGTTCATTCCTTGTACATCTTCCTTCCATCAACTGTAAACTTTGCGTTCACTGGAGTAGTTCTGTGCCTTGTGATTTTGTCTTCCAGATTACAAATTGCCTCGATATATCGGGTTTGAACCAAAAAGAACGTAATGTTGAACATGAGAGAGGCAGGAGTTCTTTCTCACGATCAACAACGAAAGAGTTGAAAGAGAGGTTCAAACACTACATAATTTTTATATCATTTTGAATATTTGGTTCCTCAACTGAGTCTGTCCTCGTGATCTCCAGGTTCAAGTCTTTCAACATGCAACTTGAGAAGCTTATTCAAAAGCAAAACCAATGGGTAATAGCTGATGCAGCTTTGCGTGATTATTTCAGATTGTTAATATCTGGCATTCTTGTATCTGCTTACAGGACTTTCGTGTTAAATTGGGGGTAGGCATCCTTCAACCTTCATACCTTTATTCTTAGTTCTTTCGACTTTGGTAAAGTTATATTTAGAGGTCACCATTATTCATTTAAATTGTGGAAGCTATCATGCTCACTAATTCATCTCATTGAGTTGCTACGAGAAGACTTATATTTTGTTTGTTTGTTGTTTTTTGAGAGAAAAGCTGAGAAACCCTCCCCACTCACTCACCCCACCCCCACTTACTCACCCCGCCCACCCACCCACTCACGCGCGCGCTTCACCAGAAACCAGTTAATGAAACCTCAAGTTTACATTGTTACAATCACAATCCAAACAGACTTATATTTGATTACTTTCTTTTTGTGCAACATAGTATATATTTTACAATTTACCTCTTAGAGCGAGTAGCCTTCTACATGTTTGGTTTTACTAAAATGGTAGGTCGCCTTACCAAGTTAGAGTCTCTATGTTGGTTGTTGCAATATTATATTTAAAATACTCACCATTTAGGAATTAAATAATTCAAGAAGCTTAACCAAGAAAGTCACTATAGATTCTCAAAAAGGTTTTTATGTTTGTCACCTCATTGTTTAAATCTCTCGAGAATGAAACTGAAAATAGTTGTTTTTATAGAAGTAGTAATATGCAATCATTTATGTGTATGGTAGTTTTTTACTTCGCCAAACTATAACAGAAGTAAAAGAAACATTTACCTCTTTTGTCAAGTAGATTGAGAGTTTCATAGGTTGTAGTGACTGGACTTCCCGGTTACAAAATTTGAGGTTTAGTTGTAGTAACCAGACATCACTTTTCAGTATACAGTTTCTATATTAATTTTAGAGCGAAAAGTTCATTGGATTCCTTCCTTCTGGTTGCATCTGAGCAGAAATGCAAGTTTCCTAGATCACTATAGACTTATTAGGCTGAAAACCTGTAACGGCCTAGAATGGACTCAACTTGGTGGACCAATTAACTGAATTGTATGCAAACTCCTCGATAGGTAACACTATATCCTAACTTTCTAAACGGTAACCTACTAAAATCCTCAGCAAATCGCCTAATCTCCGATCAACTACCTCAGTTTGATCGTCATTCTGCATGTGATACACTGTCGAAAAATGAAGTTTCATGTTGAGCATCTTCCAGAGGATCCTTCAGAAGTGGCATAAAAGTAGATTTACTACATGTGAAGCATCAGCTATCTTGCTGCATGGAATAAAATGTAATATCTTGGAAACACATCCTCAACAACAAAAATACAATAGTTTATCCTAAAGATTTGAGGCAATCCTAACATGAAATACATACTGATGCCTTCCCAAGGAATGAAGGAATAGGTAAAGGTGTGTACAGTCCTGTGTTATGCTTGCTCCCTTTGCTACTTGACAAGTGTGACATTGAAACATGGCTATCACATCTCCCTTCATACTAGGACAGTTAAAACGGATCCTCAACCTTGATGAGTCTTGTCTCGGCCAAAATTCCTTGCGGCGTCTCTAGCGTGCATTTCACGTATCAAGTGATCTTTGAGGTAAGTATTAGTAATGCAAAATTGAGTACATCTAAATACGAATCCAATCGGTGAAATACAATGACTTGATTACTCATTGACAACATTTCATTTTAATAATGCAGTCAAAATACAATGACTTGATTACTCATTGACAACAATGCGTAGATCTTCCTACTCAGCGTGTTAGTGAATTTGTTCTCTGCTATAGCTCAATGCTTGAGAACAGAGGTGTACCTATAAACTCCACCCATTTAAGATGCGAGTGCCCTAGCTTCTTTTAGGAGCTCAAATATCGTAGGCTTGATGGTACGAAAACATCACAAAGTTGTTAGGAAGCAGATAGTGACACTAATATCATAAACTGTGCACTGCGGCGTAAAACTCTCGGTGTTATCGAGCCTCATTCAAATTCTTGATAAAGAAAACGATAGGATGACCTTCTTGGATCAACATACCACAAATAACTACTCCTGATTTGTCACGTGTTGTTATGGCTTGTGTTCAACTATGGAGTGCTATTAGCGTCGTTTAATATCGGAGAAGTCTGAGAGGAGTTGAAGCATCGATACGAGGCTCAGAAAGAGCCAAGAGTATCAGGACGACATCTCGGCTACATACCACAGACATATCGTGAGTGTTGAAATCGTTCCCGCAAGTTTTGGGCACATTTTGTGTGCATCAAGCATAACGGTGGTATACTGCCGGCATACTAGCGATAAGTTGTTGGCTTGAGATCATGCAATTTAAGGGAATAGTTTAGATTAAAGATGCAACTATCGACGGTCCAAATTGCTCTTTGGGGATTATCCTATTTAAGGGCCTACTCGTGCCTTAGAAATAAAGCTTGAATAAAAGGAGGCTGATCTAGTTTTGTAGCTTAAGAGCTATTAAGGGGAGTCTTCAAGTGGAAAGCAAGAGCTCGTTCAACATCTCATTGTGGGAGGGTTTGAAGTACAACATATGTTGTGTAATTCTTGTAAAGTTATCAAATTTATTCGACTAAGTTATTATGTCCTTGCCCTGTGGACGTAGGTTGATCTTGGTCGAACCATGTTATATTGCGTGTTTGTATTCTTTGGTGGTATTATTCGGTTTATTTGTACCTTGTTTTATTTATCGTCGTAAGGATTGGGGTTTTTAACAGTTGGTTTCAAAGCTAAGGGAACCAGAAAATTTTCAAATTCTTGGAAATTTGTAAACACTGATAGAAATTTCAAATTTTTGGATCTAGGTGAACGCTAGATGACGATATTGATTCGCTTTCTAGATCATGATTCTTGAAATTGTTGGTTCGTAAAGGTCCAAGGGGAGAATTTTTCTATTTCGGGATAACGAATAACAAGGTTAATAGAAGTAAGTTCGAGGTGGAGAAATTGAACGGTAAATGAAACTTCTCGATGTAACATAGAAGGGTCAAAGCAATCCTTGTTAAAGAGGGATTGTTCAAGGTTGTTGGCGGTAAGTATAGAAGGCCAACTAGCATTATGATCGATACATTGGAGGACATGGATCAAATGGCGGAATGCACGATAAAGCTTTGTCTAGCGGACGAGGTGATGTATAACATCATGTCTGATACTTTTGTAGCTAGCTTATAGTTGAAGCTAGAAAACTTGTATATGACAAAGTCATTGTCTAATAAGTTGTATCTTAAGAAGCAACTCTACAATCTCCGTATAAAGGAAGGGACCTAAATTTTATACTATCTGAAAAACTTTAATAAGATAGCCAATGATCTTTTGTGTCTTGGAGTGAAGTTAGAGGAGGAGGACCAAACGTTATTACTACTATCTTCGCTTCCGATGTTGTATGACCATTATGTGATAACAATCCTTTATGAAAAGGTGACTTGAGATGGAAGACCAAATCCATTGAAGGAGTCATCGGTGTTGATTATAAATGAGTGGAAGGTCGAAGAATAAGGATGGAAGCAAGAGCGGAAGAGGAAAATCCAAATCCCGGCGGAATGGTTATGCATGTTTTTCTGCAATAGTCGGGACACATGAAGAAGGAAAGTATGAAGTATAAGCAATGGTTAGAAAAGAATGGTTGAGGCACCAGTTCAAGCAATCAGAGTGCTGGAACAAAAGCCGAGAAATTACCATGTGATATACTTACGGTGCATAGAGGGAAGAATGTGTTCTCTGAAGCTTGTATTCTTGACTCGAGGTATGCTGGAACAAAAGCCGAGAAATTACCATGTGATATACTTACGGTGCATAGAGGGAAGAATGTGTTCTCTGAAGCTTGTATTCTTGACTCGAGGTATTCATACCATATGTGCTCAAATTGGGAGTGGTTTAACAACTATAATGAGTTCAGTGGTGGTGTTCTTCTCATGGGGAACAATGTCTCATGAAGACCATTAGCATAGAAAACATTAAAATTCGAATGTTTTCTAGAGTGGTGCCTACACTTGTGAACTTGAGTTGTTCCGGAGTTAAAGAACCTTATATCTTTGGACACAGATGCGGTAGGATGCAAGTTTTTTGACCAAATGAAGTGCTAAAGATAGTGCAAGGCAACTTATTGGTTATAAAGGGATATAAATTATCATCAAACTTGTATCAATTGAACAAGAGCACTTATCGTCAAACTTATATCAATTGAATGGGAGCACGATTAACGTTGGCGTAGCCGTCATTACAGAGAAAGAGGTGGAGGATATTGTAAGGCCCTTTTGTAACTCCCTTTTGTATCAATTGAAAGATGTAGAGAAGGATTCTATGAAGGCGAGTGGCACGTTAGACGAATATGATCTGATTGAGATGGAGGTTCTTTGCACTCATGCGCATACAAACATCGAAGGTCTTGTTGGGCTGTAATGATGCATCGATGTTTGTATCCTCACGAGTTCGAAGAACCTCCACCTCAACCGAATCATCTTCGTCTAATGTGCCACTTACCTCTGTAGAATCCTTCTCTACATCTTTCAATTGATACAAAAATGGAGTTACTAATGGGCTTTCCAGTATCCTCCACCTTTTCTCTGTAATGACGGTCATACCACCAGCGACCGTGCTCCCGATCAATTGATACAAGTTTGACGATAATTTATGTCCCTTTATGACCAATAAGTTGTCTTGCACTATCTTTAGCACTTCATTTGAATACATACTCACTTGAGGTGGATGGGCAGGTCACGGAGATGGATAATAAGGATTCACCCCAACATGAACCATATGCAATAACATTAAGGAGATCGGGTTGTATAAACAACGCACCGGTCAAGTATAACTACAAAGACGAATATCCAAGCGATTATAAGGAGCTATTGAGAAAGAGGATATAAGTGGTTAGATAGTTGCCACGACAAAGGAGATAGGGTCACTTTGGAAGAATGATACTTGAATCGTAGTCGAGTTACCTAAGGGCAAAAGTGCTATTGGCTAGGGGTGAGCATTATTTAGTTTTGGACCGAGAATCGAACCATACCAAACTGAATAATATATTCGGTTTAGTTTGAATTTTTTTTGGGTCTGGTTTAGGTTTTGAAAATACTAAAATTCCTTGTATTCGATTTTGATTTCGATTTTGGTTTTGGTTTCGATCCAAAATCGAAAAACGAATAAGACTTGAGCAATTATGTAAGCACTCCATTTTATGCATATTTTAGGATTAAAAATATGTTTATTTTTGTGAATATTTTGGATATAATAATTCTATATATGTGTTTTAAAGCCCCTTTTTTAATTTAACAAGTAGTCCAAGTTTGGGCTCAACTTTAAAATACAACAAACACATCTATAAAAATATATTTTAAAATATAATTTAACCCTAATTCCAACTTTGGAGCTTGTCCATTAAACAATAAAATTAGCCCGATCGAACAAACCGAATAAACTAAATCGATTATCGGTTCGGTTTCGGTTATGACTAATTTTGGTTCGGTTTCTATTTCGATTTTGGTTCTAGATTTTAGGAAGTTCGGTTTATTCTTTTTTACTATTTCAGTTTGGTTGAAACCGAATAAAATGAACGCTCACTCCTACTATTGGCTGCAAACGGGTATTCGGAAAAATTGAGAATGAGGAATAAAAGACACGTTTATTCGCGAAGGTTTATGCTGAAAAGTAGGGAAATGACTATAACAAAATTTCTTGTTTGTGCTCAAGCATATGTTTATTCAAGTTTTCTTAGCATTTGCAGCGACTCGGGACATGGAGTTATGTTTTATTCAAGTTTTCTTAGCATTGGCTGCAAACGGGTATTCGGGAAAATATGTTTTATTCAAGTTTTCTTGTAGAAGCATGAAAAATACGCTGGATGGCTATACGCAGCATATTGATGCAGAGCAGCGTAAACATAGGCCTTCAGAGCCATCAAGCGTGCAACAGAGCTTTCTCCGCCAAACACAGCATGAAATATAAGCTCAAACGTAAGGCAGTACGTCTAAAACCGCTTCAGCGTAAACAGGGTGCTTCATCGACTCCTGGGCGTAAAACCCATCCTCTTGCAAAGCAGCATTGAAGTGTACGAGAGACGCTTCGTATTCTCCGAAGTGAACCTGTCAGATCCTGCAATGAACCTGACGTCTGGACTTCTGACAAAGGGATACTGCTCGACTACCCAGGGATACTGCTCGACTACCCAGACGACGACTATAATGATGGCTTGGCACTGCGACCCAGGCTGTCATTTACCGCCATTTCCTTTGCGTAAACTGCTTTTACGTGCACGAAGGGATACGCTGTCTTGTTTTACACAGGTGGACATGAGCTGTTTACGCTCTGCGGTAGACAAACCGTCTGCCACATCAAAAGCTGCACTCCGTACGGGGCTCGAGGCACGTCTCTACGACTAATGCACAGAGCGATGACAGTTGCTCGAGGCACGTCTCTACGTCCAATGCACAGAGCGGTGACAGTTTCTCAAGGCACGTCTCTGCGACTGATGTGCAGAAGGGCTGCAGACCTTCAAAACACGCTTCCGCATTTAATGCACAGGATGGTGGCAAATCTCGACATTTAATGCAAGAGATTTGATTATATCTTCAAAAGCCGTAATTTCGGCTAAGACGTCCACATCAGCACTCTGGCACGGTACGCAGCGGCTTCTACGCCCACTCGGCCTCTATGATCACTCGGCTTCTACGCTCACTCGGCCTCTATGACCACTCGGCTTCTACGCTTATTTCGGCTTCTATGCCTACTTGGCTTCTACGCCATGGTGACAGACATTGGCTTCTACGCCCACCTCTTCTACACGAAGGATACCTACCTACGTGGCTTCTACGCCGTGATCTTCGTAGCGATTATACGCGTTTTGTCCCTTAGTTGGACCCGCATCACACGCTCATTCAAAGGATCATCTATACGCAGGCATTGGTTATTTTAACCGTTGTGTAAAAGGGTGCTGTACTTTCCACTCCTCGGTTTCTACACCGACGGAGTGGTCACTGTCACCAAAACTCTATAAATAGAGACCTCTATCAATGAGGAACAAGGTCGAAAAATTGGTCAAGAGAACCAATATCAGATCCACGGTCGACAAATAGAAAGATCGAACCAGAGGTCAAGAGAGAGAGAGAGAGAGAATCCGGAGCTCAGGTAAAGAGCAGGGATCGACGACTTTGGCATCGTACATCCACCCTCTTCTGCAACCTTCGAAGATGCTACCTGTCTTCTACGGCACTTCTTCAACATCGTGTGGTCCAAGGGCTAAAGTGATCGACTGCAGATCAGACACCTATAGCAATATTTACCCAGATTAAATAAATTGTACTCCCACATCCTCGTATAGGATCAAATTGTACAAGTTTGTTTGTAAACCAAAGAAGGCGGGTTTTGTGTAAACCCCATCTTGAATACATTTTCATCCTTTCGTTTTCCACCACAAACAAGATGGCGACTCTGCTGGGAACATCTTTCTCTTCTAATGAGGAAGTAATTGCTCAACACGATGCGGTATCTGTAGGAACCGTGAAGAAGACACTGGTCGTCCAATTCGACCAGTTTGCCTATGAAGACATGCTTCGAACAGGGGGTAGCTCTCACCCTCTCTCCGTCCAAGACAACAGGAAGCTGCGCAAGGTCTGGATGCCCAAGACATCCTCTACCATTCCTGTGGACTCTCCGATCTCTCCGACCAATGAGGTTGTAGCATTGCTCCCTCCTTGCCCTGCACGTAAAATTCAGTCTCCCGCTATGTGCGGTACAGACGAAACTTCGGGCAAAGCCTCAGCGCTAATCCAGAAGTATCCACTGCGCTCTACACGTAGAAACCAGTCTCCCGCTATGCGCGGTACAGACAAAACTTCGGACAAAGCCTCAGTGCTAATCCAGAGGTATCCATTGCGCTCTACGCGTAGAAACCAGTCTCCCGCTACGCGCGGTACAGACAAAACTTCTGATGATGCCTCAGCGCCAAATCGGAAGTACAAATCACGCTCCGTGCGCAAGACAACATCTGACCTCTACGGGGAACCAGATGAGCGTTGTGATCTCCGCAAGGGGAAGCAAGCGACAGAGTACTCAACTTCTCGGCCTTTACGCCAGCGAGGGAGCAATCTGCCTACTCTCCGGATTACGCGGGAAGCCGATGGCCGATTGAGGACCTCTTCAGCTTTACGCCAGTCTGAGCATATCTCCAAATTACGCCAGGCGAAGTCCCACGGCGTAAAGCAAGCTCAGATTACGGAAAGACACCCTCCCGGGGATTATCCGCCACCCAGATGGCCAACCTGTTGTACACAGGTGGCACAGGGAAAACCATGATGCCCCATCTCCGCATGCCCACTGATGGGAACAGAAGGAACAAGCCGTCGTCTTCTTCTTCTACTCCTCCTAACTTGCGCAATTATCTGATCCAGAAACACAAAGACGAAGATCATAAACAGGCTTCAGTTCCCCTAACGGTCAAACGCGGGGAGATCTTGTGGGAGGATGCTTCAACATTTAATATCGTCATGACAAGTGGACCACGTGAAGATTCCATCTTTACTATCCCTCCAACTCGCGACGACCAACATCCAATAGTCTTCGGTCGCATACGAAGCAGCCCGATCATGCAGGAAGAATTTTGCGAGTCTGAAACTGGCAGAATACAAATCCACAGATATAGCCCGCAAGCGTTAAAAATTATACAAAACATGGGTTATGATTTGAAACTAAAGCCAGGCCTCAACAATGGAAAGGGCAGACGAACACCGCTGCATGGTAATTCTTATCGTCAACAAGCTCGTTTTGGGTTGGGGTATACTGCATCTTTTGCAAAACCCGAATCTTCAAGGTCTAAATCTGTACAACCAGAGGCAGCTCCTTCTAAATCAGCTTCTGTGGACAGATGCCACGGCATGTCTGGGGGTAGCCTACCTCGGCAAAACAGGACGACATCCCAAGCTGGGGGTAGAATTCTCTCAAGATCCGAAGATGATGCAGCGATGACGATCTTCCCGCAAAGCCGTAATATTCAGGCATCAGGAACCCGAAAACCGAAAGGGACCTCCTCCTTCAATGAAGACGACATCATTGAAATCTTCGATATGTTGATAAAAGAGCGCAAGCTTCAGCTACCCGACATCAGACATCCTGAGAGGGCTGGCAAAGTGGATGACCCAGATTATTGTCTCTTCCATCGGTACACTCATCACCCCACAAGGGCATGTTATGTGCTAAAAAAGAAAATTCAGGAGTTGATCGAGGCCAAGGTCATCACTTGGAATCTGTAAACGAGGGGACGGTCCTCACCAATTGGATTTTTTATTTTTTACGTAACAATGTACCTAAGGAAGAGTCCCTAAAAAGGTCTCTCCAGTGGATTCTTCAGGACTATCCTCACTTAAGAAAAACTCTCCACAGTGAATTGTCCATACATAAGCTTATGTTCATCATCCAAGCATTTCATTTCTTAAAACCAAGAAGTTTGTCATGTTCATATTACCTCCGAACAAACTCTCTGAGTTTTTGGCTATCGATTATCATGTTCATATTACCTCTGACATCGATTGTCATCTCAACTTGGCACTCGTACTTAACTCTAAGTACGCCAGTGGTGTTAGGTCCACAAAGACTGCCATGTCCATATTACCTCTGAGCAGATATGCACTTCCGTCCCCGATGGAATTGTATCCTAGGAGTTTGTCATGTCCATATTACCTCTGAACAAACCTTCCTAAAATCGGCTGTCGATTATCATGTTCATATTACCTCTGGTATCGATTGTCATCTCAACTTGGCACCCGTACTTAACTCTAAGTACGCCAGTGGTGTTAGGTCCACAAAGACTGCCATGTCCATATTACCTCTGAGCAGATATGCACTTCCGTCCCCGATGGAATTGCATCCAAGGAGTTTGTCGTGTTCATATTACCTCCGAACAAACTCTTCGAGTTTTCGGCACCTCTGGTATCGATTGTCATCTCAACTTGGCACCCGTACTTAACTCTAAGTACGCCAGTGGTGTTAGGTCCACAAAAGACTGCCATGTCCATATTACCTCTGAGCAGATACGCACTTCCGTCCCCGATGGAATTGAATCCAAGAAGTTTGTCGTGTTCATATTACCTCCGAACAAACTCTCCGAGTTTTTGACTATCGATTATCACATCGGTTGTCATCTCAACTTGGCACCCGTACTAGATTCTCAGGGTACAATCAGATCAAGATGCATCCTGAAGACGAGAAGTACACTGCCTTCTGGACCCCGTTGGGGGTATATTGCTATACGGTCATGTCCTTCGGATTGAAGAACGCCGGGACTACATACCAACGGGCTATGAGTAACATATTCCATGAGCATTTACGCAAAACAGTAGAATGTTACGTGGACGACATAGCCGTCAAGAGCCGCCTCAAAGACGATCACATTCAAGACTTGAGGACGGTATTCGAGTTAATGCGCCAACATCAACTCAAGATGAACCCTACGAAGTCCTTTCTGGGTGTATTTAGTGGCAAATTCCTGGGATTTGTCATTACCGTCAAAGGCATCCAAGTGGACCCTGACAAAGTCCAGGCCATCGTAGAAATGCGACCGCCCCGCAATCTGAGGGAACTCTGGGGATTTCAAGGCCGTCTGGCTTATATCCGGAGGTTCATATCCAACCTCTCGGGAAGATGTCAGCTCTTTTTCGCATCTCATGAAGAAAGGTGTATCCTTCATATGGGACGAAACCTGTCAACAAGCATTCGGAGATATCAAACGCTACCTCACCAGTCCGCCAGTTCTGGTGCCTCCCATCATGGGAAGACTATTCTTGCTGTACGTTCGAGCGATGGATCATTCGCTAGGAGCTCTTCTCGCACAGAAGAACGACATGGGTCATGAACTGGCTATCTATTACCTCAGCAGGATGATGGTCGGAGCCGAACACCGGTACAACCCAGTGGAGAAAGAATGCTTGGCTCTGATGTTCGCTATCCAGAAGACGCGGCACTATGTCACCGGCCAGACTATTCATATCATCTCCAGGATCAACCTTCTTCGAGTACTGATGAGCAAGCCAAGTGCTCTTAATTCCCGACTCGCGACTTGGGCGATGCTGTTAACACCATATGACATGGTATACGTCCCGCAGAAGTCCATCAAAGGCCAAGCGCTGGCCGACTTCCTAGCTGCTCATCCGATCCCGGAGGCCTCCAAATTATACGAGGACATCCCTGACGAAGTTGCAGAATGTAATTCCGCAATGGAAAGTGACGCATGGCAACTGTTCTTCGACGGCGCCTCCAGGACTGGTCCCAAGGGAAACGTGATTTCAGGGGTAGGAATCGTCCTGGTCACTCCTGATAAACTCGTCATCTACCAAGCATATTCTCTTAGCGAGCCATGCTCCAACAATGTGGCAGAGTACAACGCTCTGCTAATCGGGCTCCAAGTCGCCAAAGAGCTGGGGGTCGAGTCCCTGGAAGCTTTCGGTGATTCTCTGCTTATAGTCAATCAAGTCAGGGGAATATATGAAGTCCGGAATCCAGACCTCATCCCCTATCACCAAGCAACGGTCGAGATAGCCATGACATTCAAAGGGTTCTTCCTAGAGCATGTACCTCGATCTCAGAATCTGGAAGCTGATGCCCTAGCCAGTCTAGCTGCGGATTTAGCCACTCCTATAAGAAGACAGGATTCGGTAATCCTTCTTAACAGAGATTTATTCTGTGTGAAGAACAACTTTCACATAGAACGCAGCTACGCTGTGAACACAGATCCCCCTAGAAGAGACTGGAGAAGTCCCTTCATAGATTTCGTCGCATACGGAATCTTGCCGGAGGACCCCAAAGAAGCGGTATCCGTCAAAAGACGATCATTACGCTTCTACTTCGAGGCATCTTCACAATGCCTATATCGCCGGACCTACGACGGACTGCTATTGAGATGTCTCTCTAACGACGAAGCACATCAGATTATCCGGGAAGCTCACGACGGCGTATGCGGAGCACATCAGCTCGGTCCTAAGCTACAGGATCGTATCAGGAGATTGGGCTATTACTGGCCCACTATGATCGCAGACGCGATCAACTATGCAAGACAATGCAGAGCCTGTCAGGTTCATGCAGACTTTATACATCAACCGTCTGAATATCTACATCCTACGGTTGCATCCTGGCCTTTCGAAGCATGGGGTATGGATATCATTGGTCCTATTCACCCGTCTTCTTCCAGAGGTCACCAGTTCATACTGGCCATCACGGATTACTTCTCCAAATGGGCAGAGGCGATCCCTCTTGCTGAGGTAAAGGCGTCTAATGTAATCAGCTTCATCAAGCATCACGTCATTTATCGCTTTGGGATTCCCCGAAGGATAATCCATGACAATGGGCCTCAGTTCATCAGCCAAGCGTTTCATCGATTTTGCGATAAAAATCGGATACATAATATTGCCTCTACGGCATATTATCCAGCTGCTAATGGTTTGGCGGAAGCTTTCAACAAAACCATTATCAAACTCTTGAAGAAGTTTGTCTCTTCAAACAAAAGAGATTGGAATGAGAAGCTGGACGAATGCCTCTGGGCATACCACACAACGGTACGAACACCGACAGGTTGTACCCCATTTTCACTGGTCTACGGGAGCGAAGCAGTTCTCCCCATTGAAATCCAGATCCCGTCACTCAGGATAGCCGTGACTAATGAGCTGACTCAAGAAAAGAATGACCTGTTAAGGCTTCAAGAGCTAGAAGGATTAGACGAGAAACGCCTCCAAGCTCAACAACGCATCGCGCTCTACCAAGCACGCATCTCCAAAGCTTTCAATCATAAAGTAAAGGAAAGAGTGTTCAAAGTCGGCGAGCTAGTTTTAGCCGTAAGAAGGCCGATGATTCTTACTCACAGGAGTAAAGGCAAATTCCAGCCCAAGTGGGAAGTCCCTTATGTGATCGAGACAACGTTCTCAAACGGCGCTTACCGGTTAGCCCAGCCTAATGGAGACCTGTTAATGGCTCCTATCAACGGTAAATTCCTGAAAAGGTACTATGCTTAAACTCCCCTGCTCAAGTGGAATATAGCGAGAATCTCAATTCTGACAAAACTACTTCCAGAACGAAACTAGTTGGGTCATATTCTATCATGTCCGTATGACCTCTGAATAGATATGCCCTGCTAAAAGGTTATCAAGAGTCTATCACGTTCATACTGTCTCTGATATCACTCTCGCCCAAATCTGTCATTTACATTCCGAAATGATGGGTCCATAAAGTCAGAAAAGAGTCGCTTTTATTTATTCCTAAAAAGAGCAGAATTACATTTGGGAAGCAAAAAGAAGAAAGGGTACATCATTGTGGGGGAGCGGTCAGATCGCGAATCAGCTGTACCAGTGCAGCTATCCTCTTATCCCTGGAAACCAAGGCATCAGAGCGGGCCCGCTCCAGCCGTGCCTCAGGATTGTTCATAAAGGACAGCTCGGCCCTTGCCCGAAGAGAGCCAGCACGGGCAGCTTCTGCGCATTCCAGATCCCGTCGTGCTGCGCTCAGTCGACCAGTCGCTACATCTAGACCTGCCAACGACTGAGAAGCCCACTCCTCTGCCAGAGCGAGTTTTTCCTTTAACTTGCGGGCCCTCGCTACGTTCCCTTTATGCTCGGATTGGCACTTCGTCTGAATAGCAAGAGCCTCCTCCACGACAGCTTTTCTTTCATCCATCTCCAGCTTATGTGCTTTGATGGAGTCATCTAGGCTTTCCAGCTGTTTAGTAAGTCGCGCAGTCATGAGGTCATATCTGGCCTGAACCTCAGCTTCAAGGCTGCCCCGAGCCAGCTGCAAGTATTCGTTAATAGGTTGCTCCAAACCATTAACCATCGCCTCCAGGGCGTCAACTACCCCAGAATCGCCGAACTCCCTGACCGCCCCGATCGGAAACTGAGAAGCCTTCTTCAGACGCTCGAAGTCTAGATTCTTCGCCAACACCATTGATATCAGCGTTTTCAAACTGGTGTAAAAGAGGCTGGTGTATTGCTCGGTCAGCGCGACTAGATCCGATTGGACGCCAGGAGTGGCCGCGATATTGGCAAGTCCCCCTCCAGGAATGATTGCAGACGAGGTGGCCGCAGTCGCCGTCTCGGGCAGGTGGTGCGACCGAATGAGGTGCGACAACGACGGTCGAAGTCATCGGCATACTCGCGAGAGGCGAGGTCACGACAACGGGTTCGTCCTTCTCTTGAGGTGACGAAACCACTCCGGGCGAGTTGGCCCCTGAAGATATTTCCTCCTCGAAGTCGGGCGCCTCCGTATCATCGCCAGGAGCCCGAGCAGAGCCAGAAGGCGCTTCAACGCTATACTCCCCGTGGACGCCGTCCCCTGAGAAGAGGACAAGAAAGTTGATATCAATATGATGGTAATCTTTCTAAGAGGAGACATAAAGATGACATTTACCCGTAGCCAACGGTATATATGTCGCATCTGCAGCCCACGTAGCTAAACCACGTCTTAATGACGCAATGCGAACTGTCATACCTGGAGAAGGGGGTGGGCCCACCGACACCACCAGGTGCTCTACCGAGCCTCCACCAAGACGCGGTCGAGGTTCGTCAGCCGGAATCTCGCCAGGCTCGCTCACGGACAAGGCAAGAGTTTCATCCGTTGCTGGTCCAGGGAAAGATTCTCTCATTTGCTTCGGCCACGCAGGCGATTTCGTTCCACTACCGGAGGCGGTGGCAGCAACGGCAGCCTCAGGCAGGAGTTCTCCGGCATCGCCAGCCGAAACTAAGGATCCCTCTCCGAAAGGCGAGGAACCTCCAATCAAAGAGACATCCCCGACAGGAGAGACAGCAGGTTCCTCTCTAAGAGCCTCAATACCAGGAATCCGGAGAGAACGAGCAACCGTCTTCTTCTTCCTCTTGCGAGGGGAAGTCTACTTCGAAGCAGGAGCCCTTCGCTTCCCAGAGACTGCCAAAGCCCCCGCAGGCGGAGGCACTTCACACCTCGGCACCGACACCAGAGGCTCATTCGGAGTGACGGACCCCTCACCCTCGTCAGACGAAACCGAGGGGACTTCGACTCTTCCCCCAGACTTGGGAGAAGGCACTCTAAAGCTTCCACGCATGTCAAAATCGCGATGGAAGGTGTTGATCGCCACATAGAATTGGGCATACGAATGGAGGATGCGCAACTCCGTGGAGAGTGTGACGACCGGCACGATAAAGATTGCTCCCGTGCAACCCATGATAAAATACCGCCATCCTCTGGCTCCATCAATGAGTTCGCCCCTGGACCTGAAGCTGGTGGCGGCATTGCCCACGTGCAGCTGATCGTACCCAAACTGCCTGGCGAACCGACTAGGCAAGTAGGGCTCGAAGAAACAATGATCTTCGCTTCTGTACAGCAAATGGGAGGGTCTGATGCAGACCAACCAATTAAAAGCTTCCGGAGAAAGATTGGTCTTCTCTCCACCTAAATCCTCAAGCCTAATACCCGACCGATTGCGATGTACAGAGGGGACAGTGCAGAGGAGCTTCCAGCAATGACCGAGGCTCAGCACCAGCCGACAGTCTAAGACTGTGTTCACGTTCCAGGGAGAGTCCTTGTAGTTCAGCAAAAAACTACCCCCTGAACTACTGCCAGGGCCGGGAGACATCACCCGGGGGTTGTGGAGAATTAACCATCCCATCAAATACAGGTATGGTAACTCTACCCGGGGAAAGCTATCACGCCGAGCTTCATCGACGAGCAGTCCATCAGTCATGGCTCTCAAACCAGCCTGTATACGGCACACCATGGCAGGGAGCAAGCCCAGTCTTGCCCCGAACACCAGGCGCACGGCAGGCCACAGGATGTTCCGGTGAATGCGGTCCGCGGACGCGATACCGGGCACCACTACTCGACGCAGCCATATGGAGAGAAAGCCAGCCAGCCTGGCTTCCTTAGACAGAGGCTTGCGGCAACGCCTCAAGTAACTGTAGGCCTTAGTGCCTTCAGGGTACTTTCCTACCCCGTCATTGAGAATCTGATCTGGAGCTTTAGCATCCTCCATAAGATCCTCGACGACCTGGGCACTGAGCACGCCCAAACAGTTCACGGGCTCATTCTTGCCCCCCGAAACTTTCTCCGACTTGACGGCCTTGGCCCGGTGGAAGAAGAGGTAGGACATCCACTTAGTGGTGTGAGCCAAATCAGAAGGCTCATCATAAAAAGCAGTGCACGTGAAGTAATGACACATCAGCTCCTGATACACCTCCACAACTCGAGGGTCCGAGTCCTCAAACTCCCGGTTGGTGGGAACATACTCTTCATATGCGGTATCCTCCATCGGCAGTCTCGAGATCACTGCCATCTCATGGAGGGCCAACCCCAACTCCCCCAGTGGAGTGGCGAAGGTCCCGGTGAGCGAAATGTATCGCTCTATCAGTGCCAGAAACAGGTTAGGGTTGGGAGGTAACCCAACACTCGTCGCACTCACAGCAGCATACAGTCCGATGACCTCCAGCTCTCTCCGAAAATGCTTCAAGGCCCAGTCAACTAAGCAAGTCCATCGGAGGTTTGTTGGGGTGATCCACCCATTGCACCGAGGATTCTCCTTGGGGTATACCCCCCCTCGCCCCATGAAGTCGTTGCAGAAAGTCGGCAATTGGACCGGCTGGATCACTGAACCGTCTTCACTCGGGACGCTGCCCGGGCACAGTCCCCTGAACAGCGTCACAACGCCGGAAGGGCGGCTGACAAACGACCCCTGGTCAGCTCCTTTCCGATGAAAGATCTTCCCCGGCTTGCCATGAAGATCGGGAGTCAGCGTCCACGACATCCTCCTGGAATGTGTCGCATGGGAGAAAGCCGAGATAGGATAATCTCTCGACATCGTTGGCAGATACAAGACCACACTCTCGGCGGGGAAAACCCAGGGTTCTCTCTTGGGCTTCGTCTGGGACTGTTTGTCAATCATGTCCCCAAAAAGAAAAGCCGGCTTGATATACTGGTCCCCGTCTATGTACGTCAGGGGCTCTCCATTAATCATGTTCAGCAACGTCCGCTCGTCCTGAGCCGATATCAAGATCTTCCTTCCTTCAGGATACTGGGGTCCGGAGATAGGAAATGTCACGTGGGACAGATCCTCCAGATAGTTTGAGTGCAGCATCCCGACAGCGGAACCCATCACCTCGGCCAGTGGAGACTCATGCAAGTCAACTGCAAAAGTGCAAGGAAAACACGTCATTACAAATCTTGCAAAGACCAAGAAACGACCGTCTGTGCTTTACGTCAAGACTGTACAAAATTTGGTCATTTTACGCCGGAAGTCACATCCAGAAGCGTAATTGGCGGTATACAGTCCGTGCTTTACGCCAGACTGCCAAAATTCTAGTTATTACGCCGGAGGTCCCATCCACAAGCGTAAAACTAAAATTTTATAGTATACACCAAGTTTTCGGCAGTTAGAGCTTTTACGCTCAAAACTGCGAAAACATGGAGTTTTACGCTGGCACATTAGAAATGTGGGCGTAAAAGATAAAAACGTCTCCGTGCGTCATCTTCCTCAAAGAGGCTATCAGCACAGAAGACGACCTAGCGCGGTCACGTTCAACGTGTGCGAAGGATTTTTCGTCGTTCTTTGTCATCCCAAAGGCTCTACCTCTGAGGCCGGGTGCGCTACTCGTCGGCGGGATACTTCGCTCAGAAGAGAGTTCACCTTGCCCGACCGA
The DNA here is from genome assembly GCA_036927795.1 of Iris macrosiphon. NCBI lineage: Eukaryota > Viridiplantae > Streptophyta > Magnoliopsida > Asparagales > Iridaceae > Iris > Iris macrosiphon. The sequence goes on from JAYESA010000015.1 coordinate 125,994,696, forward strand.
AGACTCTCGCTGGGGCAGAAGAACGAGAAGACGAACCTATACTATTTACCTTAGTGGAGGGGATTTGTTTCGGCGCCATTTCTGAAAACTCGGAGCGCTCGGATGAAGAACGAGGGGAAAGACTCAAAACAGTCGAAGGCTCTCTTTCGCAGAAGACGGATGAAAAGTTTTTTCTCTCAGAAGCTTGGGATATATATCGAGTTCGGGTCGACTCCTCGAATCCTCGGACGGGCTCCTCGAAACCCCAAACCAAAATCTCACAATTAATATTTGGTTATGATTGGGTACTACGTCAGCCCACTACTCTCGAAAAGCGGACAGTCAGCAAATTCGAAGAGTTTTTCGTGCAAAAACATGTCAGCGGTTCCTACGCTAAAGAGCTTTCTACGCTCGACAGCAACAGATCTACGGTTTTTACGCTCACAAGCTACAAGTCTATGGTTTTATGCCCGGATGCCTTTGTGCTCGGTAGCTTTTATGCTCGAGAGGCTACAAACCTACGACTTTACGCTCAGCAGATACCAAATCGATGATCTCACGCTCGGTGGCGTTTAGTTTATGCTCGGAGGCAATGGATCCACGACCTTACGCCCGGAAGATTTCTTTTATTCACAGGCTACAAATCTACAGTTCTACGCTAAAGGAGCTTTCTACGCTCGACAGCAACAGATCTACGGTTTTTACGCTCGCAAGCTACAAGTCTATGGTTCTATGCCCGGATGCCTTTGTGCTCGGTAGCTTTTATGCTCGAGAGGCTACAAACCTACGACTTTACGCTCAGCAGATACCAAATCGATGATCTCACGCTCGGTGGCTTTCTACGCTCAATAGGCTACGAACTCAGGATTTTTCAGCTCATCTACACTACGGATCTCTGACTTTCCGCATGTCCGAATAGTTCTCGAGGCGGTCGATTACAGGAGTTCACACAGAAGATACTCCTTCTTGACCTCAAAATATCTCAAGTACCCGAAACATACAGAGTTCAAATATTGAGAAATTACTCTTCTTGGGTCAATTGGAGGTTCATCCAGACTCCCGTCTGAATATCTCGTCTATCAAGATGGCAACTCAGTTTGACAGCCGTTTCTCGACCATGTTTTAAGGGATTTTCGAGAAATCATACTTGAAGACGAAGTCTGAACAAAAATTCTGTTCATCAGAAGCAAAGACAACAGTTCAGAGCTCTACGCGGTTCCTCAGTCCTAGCAGCATGACAGTTCTAAATGTTCAAAATGCTCAACAGCGTTCTATGGACTATTCGCTGTGCGCAAAAGACAGGATCTAGCACTCTTTCTATCAGAGTCGGCGTAAAGAATCAGACGTGTCGAAGCTACACATATTCAGACTTCACAGCAACGTATGGCAAGATGATCATATGAAGAAGCAAGACGATTTTATTAAAAATTAAAGTCATGATTACATATGAGAGAAATCTAATCTACAAGGGTTTTTCTTCATTTTCATGATTACATCTGAGGGAAACTCCGTCGACAAAAGGGCTTCCTTATCATCGTCCGAAGATCGCACCGAGAAGCTGTTCTGACAGGTTCTCACGTTGGTGATGGTCTTCCTCTTCTTCCAAGAAGATGATCAGTGGCGGGAGGATACAAAAATGGGCATAGACCCATCCTCCAACAGAAGGAAAGCAGGGTAAATCTGCTGTCCTACAGACCACCGCCTCTCAAGCCGGGACAGAGATGGTCTGTCTGCCTCTCGTCACCAGAGGTAACGGGAGAAGGTGCCACTTGCAAGCAGCGTGGTCTAATACGACCCTTCCCCTCTCCCGAAGAACAGCCATATAAAGTTGCTGATTATCCCGAGCAAGGGAGGCTAAGATATCCTTCCATGATCCATCGTTGCGGTGGACACTTGCTCGAAGACGCCGTCTTTTTCGGCTCCTTACACGCTGGAAAAACATGATCTCCTTCTTCCTCAGAGCGACCCGACGAACTTCGGCGATCATCTCTGCGTGGTGATGAGAATGTGGGGAGAACGAGTTAAACCCCCCAGCCTTTTTATAGGCGAAAGAGATCACACCGGTCCCCAATAAATCCGCCATAAAGTCAGCATCGACCGTTTCAACGCTCCATTCAGAAATGTTTCGAGTTACGAGGAACGGTTCATGCTTCATTCAAAGCGTTCCAAATTTCGAGGAATTTGAAAGCTTTGAAGGGGGTCTTGTAGAAGCATGAAAAATACGCTGGATGGCTATACGCAGCATATTGATGCAGAGCAGCGTAAACAGAGGCCTTCAGAGCCATCAAGCGTGCAACAGAGCTTTCTCCGCCAAACACAGCATGAAATATAAGCTCAAACGTAAGGCAGTACGTCCAAAACCGCTTCAGCGTAAACATGGTGCTTCATCGACTCCTGGGCGTAAACCCCATCCTCTTGCAAAGCAGCATTGAAGTGTACGAGAGACGCTTCGTATTCTCCGAAGTAAACCTGTCAGATCCTGCAATGAACCTGACGTCTGGACTTCTGACAAAGGGATACTGCTCGACTACCCAGGGATACTGCTCGACTACCCAGACGACGGCTATAATGATGGCTCGGCACTGCGACCCAGGCTGTCATTTACCGCCATCTCCTTTGCGTAAACTGCTTTTACGTGCACGAAGGGATACGCTGCCTTGTTTTACACAGGCGGACATGAGCTGTTTACGCTCTGCGGTAGACAAACCGCCTGCCACATCAAAAGTTGCACTCCGTACGGGGCTCGAGGCACGTCTCTACGACTAATGCACAGAGCGATGACAGTTGCTCGAGGCACGTCTCTACGTCCAATGCACAGAGCGGTGACAGTTTCTCAAGGCACGTCTCTGCGACTGATGCGCAGAAGGGCTGCAGACCTTCAAAACACGCTTCCGCATTTAATGCACAGGATGATGGCAAATCTCGGCATTTAATGCAAGAGATTTGATTATATCTTCAAAAGCCGTAATTTCGGTTAAGACGTCCATATCAGCACTCTGGCACGGTACGCAGCGGCTTCTACGCTCACTCGGCCTCTATGACCACTCGGCTTCTACGCCCACTCGGCCTCTATGACCACTCGGCTTCTACGCCTATTTCGGCTTCTATGCCTACTTGGCTTCTACGCCATGGTGACAGACATTGGCTTCTACGCTCACCTCTTCTACACGAAGGATACCTACCTACGTGGCTTCTACGCCGTGATCTTCGTAGCGATTATACGCGTTTTGTCCCTTAGTTGGACCCGCGTCACACGCTCATTCAAAGGATCATCTATACGCAGGCATTGGTTATTTTAATCGTTGTGTAAAAGGGTGTTGTACTTTCCACTCCTCGGTTTCTACACCGACGGAGTGGTCACTGTCACCAAAACTCTATAAATAGAGACCTCTATCAATGAGGAACAAGGTCGAAAAATTGGTCAAGAGAACCAATATCAGATCCACGGTCGACAAATAGAAAGATCGAACCAGAGGTCAAGAGAGAGAGAGAGAGAGAGAATCCGGAGCTCAGACAAAGAGCAGGGATCGACGACTTTGGCATCGTACATCCACCCTCTTCTGCAACCTTCGAAGCTGCTACCTGTCTTCTACGGCACTTCTTCAACATCGTGTGGTCCAAGGGCTAAAGTGATCGACTGCAGATCAGACACCTATAGCAATATTTACCCAGATTAAATTAATTGTACTCCCACATCCTCGTATAGGATCAAATTGTACAAGTTTGTTTGTAAACCAAAGAAGGCGGGTTTTGTGTAAACCCCATCTTGAATACATTTTCATCCTTTCGTTTTCCCCCACAAACAACAAATGCGGTAGGATGCAAGTTTTTTGACCAAATGAAGTGCTAAAGATAGTGCAAGGCAACTTATTGGTTATAAAGGGATATAAATTATCATCAAACTTGTATCAATTGAACAAGAGCACTTATCGTCAAACTTATATCAATTGAATGGGAGCACGATTAATGTTAGCGTAGCCGTCATTACAGAGAAAGAGGTGGAGGATATTGTAAGGCCCTTTTGTAACTCCCTTTTGTATCAATTGAAAGATGTAGAGAAGGATTCTATGAAGGCGAGTGGCACGTTAGACGAATATGATCTGATTGAGATGGAGGTTCTTTGCACTCATGCGCATACAAACATCGAAGGTCTTGTTGGGCTGTAATGATGCATCGATGTTTGTATCCTCACGAGTTCGAAAAACCTCCACCTCAACCGAATCATCTTCGTCTAATGTGCCACTCACCTCTGTAGAATCCTTCTCTACATCTTTCAATTGATACAAAAATGGAGTTACTAATGGGCTTTCCAGTATCCTCCACCTTTTCTCTGTAATGACGGTCATACCACCATCGACCGTGCTCCCGATCAATTGATACAAGTTTGACGATAATTTATGTCCCTTTATGACCAATAAGTTGTCTTGCACTATCTTTCGCACTTCATTTGAATACATACTCACTTGAGGTGGATGGGCAGGTCACGAAGATGGATAATGAGGATTCACCCCAACATGAACCATATGCAATAACATTAAGGAGATCGGGATGTATAAACAACGCACCGGTCAAGTATAACTACAAAGACGAATATCCAAGCGATTATAAGGAGCTATTGAGAAAGAGGATATAAGTGGTTAGATAGTTGCCACGACAAAGGAGATAGGGTCACTTTGGAAGAATGATACTTGAATCGTAGTCGAGTTACCTAAGGGCAAAAGTGCTATTGGCTATGGGTGAGCATTATTTAGTTTTGGACCGAGAATCGAACCATACCAAGCTGAATAATATATTCGGTTTAGTTTGAATTTTTTTTGGGTCTGGTTTAGGTTTTGAAAATACTAAAATTCCTTGTATTCGATTTTGATTTCGATTTTGGTTTTGGTTTTGGTTTCGATCCAAAATCGAAAAACTAATAAGACTTGAGCAATTATGTAAGCACTCCATTTTATGCATATTTTAGGATTAAAAATATGTTTATTTTTGTGAATATTTTGGATATAATAATTCTATATATGTGTTTTAAAGCCCTTTTTTTAATTTAACAAGTAGTCCAAGTTTGGGCTCAACTTTAAAATACAACAAACACATCTATAAAAATATATTTTAAAATATAATTTAACCCTAATTCCAACTTTGGAGCTTGTCCATTAAACAATAAAACTAGCCCGATCGAACAAACCGAATAAACTAAATCGATTATCGGTTCGGTTTCGGTTATGACTAATTTTGGTTCGGTTTCTATTTCGATTTTGGTTATAGATTTTAGGAAGTTCGGTTTATTCTTTTTTACTATTTCAGTTTGGTTGAAACCGAATAAAATGAACGCTCACTCCTACTATTGGCTGCAAACGGGTATTCGGGAAAATTGAGAATGAGGAATAAAAGACACGTTTATTCGCGAAGGTTTATGCTGAAAAGTAGGAAAATGACTATAACAAAATTTCTTGTTTGTGCTCAAGCATATGTTTATTCAAGTTTTCTTAGCATTTGCAGCGACTCGGGACATGGAGTTAAAGCAAATGGACATAAAACTACTTTTCTGCGTAGAGTTAGAAGAAAAGACCTTCATGAGGTAACCGAAGGTTTTATAGAGCCCGGGAAGGAGGATTATGTTTGTAATCTCAGGTGCTTTCTTTATAGGTTGAAGAAATCTCTTCGATAGTGGTACAAGCGCTTCGACTCTTTCAGGTTGAAGACAAATTTCCCTCAATATGAGTATGACAATTGCGACAATTGCGCTTACTCAAGGAGGCTCAATGTTGGGTCGTCAACATATCTTCTCTTATATGTTGATGACATATTGATTGCGTCAAAGAGTATAACAGAAATCAACGCAGTCAAAGCTTCAATGAATACAAAATTTGACATGAAGGATTTAGGTGGAGTATGGAAACATCCTTGGAATGAAAAGTCAACGAGACATAAAAGTTGGAAAGCTATGGCTATCCTAAAAGAAGTGGATCGAGAAGGTGCTGAAGAGATTCATCATGAAGGAATCAAGACGAGAGCACCCCGATCGCCAGTCATTTCGAGTTATCCTCTAAAGAGTGTCCGAAATCAAAGGAGGAGAAGGATAAGTCATCTCGAGTTTCGTATGCGAGTGCGTTGGGATCGTTGATGTATATTATGTTATGCTCTCGTCCCGATTTGTCATATGTAGTCAGTTTGGTAGTAGGTACATGTCAAATCCAGGAAAGCTTCATTAGGAATCAGTAAAGTGGATACTTCGATATCTAAAGGCTCTAATGATTTCGGTTTGTTGTTTCACAAGTCGGAACAAGGATCAAGCTAGTTGCAGGGATATGCGGATACTGATTACGTTGGAAGTCGACACTTAATGACATTGTGGCACTTTCCACTTTGGAGTCAGAATACATGCGGCATTTAAGACATCGAAGGAGGCCCCGTAGTGAAAACGCCTAGTTGGCAAGTTAGAATGTGCAAGTCCATTTGTTTTGTGACGGTCAAAGCACAATTTTTTGCCAAGAATTTAGTATATTATAGTCGGACGAAACACATTGATGTACGATATTACAAGATAAGGAGTGGTACAATAATGCGTTCATATCTTTGGAAGATTAATACTACGGTAAACCTGACAAACATGTTAACGAAGGTGATTCATATGGAGAAGTTTAAGTAGGGGTGAGCATTATTCGATTTTAGACCGAAAATCGAACTGAACCGAACCAAATAGGAAATTCGGTTCGGTTTAAAAGCAATTCGGGACGGGTTCGATTTTAAAAAAACTCTATAATTCGGTTTTCGTTTACGAGTTCGGTTATTGGATTCATATTTGGTTTAAAACCGAAAACCAAAAACCGAATAGTATGTAAAATTACAAAACTACACTCACCATTAAACCCTAACTATATATTCTCTTTTTCTCTCTCTCTCCTCTCATTCTTTCTTTTCTTTCTCAAATCTTAACTTTCTTTCTCAAATCTTAACAAAACTGGCTGTTCTGGATCTGGAGTCCTCTCAATCTCAAAACAAAAAAACCCAACCCCTAGTAACCTAACCCTCCTCCAACGCCTCTTGCCTCCGCCTCCGGCCTCTCTCACCGTCTCTCTTCTTACTATCTCTCAGCCTCTCTTCTCACGATTTAGGAGTTGCAATATTTTTTTGTTTTGTTCCTACTAGAAAGCTTTCTTTGTTTCTGATACTTGTTTACTCCTTTGATTCCTTCTTTTCCTTTCTTAAATCTGCTTGCTTTATGGATGAAAGAATGGGTTCTCTCCTTATTTTTATTATTTTCTATCTTATTAGCTTTCTTCTTCTTTAGGTTTCTTTTCTTGTGTTACCAGTTTGCAAGTTTTTTTTCCTCTTCTTTGTTCACTTGCACTTATTTAATCACCCTTTACAATTAATTCTTTACGATTTGATTTATTCTACAAACTATTATTTGATAATGACATTTTTATTATTTGATGTTCCTGCTTCAGGTTTTTCATTTAGTGCAAACTGTAGAAAGTTATTTAGGAGAACAATGATCTTGATTTACCTTCACCCAACCGAATAAACTAAATAACCAAACCGATTTAATTCGGTTCGGTTTGATTCAGTTATGACACATTTCGTTTTGGTTTTGGTTTTGTTTTTCATGAATTCGGTTAATTCGGTTTTCACTAATTCCGTTCGGTTGAGATCGAATTAATCTAATACTCACCTTTAAGTTTAAGTCGCCTTGACTTTTTTCTCTCCAAGAAATCAAGTTTGAGGAAGATCTCGCCCCCGGTAGGAGGGTCGTGATCGTGTTGGTAGGCAAGGGAAACCAAAGGAGAACTAAAGTTAAATGAACATGGAGGTATCGACAACATTCTATCTAATAAGCTGACTAGTTGAACGATAAGCTAAGGTGAAGATTGTTATATATGACTTATGTTCAACTAGGCGCAGTCCTATGATCGGAGAAGTCCAAAAATAGCCGAAGCAGCGATACGAGACTCAAAAGAGTCAAGAATGTGCCGCACACTGTCGGTATACCGTCGATATACCATGTGTGTGGGTTCGTTTCAGCAAGTTTGGCATTTTTTTGTGCGTATCCAGCATTCATGCGGAATACTGCCAACATGTTGTTGGCTCAATATGATGCTATTTCAAAGAACATTTAATATTAAAGATGCTGCTATCGACGATCCAGATTACTCCCGACTTTGTGGATTGAGAGAGCATATTTAAGGGTTTTCTCATACCCTAGAAAGGAAACTTGAGCAAAAGGAGACTGATCTAGAGTTTTCTAGCTTGAGAGTCATTAAGGGATTCTTCAAGTAGAAGGAGAGAGCTCCTTCGAGATCTCGTTAATAGTGTGTTTCGCAATAGGTATATCTTTGTGATCATTCTAAAGTTCTCTTGTTGATTTAATAAAGTTCTCCTTTGCCCGTGGACGTAGGCAGATCTAGATTGAACCACGTCATATTGTATGTTTGTGTGTTTATGTTCTTGGTTGCTATTGTTCAATTTTTGTGCCTTGTTTAATGATTCACGGTTTCAATAACATGCAACTTTGAAGACTTTCTCGAGAAATCAGGGAGGCGAAGGACGATGACAGTTGCAAACTTTTCTTTATTTCATCGCGTAACAACTTTAGTCCATATGAACTCCGCTAATAAGGCAACTAACAACATAGGCTACAATGATATCAAATCCCTTGACATGATCAACTAGTATGAAAAAATAGGGTGCACGTGGCACTACTGGAGAACTATATCATTTAAGTGAAGTTTGGAGATGGAGAGGAGAGAAGAGAAGGAGAAAAGTAGGAGAAGAGAGAATATGTGAAAGGAGATTGCAAGAACCTAAAACCCTAGATTGCATCTCCTATCTATTTATATTGATATGCAATACACCCACAATTACTATTATACCCTCATAAGATAAATAACAAAATAACTTTAACACCCTCTCTCAAGCTGGAGCATATAGATCTAACATGCCCAGCTTGCTACATAAATCAGAAAATGGACCACGAGCAAGTGGTTTGGTAAGGATATCAACTAATTGATCCTCCGACCGAAAATAATGAGTGACAATCTGTTTCTTTAGCAACAAATCACGAACAAAATGACAATCCGCCTTGATATGCTTAGTGCATTTATGAAACACTGGATTACTTGCAATAAAATTGTCGACTGATTGTCACAATACATTTTCATCGGAATATGAATCATAATCCTAATTTCATGAGGAAGACTGCACCCACATTATCTCAGAAGCTGTATGAGACATCCCACGGTACTCGACCTCTGCACTAGAACGAGTCACAACATTCTACTTCTTACTACGCCACGTGATAAGATTGCCACTCACAAACTTACAATAGCCAGAAGTAGACCTGTCACTGCGACTGCCTGCCCAATCAGTATCAATGAACCCTGTCACCGTAAGCAACTGGGAATGTTTGTACAACAAACCCTTTCTAGGCTCAAGTATCGAAGAATGCGAGAGATAACCTCCCAATGTGGTTGTCAAGAGGTATGCGTAAACTGACTAACTACTCCAACTGCATAGGCTAAGGCAGGTCTTTAAGTCCACAATTCCAGCATGATCGTTCCCAGATATAATGATATCATCAACATAAATAATCAATACGATAATACATGCTGAGGAAGGATGACAAAATACTGAATAATCTGATGTGGTACGCCGAAACCCATACTGAATGAGAACTGAACTGAACTTGTCAAACCAAGCTCGAGGTGACTGTTTCAGTCCATATAATACTTTCTTCAATCGATATATAAGTTTTTCATTTCCTGCCACAATATATTCCGGTGGTTGATCAATATAGATCTTCTTCTGTAAGTCACCATGCAAGAAAGCATTCTTTATGTCCAGTTGATATATAGGTCAATAGCGATTAATCGTCACAAAAATAAGAATCCGAACTGAATTCAGCTGAGTCACTGGAGAAAAAGTTTTCATATAATTCACACAATATGTTTGAGTATACCCTTTTGCAACCAACCGTGTCTTGAGGCACTCAACTGAACCATTGAGATGATACTTAACAGTGTACACCCCATCTACAATCCAATGTCTGCTTTCCAACATGAAGTGATGTAAGCTTCCAAGTTTGATTTTGATGTAAAGCATATATCTCCTCATTCGTTGCACTTTTTCAACCAGAAGATGACATAGCCTGCTTGTAAGTTTTGGTAATGAAAATAAAAGACAATGAAATAACAAATGCATGAAAAGATGAAGAATCACAGTGTAATAAAACATAATTAGAAATGTGATGCTTATTCTTTGTGGTACAAAGACGTTTTCTTTTTCTGAGAGCAATGGGAATATCATATGGGTCTATAGTAATGGGAGCAGAAATCTCAGACACGAAAATTGATTGATTGAGGGCTAAGTTCTGCGGAACCACTAGCCTGTCCTTGGATCTCTGATAAACCTGTAAAGGGAGAATGGAGACAAACTGATTCAAGAATGACCAGAAGTGGTATGAAAGATATCAAATCTGATGTAAAATGAATACAACGGTCTCCTGAAGGAACGAAAGGGGTAGACTCAAAGAAGGTAACGTCTGCAGTGATATAATACTTGCGTGACTGTGGACTGTAACAACGATAACCTTTTTGAGTACGAGGATAACCAAGAAAGACACTTTAAAGATCTAGGAGACAACTTATCTCGATTAGGTTCCAAGTTATGAACAAAATCAACACACTCAAACACTCGAGGAGGTAAAAAAAAGGAGCAACATCTGTATGTAAAATAAAAAATAAAACTTTTTATTTAATACAGATGATGGCATGCGATTAATTATATAACACGCAGTAAGAATGACATTTGTCCAATACTGTTTAGGGACATGCATATTGAACATGAGAGTTTGAGTCACATCTAAATTGTGTCGATGTTTGCGTTCGGCTATACCATTTTGTTGAGAGGTGTGGACACAACTAATTTGATGAATCATACCGCGATCAACACAAAAATTATTCACAGAAGATTGAGTATACTCCAAAGCATTATCAGAACGTAGAATTTTGATGCGTTTATCAAAAATCGTGTTTGTCTTAGTTTATCTACCATTTTGTGCTATTTTTGGCGGTATTTAATCATGTTACCGAGTGAAGTTCCTTGGGTTTGGTTTCCGGCATGAACTGTTTTGATCATTGGAGCCCTTTCTTGCTGTTCTGCGCCGGGGTGTGGGTGTGGTGGGGTTAAGAAATGCGCTGACATTTTGAGCCTTCGTTGACAAATGATTGGACCCACTAAATCAAGTCAGGGAGACAACTTGTGCTTATACCCCTAATTGTTTCTCAAATAAGCTATGGCTGGGACATGGTGTTAGAATTTTGTTGTCTTTTCTTATTGAACAATTTCATAATACAAAAATAAAAATTAAACAATGTTACCGGCCTCTGGGGAAGTCGTGCACGAAGCACTGCCCTAAGAGTTTATTCGGGATCTGTGTGCAGACGTACCCGAAGCTCCTAGTGGTAAAACCCCCGCACCACCGGTATCTCGTTGCCGCACACGACTTGGAGAGAACGACCAGAATTTAGCTCTGCCCAGAGCTTGGAGAAGATGAAGATCGAATAGAACAGAGTTTGGACAGAGGTTTCGTAAAAGAATTGTTTTTTATAGATTTACAAAGAATACAACCGAATATATATAAGCTGATAGGAAAACGGTCTGAATTAATTTTTGATTAATTCAGCCGTTACACAATGGAATTAAATGGGTGAACCTGGACACTTAAAAAAAAACGTTTCAAACAATCTGTAACTGACGAAATTGATTTCCAACGTTCAGAAATTAAATAAACAAAAAATGAAGAGGAGCAAAAAGAATTTTAGGATCCCAGCCCGAACCCGAAGAGGAAATCGGATCGGCATTCGGCGCCCGCAGATGTGGGCGCGTACCCGCACCCGTTACGCGCGCCGAACCGAACCGAGCCGAGCCGGGCCGGGCGGCGGCGGCGGCGCGTGCGTGTGGCCCAAGGGGTTCCCCACACAACAACTTAATAGAGCAAAGGAAAGAAACTAATATATGTACATAGTAAGGCTTTGCCCCATCCGATGTGGGACTAAAGAAAGGGAGAGGAATTGAACTTTTGCAAAAGAACAAACCAAAACCAACAATCCCCCCCCAAAAGGTCAAGTTCCGAAACAGAGATAAGAGTGAAGTAAATAGAGAGAGAGCATCTGGGCAGTAAAATACTATGCATAAATGAGATGGACTACAGCCTTGAATCTCACGTAGTGACTATTGCCTTAATATGAAGAAGTGCTTGATGGACTATGCCTTGAATCAGACTTCTTGAACCAGACTTAGAAAACAGCACACATAGTACGCTAGAGGTCCTTGGTCTATCGGGTGGCGCTTTTAAATGGCCATGCGCACTTTCTACATTCATGAGAGTTGTCTGGGATCGCCCTGTCCCATAGTCGCGGCCTTCACGACCTCTCATATAGGTAAGTCCTTAATGGTTGGTGATATGAATCAACCCAACATTACAGCTTGGACCTATTAAGAGTTTAAACTCATCCTAACCATATCACACAGGAACACTGTCACCATAGGGATGGGGAGTCATTGTACACATGTACAGCCGCTTGGGCTTTATTTTATTGAGACTTTAATCTCGAGTCAGTGTTCCATAAAGTCACCTAAGTTCAACTTGTTTCTACCCATTGAACCGGCTTCTTGGGATCTCCAGTCAGACTCGGTTGGGTTGCCACTGCTGGTGACTAACTTATGGGCTTAACCCCATCCCCCTCGATGATTCTAGGATCAAAGTCCTAGACAGACCCTTCGTCAAGTGATCTGCAAGGTTCTTTTCTGACTTTATATAGTCAAGAACCACATATTTGCCTAGTAGGCTTTTGATTGACTTGAAGCGCAGCTGCAGGTGCCTGTTCATCTTAGCATTCACAGAATCATGCTTTAGTAGTTCAATAACAGATTTATTATCACAATTTATAGAAATTGCAGGAACAGGACTAAGAGAAACAGGTATATGCATAATAAGATTTTTAAGCCATTCAGCTTCTGTACAAGTTGTATCTAAAGCTATCATTTCAGAGTCCATTGTACTCCTAGCTATGATAGTTTGCTTACAAGAGCTCCAGGAGATCGCAGATCCTCCTTGAGTAAATACATATCCAGTAGTAGATTTTATATCATGTGAGTCGGTTACCCAGTTTGCATCTGAATAACCTTCTATGATATCAGGGTGCCTAGTAAAATGAAGTTTGTAATCTAGGGTGCCCTTGAGATATCTAAATACCCTATCCAAGGCAGTCCAATGTGACTGATTTGGGTTACTGATATATCTGCTTAGTCTCCCAATAGCAAATGCAATATCAGGTCTTGTCCTGTTTGTTATATACATAAGGGAGCCTATCATCTGGAAATATTTATGTTGTTCCAAAGGTGGTCCTTCATTCTTTTTCAGTACAATACTGCTGTCATAAGGAGTAAGGACAGGTTTCTTATCAAATAACTCAAATCTTTTTAGCATTTTTTCAATTGAATGTGCTAAAGATAGAGTATAACCCTCTTTGCCTTTGGTCACTTGCATTCCTAAAATTAGGTTGGCTTCTCCTAGGTCTTTCATATCAAACTGGCTAGATAAATAGTTCTTTGTAATATTTATCAATTCCAGTGATGATCCTAGGATAAGGATGTCATCTACATACAAGCATAAAATGACACAATTTTTACATGTACCTTTAGAGTATATACATTTGTCATACTCATTTGACAAGAAACCATATTCACAAATTACTTTGTCAAATTTATTGTGCCATTGTTTGGGAGCTTGTTTCAGGCCATAGAGGGATTTTACTAGTCTGCAGACTTTCTTTTCTTGACCTTTAGCAATGAAACCTTCAGGTTGGTCCATATAAAGTTCTTCCTCTAGATCTCCATTCAAAAATGCTGTCTTTACATCCATTTGATGGATTAACATATCATGAATGGATGCTAAGGCCAAGAGAGTCCTAATGGATGTGATCCTAGCTACAGGAGAGTAGGTATCAAAATAATCTAACCCTTTCTTCTGGGTAAAACCCTTAGCAACTAATCTAGCTTTGTACTTCTCTATAGTACCATCGGCTCTGAGTTTCTTCTTGAAAATCCACTTACAACCTATTGGTTTATTACCTAAAGGTAGATCTGTTAGAAACCAAGTGTTATTCTCCATGATGGAGTTGTATTCACTGTTAATGGCTTCTTTCCAGAAGGGAGCATCAGGAGACGACATTGCTTCTTCATAAGTTGAGGGATCACCCTCTATCAAAAAGGTGAAGAATCCTTCTCCTAAATTTTTCTCAATCCTATTCCTTTTACTCCGTCTTGGTTCTAAGTCTTGTTCAGATTGAGAGATAGGTATTTGGACTTGAGAACTAGTGGTATGGAGGAAGAGATTGAACTTCTATCCTTAAAGGAAAATATGTTTTCAAAGTAAACTGCATCTCTTGCTTCTATAATGGTATTGTTAGAGATTTCATTTACTTCTGAGTGAGTCACTAGAAATCTATTGGCATAGCTGTCTAAGGCATATCCTATGAAAACAACGTCTACAGTCTTGGGACCAATCTTCCTCTTTTTAGGTTCGGGAATTCCAACTTTAGCAAGACATCCCCAAACTCTAAGGTAATTAATCCTAGGTGCTTTACCTTTCCACAGCTCATAGGGAGTCTTATCTTTTGTCTTACTAGGAATCCTATTAAGAATGTAACAGGCAGTTAAAAGAGCTTCTCCCCACAAGTTATCAGGAGCACCAGAGCTGAGAAGCATGGCATTCACCATATCTAACAGAGTGCGGTTCTTGCGTTCAGCAACTCCATTAGACTGAGGTGAATAAGGAGCTGTTACCTCATGAATTATTCCATGTTCTTCACAGAAGTTAATCATTTCGTTTGAGGTATATTCTCCACCACGATCAGATCTAAGGATCTTAATTTTCCTTTCTAATTGGTTCTCAGCTTCAGATTTGTAGACCTTAAATCTATCTAGAACTTCATCTTTGGTTTTGAGAAGGTAGATGTAACAATACTTTGAATAATCATCTATAAATGTAACAAAGTATTTTCTACCGCCTCTGGTCAAAATCCTATTTGAGTCACATACATCACTATGGATAAGTTCTAGAAGGTCAGAATTTCTTTCTACAGATTTGAAAGGTAATCTAGTGTGTTTGGCTTGAACACAAATCTCACATTTGTGTTTGTCATCTATTGGAGTCTTGGAAATAAGATCTAAGGTCATCATCCTTTTAATAGAGCCTAGGTTCACATGACCTAGTCTGCCATGCCAAACATTCGAAGATTCTATATTAGAGACAATGAGAGAACAATCAGACATTTTATTCATTGTACTTAAAATAAAAAGACCATCTTTTACAAAGCCTTTCCCTATTAAAGAGTCATGCTTAGAAAAAACTACTTTATTAGCCTCCATTACAATTTTGTATCCTGAGGCTACAAGAAGGGATCCACTAACTAGGTTTCTCCTGACAGACGGCACATGAAGAACATCATGAAGAGTTAAGATTTTTCCTGATGTCATCTTCAGGTTAACTTTTCCTCTTCCAATAATTTGTGCCGTTGAGCCATCTCCTAGGGTCACACCTCCTCCACTTGATTCCTGATAGTTTGAAAAACAGGAGCGATCAAACGAAACGTGAACATTAGCTCCAGAATCCAACCACCAATCATCAGAATGGTAAGAGAGGTTAATAAGGGGTTGAAAGCTTACAGACCTGAAGGAACTCGAAGAACCTTTGTGAAGCATGTTCGCTTCTGGTCTAACTGAGCCCTTTCCTTTGTAGGAGGTCTGGACAGCTTCCTTCTTCCTATGGTAGCAGTTGATGGCCATATGGTTTGTTTTACCACACACAAAACAAAACCTCTTCTGATCCTGAGTCTGACTGAAGTTTCTAGGTATTTGGTTTTGGTGATGATGGTTTTGGTGGTTAGGCTGAAAGTTTTTCTTCTTCTAGAAGAAATTCTTTTTGGGTTTATAAGAAAAATTAGACTTAGGTTTTCCTTGGCCTTCTACAAGGTTTACCTTAGCTTTAGATTCAGTCTTAGACTTAGACCTCAATCTAATTTGTTCTTCGGTTCTAATTTTCTTTAGGACTTGATTGTAGGTAAGGTCTCCTTGTGTATGGATAAGATCCTTAGCCATATCAGACCAAGAGGGAGGTAGCTTGTCTATTAGGCATGCTATTTTATGTTCATTTGAGAAAGATGTCCCTTTGGCTTGAATATGTCTAAGGTATTCTTGGAATTCATGGAGCTGGTCATTCATTGGTTTGTTATCTACCATGAAATACCTATTAAAGGTTGAAGAGTTAAACCTTTCTATTCCGGCATCATCACAGCCGTATTCATCTTCCAAGGCTTTCCAGAGTTCTTTAGCGCTCTTGTATTCAAAAAATATATCATACAAGGATTCAGATAATGCGCTTAGAATTCTATGAAAACAGTGGAAGTCTATCTCTTTTGGGGTTTTTGGTTTTGATGAGGTGGATACTCCTATGTCAGACTCAGTTTCATCAGAATCATTTGTGATGGGTGTGGACCCATCAATGGCAGAAATAAGTCCTAAAGTAGTGAGCCAAAATTTCATTTGGCTCTGCCATCTCTTGAAATATGAACCATCAAACTTAGCAGGTTTTGCAGTAGATGATTCCTCCTTTCCAGTCATGACTGTAGTCTGAAAAATATAAATTTATTTAATAACAATGTCCAAGATAATAGTTTAGGTGGTCTTTGCTAATCAATCTTAAAAATCTTTAGTTTTTCAAGTGTTGATCAACTCAGATTAGCTGTAGGGGCCGGTTCCCAGCTAGCGGTGGTCCGAAGACTCTTAAGTACCGTGTCGCTTAGGGTTGTTTACACCCGGTTGACAGAAGGACCCTTTCGGCTTGTGCCCGAGTTTGTCTCTACTTTGAAACTTTAGATTTGAAGATTTTATTTGCAATTTTCTTTTACTAAACTATTTTCTTTTTGTCCTCGATTGTTTTCAAAAATTACTAAGTGATTAAAATGAAGCAAATGACAAAGTTATCGAATGTGCTAACAATATTTAAAACACTTTAAGCAAATTTGCAATTTGACAATATAGTAAGCAATTTGACAAGTAAACAAATAAATCAATTTAGGAATTGAAACAAATTGCTACAGTGACTGTTAACTTGCTACAGTAAAAATAAATTAATATTCTAACAATAGGTAATATTTCCTAGAACAGTAACCAATTTTTTTTTTCTTTGTAGAACAAATCAACAAGAAGTATTTGAAGAAAACAATAGTAACTATTTGAACAAATCAATTCTTTAGATATGAAGTGACTATTTAGTTAACAGTAAGTATCAATTGTTTAGAATGTTTCTAATAGTAAGTATTCTAACAGTATAGAAGGTTTCTGTATTGTAACTATATAGCAGGTTGTAAACAATATAGAAATTGTAACAAAACTATATAGCAGTAACTATATAGAATTTTGCTGTTCTAAACTATATAGCAGTAACAAAACTATATAGCAGTAACTATATAGGTGTTCTAAAGAAATCAATAGCAAGAATTTTGTAACAGTAACTATATAGAATTTTTGCTAAACAATATAGTAAATTTTCTATATTCTAACTATATAGCAGGTTCTAAACTATTTGAATATAGAAATTGTAACAAAACTATTTAAACTATTCTAACAGTATAGAAAAATCTAATAGTAAGTATTCTAACAAGAATAAACTCTTAGATTGTTAGAATTTTGTTGTCTTTTCTTATTGAACAATTTCAGAATACAAAAATAAAAATTAAACAATGTTACCGGCCTCTGGGAAGTCGTGCACGAAGCACTGCCCTAAGAGTTTATTCGGGATCTGTGTGCAGACGTACCCGAAGCTCCTAGTGGTAAAACTCCCGCACCACCGGTATCTCGTTGCCGCATACGACTTGGAGAGAACGACCAGAACTTAGCTCTGCCCAGAGCTTGGAGAAGATGAAGATCGAATAGAACAGAGTTTGGACAGAGGTTTCGTAAAAGAATTGTTTCTTATAGATTTACAAAGAATACAACCGAATATATATAAGCTGATAGGAAAACGGTCTGAATTAATTTTTGATTAATTCAGCCGTTACACAATGAAATTAAATGGGTGAACCTGGACACTTAAAAAAAAAACGTTTCAAACAATCTGTAACTGACGAAATTGATTTCCAACGTTCAGAAATTAAATAAACAAAAAATGAAGAGGAGCAAAAAGAATTTTAGGGTCCCAGCCCGAACCCGAAGAGGAAATCGGATCGGCATTCGGCGCCCGCAGATGTGGGCGCGTACCCGCACCCGTTACGCGCGCCGAACCGGGCCGGGCGGCGGCGGCGGCGCGCGCGTGTGGGCCAAGGGGTTCCCCACACAACAACTTAATAGAGCAAAGGAAAGAAACTAATATATGTACATAGTAAGGCTTTGCCCCATCCGATGTGGGACTAAAGAAAGGGAGAGAAATTGAACTTTTGCAAAAGAACAAACCAAAACCAACACATGGTACATCTTATTAGGGCTTCTTTTGCTTGTTTTTGTAAGTTTGCATAAATGGCTGTTTGGTAACGTCACTTTTTTTAATTTTTTATTAGATACTTCCATCTTTTGGATAGCTTGTGAAAGAAGGTTGAAGGTTCTTTTCAAAAGTTGCTTATGCTTTTTAAAAAAGCAACATCAATACCACGACAAGGCTAAATGTATCAACAACAAAATTTTATTGTTTATGTAGAGGGCAGGATACAGATGCATGATAGACATTTTTTGAATATGTACAATACGTAGTTGATATGCGTAGTAGTCTCTACAGACACGAAACGGATAAAGATACCAATACATGGACATCCGTGTTCATGCTACAGTGTTGAGATGAGTCAGTTGAGCATTAGCGTGTTAAATACCATTATATATGCTTTTCACTCAGGGTGCCTCCGGATTCTGCACTAATTTAGTGACATGGCTAGTTTCTGAAAATGATATTTCATGATCTTGAAAGTAAAGTGCTTGTGGACATCCAAAATCGTGAAATCCCTAAAACCGTGTATTTGAAATTTCTACTATTAGTATTTTCAATATCATGATTGAGCTCTTTATTTCTACAGCGGCATAACAGTTTTACATATTTTAGCTGAATCTACAACCAAAAGAACAAACAATAATTGTTTATTTTCTAGATATTCCAAAGAATATAAGATAAAATATCCTGTTTTTTCTATATCCTTATTTATGTTTTTGTGAAGCCATAAAACTCTAAATCTGTTGTGTTCGTGTTTGTTCAGGACTGAAATTAAGAAGTTGAAGAATCCTGCGAAATATATAAAATTCTCTCCAGAAACTATCGAGCTTTTGCTAGGTGGCAGTTTCAACGGAGATATACCAAAAGAGGATCCACAAGCTGAATCCAGAAGTATGTGAAAAGAGGATCCAGAAGCTGAATCCAGAGATCTTGCAAGTAAAATGATTAGTTTTTGAACTATCAAAGTAGTAGAGTATTTTATGCAGCTTCAAGAGTTTTACTTTTAGGAATTAATTAACAGCTAATTTGATGTCCTAGCAAATAAATCTAACCAGCTGTTCCCATGTACTTAGTGTTATGTTTCTTATACCTGTAGTTTTGACGACGGACGAATATTTCTGTTTTTATGGTTTGTCTTGATGTGACTAGCGATCCCTATTGAACTCAAGACTTTTTGAATCCAAATTCTATGATGTCCTTGTATTCTGGAACAATTTTCCATTACTATCATGATGGTATTACCTTTACTCGCAACTGATCAATATTTAAGTTACTTTCAAGTCGATACATAAGCAGATGAAATGATGTCAGAGTTCGATGCATAGGTTTTCTTGTAAACTATCAGCAGACAAACGAAGTGCTGAACTTGAAACAAAGGTTATGTTGTCATACATAATCCTATTGCTAGTTTAACATATCCGGAGCGGGTGTGACAAACAATAATCTTTCGACAAGGAACAAATACTCCGAACAATAGCAAATATGTACTCCTTTAACTTTAGCTCCAACATTGGTTTCCGTGGGTCGATGTCTTGTATCCAACTGAGATACACTGAACCCTTCGCAAGATGAATCCAGCTTTAATTGTCACAAAACACCGGAATTTGTACCTTCTTGAACTCAAAAACTCACTAAAAAAAATAGATATTTACTAGAATATTTGATTTGTTTATTATTGACATTGAGCTACATATATATAGTAGATGCTAACCTCTCTCTCTAGTATTCTACTCCATCTGGGACTAAAATATTTTAATACTCTCAACACTTCCCCTCAAGATGGACGATAGATATAAATCATCCCCATCTTGTGACATAGTTTAGAAAGACTCAATGAATTAAGACTCTTAGTAAAACAATCTGCGATTTGCTCTTCTGAGCGAACATGATCGAGCTTTAATCTCTTTCTCTAGCTTCTCTTTGATGAAGAACCGATCGATCTCGATGTGCTTTGTTCTGTCATGTTGAACTAGATTGTTAGCTATACTTAGTGCAGTTTGACTGTCACTCAGAAGGCACAATGATGTTTTCTGGTCCAGCTCCAACTCTGTCAGTAGTGCTTTTACCCACAATAACTCTAACACTTCTAGAGCCGTAGCTCTATATTCTGCTTCAACGGTCGATCATGCTACCACAAACTATTTTTTGCTTCTCCATGAGACTAGGTTACCCCCCACAAAGACACAGTAACCTGAGGTAGACCTTCTGTCGTCCATGCAGCTTGTCCAATCTGTATCATAATACTCCTCAACACCCATGTGTCCGTTGTTCTTGAACCATAGCCCTCTTCCAGGACCCCCCTTAAAGATATTTCAGAATATGGAAAACTGCATCAATGTGTCTCTTCCTTGGATCATGCATGTAGCGACTCACTACACTAATAGCAAATGAGATATCAGGGCGAGTGGCTTAGATAAATCAATCTGCCTATAAGTCTCTGATATCTCTCACGATCAACCGGCTCTCTTATCTCTGCCCCCAACTTATATTTTTGATCAATTGGAGTGACTGCTGATCGACATCCCAGCATACCAATTTCTGTGAGCAGATCTAGTACATACTTCCTCTGAGAGAGGACGATCCCATCTCTTCCTCGAGCCACCTCGATCCCGAGAAAATACCTCATCATTCCCAATTCCTTTACTTCAAATTTTTTGGCAAGTTTTGACTTCAGCTGGATAATCTCCTCCTCATCATTTGTGATCACTATATCATCTACATATACTGCAACTATGGTGACATGGCCTCTCGTATGTCGGAAGAAGACCGTGTGATCTACATTGGTATGGCTGTACCCCATGCATGTGACAGCCTTCCTGAATCTTTCAAAGCAGGTCCGAGGAGATTGCTTGAGTCCATACAGTAATTTTTTTAACTTACACACCTTTCCTGTTGACTGCTTCGTACAAAAACTTCGGGGGCGTCTCCATGTATACTTCCTCTTGCAGATCTCCATGAAGAAAGGCATTCTTCACATCCAATTGATGAAGTTGCCACCCATGGTTTGCTAGAAGAGAAACCAGGGTTCTTACAGTGCTCATCTTTGCTACTGGAGCAAATATTTTATTATAGTCGATGCCATAAGACTGAGTGAATCCTTTTCCAACCAATATTGCCTTGTATCGCTCCACCTTTCCTTCTGGCATCTCCTTTACTGTGAAGACACATTTGCATCCAACTGCTCTCTTTCCTTTAGGTAATGGAACAAGTTTTCATGTCCCATTTCTTTCAAGTGCCCCAAGTTCCTCCAACATTGCAGCTTTCCACCTCGGATCTTCCTTCGCTTTCTGCCAACACTTAGGTAAAGATGCGGTGTCTAACGATGCAATGAATACTCCATAAGTAGGGGATATATTAGAGTAGGATAAAAAATAGGCAATATCATGTACACAACCATAACAATTAGGAAATTTTCCCGTATTACTGCGAGAAGATCTCCTTAAGGGAATAGGAGAAAAAAAAGGAGGATAGATCATACCATCTGAATCAGAGGGATCCACATCCGAATCAGGGTGATCCGGTGCGGGAGGTGCATCTTCAGGAGTTGGGGCAGGGTTAGGCGGGGGACATGGCACAGTAGGGACAATAGGCATAGTAGTGGACTACTGCTTTCTCCTTCTGTAGACTTGGAGCTCTGTAGATTTTTCCTGTAGTCCGTTCCTCCCCCTGTACTGCAGCATCACTTTTTTTCTCCTTATTGTAAGCTTCCTCATCACTTTTCTCCCCCTTGCTATCTCCCCCTTGTTCCCTTGGACCAACTTTCATCATTGGACATGGAACTAATCCGACAATCACGCTTGGGCCCATCTTTTCCTCACTCCTAATACCTTCTGTGTTAGGTATGCCACCAAATACGGAGCCTTCACATGAACCATTGTGATAGTATGGTTCAATCTCTCTGAATGTAACATCCATGCTCACAAAGAGCCTTCGCTCCACAAGACTCCAGCAAGAGTATCCATTTTGAGTCCCTGAGTAGCCAACAAAAATGTACTTCACTGTCCGAGGGTCCAACTTTTCTACCGCATGCCTATTATCCTTCAAAAAGCAGACACATCCAAATAACTTTGGAAAAATAATGTACTTATTCTCACCTGTAAGCAGCTCAAACGGTGTCTTCCATCCTAACACCTGAGAGGGCACCTGTTGATGAGATATGCAGCCGTCAACACGACATGTCCCCACAAGTGTTTAGGAACATTCATAGCAAACATCATTGACCGTGCCACTTCCAACATGTGCACGTTCTTTCTCTCCGCCAAGCCATTCTAAGCTGGTGTATAGGCACATGAAGTCTGATGTTGTATCTCATGGACTGATAAGTATTCTTCAATAGCCTTGTTGGTGTATTATGTCCCATTGTCAGACCTCAAAGTCTTCACCTTAGCACCGTATTGTGTTGTAACCCTGTGATAAAAATCTTGAAAGCATGCGAATACATCACTCTTACTCTTCATTAGATATACCCAAGTGATACTAGTGTAGTAGTCAATAAAGGTGATAAACCACTTAAAACCATTCTTGGGACGGGCAAAAGCAATTTGCTTAGCTTTACATCCATCCTAAGGTATCATTTCCAATACATCTGTGGGGAGCAGATCATGAAGGAACAAAGAATATTGCTGCATATGACATTAACAGTAGTTGTAGGACAAGGTTCCAACACATCAGAATGTATTATATCAAAAGCAACTAAACTTCTATTTCCAGAACTCATATACAAGCTTCTGACATGTTTCCCAAGTTCACAAGCATCTCAAACCAACTTTTACTTATTAGCCTTTTGATACATAGAGGGATACATCCGACTCAGTAGACTGAATAAAGAGTGTCCCATACGTTGATGTTGGAGTAATAATTCTGCTTCTGCAGTCCTTCGTGGCTTCTCCTGTTGTGCTTCATCTACTAGTGATGCTAGTGCTGCATCCAGCCCACCTATGTCCAAGTACCATAGCCCTTTATGCCAAGTGCCAGTCCACAACCGTCTTTCCGTTCCCTTCTCCTAAAAAATTACCTTAGGAATGACAAAGAAAATAACATAATTAAGTTGAAGAGCAATGACACTAGATAATAAATTAACAGAAAAAGATGGAGCATGCAAGACATCAGTAAGAGTCATGGAAGGGGTACATTTAAATGTACCTTTGTCCACAATGGGTCTAGAAGTACCATCAACAGTCTGAATGCTTTTAGGCGTTGCCAGGGAGTGTAATCTTGAAACTCATCATGGGCACCTGTGACTTGGAGGGAGTCAATTATCCAATTTAGACTTTCTGGTCTGTGGGTAGATGCAAGGGCATGAGCATGTATACATGTGCTTATATGGGCATAGTAGGTGATGTTACCCTCGGAGGTGGTTGGAGTCGATGCCCCAGTGGTGTTGGATCGACTGTCGCTGGTTTCAAGCTTCATGCTCCTCCATATTTCTAGGATTTCTCTCTCACTAGGGATCATATCGGATGACTGACTCTCATTTTCTCTTCTGCCAGGTTTGCCTTCGTGCCCTCCAGAATAATTACCTCTGCCTCCGCCATAGCCTCCTCTAGCACCCCTACGTCCTCCACGGCTATGTCCACGGTCGCTAGACTGGCATCTTAGAGGTTTCGTACATAATCTGATAAAATATCAAAGTTTTCCACAGTTGTAGCATTCTCCACCTCCGGAAGGGTTTGGGTTAAACACTGTTAGAGCTAATTTTTTCTCCGGAGAGCTAGTGGTGCTAGGCATTAACTTGAATCGTGCCTCTTCTTGTGTCATAGCAGCTATGGCCTCCTCTAATGATGGTAGCCCAGATTATGCAAGTAGGACATTCCTTCTCTGCTCAAATGCTAGGTTGAGCCCTTTCAGGAACTTCATCATCCTCTGTAGCGAAACATACTCCATGAACTTCTTATAATATTTTGCGAATGCCGGTTCCACTTGCTCATCCTCTACGTCAATGAGATCATAGTGGTCGAGATCTGACCAATACTTCTTCAGCAGAGCCGCATACTCAGAGATGGTGTGATCTCCTTGGACCACCTTATCAAGTTTATCTTGTAGTTGGAAGACCCTCATAGGGTTGCCCGACCCTGAGTACATATCTCTCAGCGTCATCCAAATGTCACCAGCACCCTCTATTGCTTCCACGTTGTCCGACACTTGGTCGGTCAATGAGGCTGTCAACCATCCAGCAACAATATTGTTGATGATTTCCTACACAACAAATTCCCGTGAGGAGTGATCTTCAGGTGCCTTGGTTTGGTTATTCACATAATCCACCAAGCCTCTTGCCTTCAGAGTCTGTATCGCCTAACGCGATCACTTCAAGTAGTTGGAAGTACCTCCCAACTTTATCTCCAGTTTCTCTAACTTTTCTATTTTGTATGGTAAATGATTCACATCTGCGTGTGCAACACGTGAGCTAGTCTCGGTCATCATCTTGGATAAGATATCATCTACCAAAGCCTTCATCTCTTGGGTCGTTAGCTTGCCGTAGATCGTCTCCATCGTCTTCTTCTTGTCCTCATCCTTCAGCAAGGCAGTGGCAGATATAGATCGTCTCCATCTTTGATCGCCGTCCTCTCCACGTCTATTGTTCCTTCTTCAGCGACAATGGTGTCCCTGTCAGCCGCTGCTCATGTCCCGTGCATGGCTTTGACCCGAGGTCGCATAGCCCGACGAGAAAGAGGGAAAAGAACCGACAGTTGCAGTCGAGATCAGGAGTTCACACAAAAGTTCCCTCACTAATATACCTCGATCCAACTAGCAACTATATAATTAATATTCTGATTACAACTTGTTGCTACAAAAAATGATAATCAGAAAATTAAACTTCTCGTTCTTTCTTGCAATCGTAGTTGTATACAGACAGAACCGAGTTACAACTCACAGAAGAGAAAAAGAAGAAGAAAAAGAAGAGGGAAGGGGCTGGCCTGCGGGGGGGGGGGGGGGTTGCTGGCTGGCGACTGCTGGTGGCGGAAGAGGGAAAGTGGGGCGACTGTAGAGGGGACGGGGCTGTGGAGGGGGTTAGGATTAGGGTTTAGGAAAATGGGGGGGGGGGGGGTGGCTCTGATACCAAATAGATATTTAGTAGAATACTTGACTTGTTTATTATTGATATGGAGCTACATATATATATATAAGAGGCTAAACCTTCTCCCTAGTACTCTACTCCATGTGGGACTAAAATTCTTTAATACTCTCAATAACAAGCCCTCTTAACCACATGGCCTCCTTCAATGCTTCAATTGTC
The DNA here is from genome assembly GCA_036927795.1 of Iris macrosiphon. Taxonomy (NCBI): domain Eukaryota; kingdom Viridiplantae; phylum Streptophyta; class Magnoliopsida; order Asparagales; family Iridaceae; genus Iris; species Iris macrosiphon. The sequence goes on from JAYESA010000015.1 coordinate 126,020,444, forward strand.
ACCATATATTTTGACTCAGTAGTGGAAAGTGCTACGATATCCTGAAATGTCGACTTTCAACTCATTGGATAATCTACAAGTGTGTATACATAGTCCATAGATAATCTTCTTTTATCCAAGTTATCAGTGTAATCGACATCCACTTACCCCTATAATTGGCTCAATCCATGTTTAAACTTGTGAAGTAACAAACCAATCTTTAGAGCACTTAAGATACTGAAGTATCCACTTTACAACCTCCTAATGAAGAAAACTTGGATTTGACATGTATGGGCTCACCAAACTTATTGCATACGATAAATTTGGACGGGTGTGAAAAACAGGCCGCCCCCGCCAAGGGAAGCCAATCAGTAAAACATGCTGCTTCCATCGTAGAAAGCCATTAAGAATCAGGCTCCTCTTGCCATGGAAAGCCATCAAGAATCAGGCTCCTCCCATCGTGGGAAGAAATGTCTCAGTGTGATGATCCAATGACTGGAAGCCAACATACAATGCTCTTCTCTAGCCACTAGAGGTTGCCAACTGGGTGGCATGGGCATACCGCCCACATTAAATGAGACCTACATGCAATCACCAGTCCCATCACATTATGTCAGCCACACTCATCATGTCAGTCATGCAAATCACGTCAGCCACATGTGTATGACTGGCATTAAGCACCATCCCGCAACTGGAAGCAACTTTTCGCAGGAATTCATCTGTCAGCCTTGGATATAAATAGCCCACTTTGGAGATGAAATTGGGGCTTCTCTCCGCTAGATTTCCCTTGGACCCCTCCAAGTAAAGCTTCTTCTTATCCTCTCGACCCTTAGTATATGTGTCATTGAAGAACATCCATCTACACGACGTCAGATCATCAACGTATTAAAGTGATTGCACACCATTCAGACCTCCACTGCTACACATTCCCAAAATCTTTTCTTTGTAATTGAATTCTTGTTGTACTTACACAATTAGCAAGAGTTGTAATAGGATTCCTTATATAAACAAAGTTTTATATAAATTAAGATAAATAATCTTTTTTCTTTTCGAATGAAAACACACATCAATGATCCTATCACACTTGCATACAGAACTTGAGACATCTTATCCTTCTCCTCCTCTTATTTCGGATACCTCTTGGAGGATATCTTCAAATGAATGATGATCAGAGTCCTCACCTATTTAGATCAATTCATGTTGAATCTCACCAACATCTTCTTTATATACTTTCTTTGGGATAGTCAAAACTCTTTAACCTTCCAATCTCGATGAAGTTTTATCTCATAGATTTTTCTTACTCTACCTAAATCCTTCATGTCAAAATTTCCACTAAATAAAGCTTTGAGTTACCTTATCTCTTTCATACTCTTGGAAGAAATCAATATGTTATCAATATATACGAGGAGATATATTGACGATCTATACTTGAGCCTCATTGAATATACACTTTTATCATACTCATATCAAAATAAATCGATCTTTAGCATGAACAAGTATAAGGACTTGTACCAATACGAGGGAGTTTGACTCATAAAGATTCTCCTTGGCAGATTCCATAAAACCTTTGGGTTGACTCATGAAGATATTCGCTTTCAACTCATTATATAGAAACGTTATTTTGAAATTCATTTGCTCCAACTCCAAATTTCGAGTTTTTGCTAATGCCAATAACACACATAGAAGTATGATTTACCACATGTGAGAATATCTCATTGTAGTCAATCCCCTCCTTCTGAGCATACCCTTCCACTACTAAACATGCCTTATATCGCTCATTGTCCTTATTCCTGAATACATATTTGTAGTAAATTAAACTTTTTTCCTTCAGTAGCTCAACCAAGTTTCACATACCATTCTTTTGAAGTGATTCAATCTATATCATTATGATAACTATAAAACTATTTATGTTCTCTTGCCCAATAACTTTCTTATAATCGCTTGGATCTCCCATCTTCATGACTAGATCAAATTCAACCATGTCTTTTAAACCATATTGTATTATTATCTTGTGTGTATGCCATGATCTCCTTAGATATACTTGAGGTTTGTCTCACCATATCGACATTCGTATAAAATACACGAGTATTTATCATATATATTATATTTTCTTAATTTTTGTAATTTTAGTATCATAATCAAGGATAATGGATTTTTGCTAGGCGAGTCCTTTATTATTGGTACCATGCCATGATGGCAGTGCTTGATTTTGTTATTCATGGTTTTATGAGTTTAAATTTTTTTTTGTTTCTCGTGCATCGAGGATCGTACGATAAGTCTTGTACGATACTCTAGTTTTTAAGAAAATCAATTAGTGACTTATGCAACTTAATGTATTCCTGAGTTTACTGAGAACCGTTTCAACCTACAGACTTTCTGGGTGTTGTAGATACCTGTGGCATGACCATGTACCAATACTAGGGCCCACACGTAGAATTGGAACCCTAAAAATTAGGTTTTTTCTAATATTTCCTACCTGACAGTATACTGCGTTTATGTTGTGAGTGGGAATAGAGGCCTTGCATCCTGTTTTGGATCGTTGTATTTCGATCTAATGGTTAAGATTAGATTTGCGGGTTTATATAAGTAATAACTTCTCATTCATTCTTTTATTTAATTATCTCTCTCTTGGTTTTCTCTTGGAGGCTAAGAAAGTGAATTAACGTGTAGGAAACTCTAGAGGTGGGGGAGGGGCGAATAGAGTTATGTGTCTATAGTGACCAACTAAAAGCTGATTAAGGCTAAGTCCAGGAAGCAACTACTAACAGATTAAATAATCAGAGATATAATAATACGAAAAGTAAATAGAGTAAGGAAGAGCAAACACAAACACCAAGTTGTAAACTGGTTTCCTTCGTGGAGGACTAGTCCAGTCCCGAGAACTCAAGCTCGGAGTTTGAATCAACTATCAATGAAACACAAGCTTTGATTCGAAGGCTTGCCACTTCTTTACAATACGAGCTTTTGATCCGAAGCGCTCGACTACTTCAACTTCGCAGAGGCAAAACTTAGACTTTTCCAAGTGAGAACACTTTATAACTCTTGCACAACTTCTAGCTGAATCGCACCGAGGTACCTTGGGGATTAGGGAGTTGTGGCTAAGGAGATTTGAAAGAGTCTGGCTCAGAGAAAGGCTTAGAATATATAGAGCTTAAAAGATTGAAAGCTTGAGAGATGATTTGAAATAAGAGAAATTATGCTCTTTTTATACTAGTCGGGGGGGGGGGGGGGAGGCAGAGTTCGGCCCGAGTTCTGACCCTTAACGTTCAAAAATTTGAACGTTGGAAAGTTCATAACCAGGTAGAGAGAAAAAATTAGGTTGCTGATTTTAAGGGGACCGAGTTCGGTCAGGGACCGAGTTTGGTCTGTCTCAGACCAGAATCTCTGTTGGTTGGGTTTGAGTTGGTTTGGTTTGGTTTGGTTCAGTTGGGTTCAATACTTGTTTGTCTGTTTGGTGGAGCTATGAGAAATATGTTTAGTTGTTATGCCACAATGCGACTCAACGTATATGTTTTCTAGACTCAAATAAAGATAAAATTACAGACTCTGAACTATATAATAAAGATATAAGCAATTTAATAAAGTCTGTTGATATCACGTCCAGCAATTGATGCGTCATATTGAGTCATAGCAGATATCAGTGTGTTAATTATCGAAATCAGGTTGACTGTGATCCAGTTTTGGGTCAACAATCTCCCCCAATTTGATAATTGACAAACTGATATTTGTATGTGTTAATATTCATACCTGGACACATGTTGATGTTTCATGGTTTGAAAGAAGTAGCTCCCCCGCAAATAGTGAATGTCCACATAGTCCAAACACATAACATAGGCAACACATAAATTATAACATATCATAATCAAGCAAATATCAATAGCGTATGCTATTTCTCCCCCTTTGTCATTTGGCAACATAGATTTGCTCCCCTATAAAGAAACAAGCATTGACAAAGTAAAAGAGTAATATAGCATGTATATTTGTAATAGAACTAAGCATGCTGAATGAAATGACCAAACTAAACATAGTCCAATGTCTAATAGTCATAAACTACATCAAATGTCAAATAGAAATAAAGAGTCAAAGTGCAAACATAAACTACATAGTGCAAACTAAACTAAGTGAAACTAAAGGTGAATATCATCAGCAACATCAAGAAAGTAGTCAGCCATAGCCATTAAGAAGCAAAAAAAATAGTCAAAATTATAAAATATGAAATTTGAATTCCACAATAATAGATTTTAAAATACGAAAAAATATGTGAAACGTTATCCAACGCATGCGTAACTATCTCAGGTTAGCTGTAGGAGTCGGTTCCCAGCTAGCGGTGGTCCGAAGACACTTAAATACTGTGTCGCTTAAGGATCTTTACACCTCTGTGACAGAAGGACCCTTTCGGCTTGTACCCAAAATAGTGTAGCATATATGAATAATGAGTTTGCAAATATTGATGCAAATTAAATCTATTGTTTGCATTTTGGTCCAAAATTCCTAATTCCCAATGAAGAAAGTTAAAACGATCTTTGTCTAATGGTTTAGTAAAAATGTCTGCTAGCTGATGTTCAGAGTTAATGAATTCTAAACTAATATCTCCTTGCAATTTGTGATCTCTTAAAAATGGTGTCTAATTTTTATGTGCTTAGTGCATGAGTGACATACTGGATTTTTAGTCAAATTAATAGTGCTGGTGTTATCACAGAATATAGGATTATACTTATAAGTTAAATTATAGTATGCTAGGGTTTGCTTCATCCACAAAATCTGAGCACAACCACGTCCTGCAGCTTATATTCAGCTTCAGTAGTAGAAAGCGCGACACAATTTTGTTTCTTGTTAAACCAAGAGACTAGAGCTTTACCTAAGAGATGACACGTGCCGTTGGTACTTTTACTGTCGACTTTGCATCCGGTAAAATCAGCATCTTAATAACCGATTAGGTCAAATGACGTGGTTTTGGGATACCACAAGCCTACTGTTAAAGTGCCCTTAAGGTATCGAAAGATACTCTTAACTGCGCTCATGTGTGATTCCTTAGGGTTAGCTTGATAACGAGCACACAAGCAAACACTAAACATTATATCGGGACGACTAGCAGTTAAATAAAGTAAACTATCAATCATACCTCGATACTTACGCTGGTCGACTGGTTTGCTTCTTTCATCAAAATCTACTTTAGTTAAAGTAGCCATAGGAGTGCCGATTGGTTTGACGTTTTCCTGGTCAAATTTCTTCAGCAGGTCCTTTGTATACTTTGACTAGTTGATGAAGAAGACTTGTGAGTTTTGTCTGGCTTGTAATCCGAGGAAGAGGTCCAGTTCCCCCATCATGCTCATTTTGAACTCACTCTGCATACACTTAGCAAATTCTTGGCATAATACCTCATTAGTAGACCCAAATATAATGTCATCAATATAAATTTGTACCAAAAGAATTGTGTCATCAATTAATTTTATGAAAAGTGTAGTGTCAATCTTTCCTTTTGAAAAGCCTTTTTCAAGTAAGAAAGAGCTTAGACGCTCATATCAAGCGCGAGGGACTTGTTTGAGGCCGTAAAGAGTTTTCTTGAGCTTGAAAACATGATCAATATATTTATAATTTTCAAAACCAGGTGGCTGTTTTACAAAAACGTATTTTTTAATAAAACCATTAAGAATAGCACTTTTTTACATCCATTTGGAAAAGTTTTAAATTTTGAAAGTTTGCAAATGCAGAAAGCATGCAGATCGATTCAAGTTTCGCAACTTGAGCGTATGTCTCATCGTAGTCAATATCTTTCTCTTGGTTGTATCCTTGAGCTATAAGACGTGCTTTGTTACGTGTGACATAACCTTCCTCATTAAGTTTGTTACGAAAAACCCATTTAGTACCAATGATCGGATGACTATTGGTTTAGGAACAAGTTCCCAAACCCGATTCAGTTCGAATTGGTTGAGTTCTTCTTGCATTGCAGACATCAAAAATTCATCAGAAAATATTTCTATAACATTATTGGGTTCAAATTGTGATATAAATCTATGTTGGCTATATAATCTCTATTTGTTGAACGAGTACTTACACCTTTTGATACTTCACCTTTTACCATGTTCTCTGGATGGTCTGGCGTGAATCGTAACTTCTTTGGCAAGCTTTTCAGATAACTTATTCCAAATATTGTATCGTCAGGGGTAGAGGTTATTGGTTGAACGTGTTCATCATCATCATCATCATCGTTGGGAGCTCCTACTTGACTGTTATACTCATCAAAAGTGACATTAACAGATTCTTCAACAATTAATGAGCTTTTGTTGAACACTATGTATTCCTTACTCTTGGATGCATATCCAAGAAAGATGCCTTCGTCAGCTTTGGCATCAAACTTGCCTAAGCTATCTTTCGTATTCAGGATAAAGCAGCGACAACCGAACACTCAAAAATAAGATATAGTTGGAGTTCTATCAAACCAAAGCTCATAGGGAGTCTTCTTCGATATAGGTCGAATCAGTACCCTATTCAAAATATGGCATGCTGCATTACAGCTTCTGCCTAAAAATATTTCGAAAGTGAAAACTGATTTAACATGAATCTAGCCATATCGCCAAGAGTTCTATTCTTTCGCTCCATAATACCATTTTTTGGGAAGTTCTAGGATAAGAAAACTCATGATCAAAACCATTCAAATCATAAAACTTTTTAAAATCAGTGTTTTTGAATTTGCCACCATGATCACTTCGGATTCGAGTAATCATGAAGCCTTTTTTGTTTTGTACCTTTTTAGCAAAAAATTCAAAAATAGAGAGAGTGTATCACTTCTATTTGAAAGAAAAAAAAACCCAAGTGTAACGAGAAAAAATATCAACAATAACAAAGACGTAGAGTTTTCCACCAAGACTGGCTACTCAACTAGGACCAAATAAATCTATATAAAGAAGTTGCAAGGGTCTAGATGTACTTTACAATGGTGATGGATTTAAATAAAGACTTTGTTGCCTTATTTTTCTCACACTCGGCAGATACCGTATCCTTTTTGAAGGTGATTTCTGGTAACCCTCTTACCAGCTTCTTGGTTGAAAGTCTTGATATGGTATCCATGTTTGCATGTCCGAAACGTATATGCCACATTAACCTTTCGTTCTTGTGAGAATAGAGGCATCTACCTGCATAGTTAGTGTCTTTCAAAAGATAAAAGATATATATGTTATCTTTCCTTATCCCTTCAAAAATAATTTCTCCAGATGATCTATCATATATAGAGCATTTATTTTTCAAAAAGTTAATACCATAACCATTGTCAACAAGATGATTGATGCTAAGCAAGTTATGCTTTAACTCTATTACTAAACAGACATCCTTAATGAATTATGAGGGAGGATTACCTATTGTACCGTTACCTATTATGTAACCTTTCAGATTATTGTCGAATGATACATATCCTTCCTTCTTCATCGACAATGTTGGTTAATAGATTAGCATCTCCAATCATGTGTTGCAAGCATCCACTATCGAGAATCTATTTGCTTATAGAGTATAAAGGTCCACCTACAACACGAGTAGATGTGACCTTTGGTACCCATGTTCTAGAGGGTCCTGAAATGTTAGTTTTTGGCACCCATGCATATGCATTTAAATCTACTAGTCTCGTAATTCTACACTGTCATAATAAGTGTTCATGTTTACCGCAATAGGTAGTATGCATATTTATGTTAGGAGCAGGATAGTAAGTGTGTCTTTGTGTGGGTGGCTGACGTATTTTATGTGAATAGGTGTACAAGAAAGCATGATTGTGAGCTGCATGTGTTTGTTTGGCTTTCTTGGGCCATGCAGTCTTGTGATGTGTCACATATCTAATGTATGTATTTTTAGTATAATACTGAGTTTGAGGTTGAACAACCTGTTTGTCCAGCCTGATCTCTAAATTTTTAGAGGCAGTATACACTTTATCATATTTGGCAGTTAAAGCACTAATTCTGATTGGTACCATATTGTACTTCTTTTTCTATGTCATAATCTCTTCATTGTGTTTGGCAAGATCTTGTGTCTGCTTCTTAAAAAGTATTTTAGCATTGGGTAAGCTTAATTTTAGCTTGGATAACTCCTCAATGTCCTTCGTGGGTGGTATTTCTCTTATATCATTTAATAAGCATGATAGCCTATGTATCTCAATCTTATGAGTATGAATCTCAGCTTTTGTATTTTTATATTTACTGAGTACTTTATTATGATCTTCAAGAAGATTACTGAAAGCATCCGATAACTCATCAAAAGTAAAATCATCAAGCTAATTTTCTGTTACTTTGTCGGAGGTTGCCATCAGGCAGATGTTTGCAGCTTCTTTGGGAGATTCCTCTTCTTCTGAGTCACTGGACTCACTTTCATTCCATATGCTGGTGTTGACATACTTTTGATATAATGGCTTCTTGTGTGTTTTCTTGTACTGATTCCCCTTCTTTACTGTTGGGCAGTCCTTCTTGATGTGCCTCGTCTTCTTGCAGCTATAGCAGATAAAATTTTCATCATCGTCTTCTTGTTGTTTCTTCTTCCTTGGTTGAATCGTAAAAACTTTTTGAAATTACGGATCATCAGTGCTTGATCATCACCTTCAGAATCATCATCGTCCATTTTATTATTGAGTGCCTTCTGGTAATGAGCTTTTAGAGCAATCGCCTTCTCCTTTAGAGCAGTATCCTCAAAGTCCTTGAGGTCGAGCTCATGCGTCATTAGTTTGTCCATCAGAATCTCTAGCGACATAGTGGTAAGATTATTACCTTCGATGATTGCCGTGACTTTGGGGTTCCAGTTCTTTGTGAGCCCTCTTAGAATCTTATGAATCTTCTCATGGTTGGTGTAGTCTTTGCCGAGGAAATATAATGGATTGACGATATCAAAAAATCTGGTGAACATTTGCGTGATCATCTCGTTGGACTTCATCTTGAATGCCTCATACTCCTGTGTTAGCCGACTAATTTTTGACTCCTTCACTTGGATGGTTCCTTTATGGGTCACCTTTAGAAGCTTCCAAACTTCATGTGAAGTAGTGCAGGTGGATACCCTGTTAAATTTAGTCCTGTCTACAACACAGAATAGAGCATTAATAGCCCTAGCATCTAGACTTTCCTGTTTCTACTCTAGGTCTGTATATTTGTCATGAGATTTTTTTACAAGATTTCCATCAATGATAATTCTAGCAAGCATCCTATAACCATCTATAAATATGGTCCATAGGTCAAAGTCTAGTGATTTCGAATAAAACTCATACGTGTCTTCCAGTACGTGTAGTTGGTACCATTAAATAGGGGTGGCCTATTTGTGGACTGGCCTTCACCATTGTTGGTGTAAATTGGTCGTGCAATTGCCATATATTTGCTCTAAGGTATTAATCCTTTATCAAGAGAACTTAGCTCTGATACCAACGAGTAGGCAACTCTAGAGGGGGTGAATAGAGTTATGTGTCTATAGTGACCAATTAAAAATTAATTAAGACTAAGTCCAGGAAGCAACTACTAACTGTCATGACCCGCATCCGGATATTCAGGCACGGGTACATGGGTACGCCCAACCTACACTACAGCATCGACGGTAGAACGCTGTCTAGGTCATTTCTAACTATTTAACATCTCAACAATATAATATGGTACCTGTCAATCATCTCAACTCCAAACGGAGGAACAATATGGTATCTCACAAGTATAACTAATCTCAATCACAAAATAAACTAAGAAAGATAAAGCATGAAAGAAATAGCGAAGGAAATAATAAGATACAATCCACAAGTTTGAAATAATATACAAACTGTGAATCACCACAAATAGTCTAATACATGCCAACACAAATATAAACTAAACCTCCTCAGGCTCTACAACTAAGTCCTCCTGGTCTATAGGAGTATCCTCTAAAGGTACGCCGTCCTGCGGCCCGTAAAAAGTAGGATACTGCTCTATAAGCCAATTATCTGAAAAAATATATCCAGTCAAGATTGGAGCGAAGTACAAACACTAAATAACAGTTTCAATTATATTGATAAAAACTATAAGACAGTGTAAGAAAATGCATGATAAAAAAATACTGGAAAAATAAGGAATACTGGAGAGACATGTAATCAGCAATAGTACTAACTAGCAATGAACAGATATATGTGAACGCTAGAAATGAGTGAACTGGAAAAAGAATAAAAATTTTAGCTAAGTGTTATGAAATATCAGTTTGTTATGTGATCGGCTTGGGACTAGACCAGGCTTGTTATATATGATTGGCTATGATACATGTGAGGTTGGGCTAACCATCTGGTTAGCTATGATGTGAGCAAAAGTCAGGCTAATCATATATAACAGGCTATGAGGCATGTAAATGGTCAGGCTACACCCTACGTGATATGTGGGGTGAGCTATGATGCATGTAAAGTGGGGTATGATCATATAATCTTACTAATATTTTTCCGTCCCCAGCTAGTACGAGGGATTCCAATCACGACTCCTCATGACAGGTATCTTTGATACTAGCCCGTGTATCCACAGTGTCAGAATCAAGCATACACTATAACTAGAATCATAGTAATAATCAACATAATAAAAACTGTCAGAGAATATACTCGCCTGAAGTCATGAGCAAGGTGTGTCTCTCGATGCCCAAGCTGGTGTCACATAGACCTATATATGGTATGTTGCATTAATACAAGGTTCTGAAATAAAAATAAGTTAAGTTGATGCAATACTAAGTCATAAAGCTATTTCTAAGTCAAACCGGCTAATTCTAGGTTGCAAGAGTCTAACACTAAGATGCTAGGTCAATGTACTACGAAACTAACTATACTAACTAATCTAAGATACTAAGAGTCACTCAAAAAGCTGTATCCTAAGATACGCAAGTTTTAATATATAAAAATAATAGTTTATATATATATATATATATATATATATATATATATATATATATATATATATATATATAGAATAAGGGAGGTGAGGTGGCACCTCACTCTCAAAACAAGGGTGGCGGTGATGTGGCATAATTTCAACCACACAAACGAGGGGAGGGGGTTAAGTGCAATTTGCCAATTATGAAATGTGTGGCTGAGATTGTGCCACGTCACCGCCACCCTTGTTTTGAGAGTGAGGTGCCATCTCACCTCCCTTATTCTCTCTCTCTCTCTCTCTCTCTCTATATATATATATATATATATATATATATATATATATATATATATATATATATATATATATATATATACAAGTCAATACACATAATACTTAACTAATCAAATAAAAAGAGGATACCTTGGCCTTGTACCAATGCGTATTGCACTACCTCACACCTATCTCGATACTCAAACCTAATACCTTGAGTATCGGCCCAATACGTTGATATTACCTCGGTATTTTGAGGTAATTCAAAACCCTTCATATAGCTAATACACATATAAACCCCCAATACTCTATATGCTAGCATATGCTAAATACTTAAATTGATATCAATATAATACATACATACTAATTACAATACAATGCCAACTTACCAATACACATATCTATCTAACTATGTCTAAATACTACATACTAGAATACATATCTAACTAATAACAATAATACAATACCACAAATATATATATATATATATATATATATATATATATTAATCAATACACATATAACTAACTATCTATTATACTAACTATTAAACTATATATTACTAACTAGTATACTAAACTTACTGTAAACTAAAATACATACTCATCTAACCCAAAACCTTGGACTGAACAATACCCACCGATACTGGCACTGATCACTAATACTGAACTGCTACTGTGCACCTCCTCTGCACAGTGAGACTGAAACCCGAGTTCCCTACAGTTGGCTGCTGTGCAGTGGCCCGAGCCCTCCGAGTTGCTGGCAGAAACTGCATGAGGCTCCCTGCTGTCTGATGTCCAGTGCACGAGCTCTGTGTTGTTGCACTGCTGCAGTGTGTTTGCTGCACAGTGCCACCCATAGTAGCTGCAACTGCTCTGTGCAGTTGGAAGATCTCTACTGCACTGTCCAAGATTGTTGTGCAACTGTGCTCGAGACTACATCTATGCAGTTAGGGCCTGCCCTGTACTGGTGGTTCACTGCTCTTTTCATGCTGTGCTCGAGCACTGACTGCTCTTTCCTTAGCTGTGCTCGACCACTGAATGCTTTACCAGCTCCTCTTCACACACATCTTCACACACACACACACACACACACACACACACACACACACACACACACACATATAGACACACACAACACACACACATATATATAGACCTATATAAGTATCCATCTATATGTACATATATATATATACTCCTCCCTCTCTATATATATATATATATCAAACTCTAAATATATACATATACACTCTCTCTACTATTTATATATATGCAATCACACATATATATACATATAGATATATCAACACACTATATATACATATAGATATATATAGCTATGTACACTTAGATATCTCAATATTATATATATATATATATATATATATATATATATATATATATATATATATCAACTAATGTATCACATATATATATACACAAGCACATATAGGAATGAGGACCAAAAACCAAACACGTGGAGTGCACCGCACCCGTATCACACTCGTTCTATGATATGCTTACGATACGTCTCCACCACACAACCAAACGTATCCCGAAGGACACGAGCAAGTCTAATATACTAAATATGAATAATATGTATAATAATTAGATCAACTACGTGTCCGTGTCAAGGTGTGATATGCACAAGTCCCCGTGTCGGAGGAAAACCACAAAAATCAACCCGTATCGTCAAATTGACGAGATACGGCCTACACGTACCCAATTGTGGACACGACACTAGTCACAAACAAGCAATTACATATTATATTGATCTATTTGACCAAATGACAAATACCACATGTGCTAATCTTAAAACTCCTCCAAAATTGGCACCAAAACACAAATAGCTTCCACCATAGGTCTCCTATGAACCTAAAACCATGCATGTGGGTTGGTTTCTCATGGTTAAATCTTAATTTTAGGGTCTACTAGAAGAGGTAAAACTAAAATATACTTATTGGGAGATGGATTCCCAATGAAAATTCTTAAATATTGAATGTAGCCTCTTCCTTGTAGATCTTGGCCTCCTCCTTATTGTTCATTGCTTCCTTCTTGTAGATCCTTATTGTAGTAGCCTTAATTGAAGAATAGGGAAGAAATTTGTGAAGAAATTGGTGAAGAATGATGAGGGAATGAAAGAAATTGGAAAGGGGAAAATATAGATCTAAAGGGAATAAAAATTATGAAGATGATTTTCTCTCTCCTTCTTGCATGTGGCTAGCCATATACCCCTCTCCATGCTATGTGAAATATCCTATTTATCCCTTGGGCCTCTCATGAAGAAATTAATTAAGAAGGGAAGGTTCTAGTCTGATGGTTTCACTAATTAATTCATCCTCCTAATCCATGGGCCTAATTCATGGGCTCAATCTAAGCTAAACTAAAATATTGGTTCATGCATCTTAATTAAATGGTTAGGTCCACTACACAAGTCTAAAATAATCTAGCATCTAACAATAATTAAAAGATATAATAATTAATTAATCTACATGCACAATATTTAAATATAATAAATCCTAAAATAGAAATACCCATGTCAATTATCAAACTATCCTTGATTGAAAATGTGAGGGTGACAATCCTACCCACCTTAGAAAATTTTGTCCTCAAAATTAAGGAATAAACTAACTACCAAAAGCAAATAATACAATGCAAGAAAGAATTATACCTCACGGCTCGAACAAATATGGATATCGCTCGCGCATCTCGGCCTCTCACTCCTAGGTACTTTCTCCTGGCGAGTGATGCCTCCACACGACGCACACCAAAGGAATCGTCTGGTTCCTTAACACCTTCTTCCTGTGATCCAAGATCTCTACGGGCTGCTCAGGATAGCTGAGAGTCGGAGCAACCTCGATCTCCGAGTGATCTAGTACGTGACTAGGATCCGCCATGTACTGTCTCAGCTGTGACACATGGAACACGTCATGTACTCCCTCTAGTGCAGGCGGCAAGTCTAGTCTGTAGGCCACTGCACCGACCCTCGTAAGAATACCGAAAGGTCCGATGTACCGTGGACTAAGCTTTCTGCCTCCACCAAAATGAATCGTGCCCTGTGTCGGAGAAATCCGTAAGAACACCAAATCTCCAACCTAGAACAAAAGCAGCCTTAACACGCAATCTAAAACAAAATAGTCACAAGCAAAAATAACAAAACCTATACCATAAATTTCAAGGGTCTACGGTGGCTGTCGGCCCAATGCCGCTGTCTGTCCTGCGCCACTCGAAGTCTGTCTCTGATAAGTTTTACCTTTTCTGCTGCATCTATGACCATCTCTGGTCCTAACAAGACTCTCTCTCCGATATCATCCCAAGATAACGATGTGCGACACCTCCGTCCATATAGAGCCTCGAATGGTGATATCTCAATACTGGCCTGGTAGCTGTTGTTGTAAGCAAACTCTACCAGGTGTATATGATCCTCCCAGGAACCTTAGAGATCTAGAACACAAGTGCGTAGTATATCCTCGAGAGTCTGAATAGTCCTTTCAGACTGCCCGTCTGTCTGGGGGTGATATGCGGTACTGAACTTGAGCTGAGTGCCCAAGCTAGTCTGCAAACTCCTTCAGAAGTGGGAAGTGAAACGACTATCCCGATCCGAGACTATGCTCACATGAACCCCATGTAATCTGATAATCTGTCGCATATACATCTCTGCTAGCTTCTCCGTCGATGTACCCACTTTGAATGGTAAGAAGTGGGCTGATTTGGTCAACCTATCCACGATGACCCAAATCGCGTCCTTTTCTCCTGGAGAATGCGGAAGCCCTGAAACAAAATTCATAGTCACGTGCTCTCACTTCCACTCTGGGATGGATAATGGCTGAAGCAATCCACCTGGTCTTTGTCTATCCGCCCTTACCTGCTGGGACACTAAACATCGGGATACAAAGCGTGATACCTCGTGCTTTATACCATACCACCATACGTGCTCCCTCAAGTCTCGATACATCTTGTTGGCACCTGGATGCATCGAGTATTGAGAGCGATGCACCTCCTACAAAACCTCCTCGCGTAGCTTCCCGCTCGGTATACATATCCTAGTACAGTACCATAATGATCCATCATCAGCAATAGTGAAGTCTTATGATAATCCTGTCTGAACTTGTGCCCTGATACTCCTCAGAGCCTCATCATCATACTGCGTAGCTCTGATTCTGTCCATTATTTCAAACTATATCTGGAGTCCCCACATCTGAGCTATAACTCTAGGAACTAATGCCTCAATGCCCAAACTGTCAAGATCAGCCAATAAATGTCTGTCTCTCGTCAAGTACATAGCCACGGTATACCTGCTCAAAGCATCCGCGACTATGTTGGCCTTTCCTGGATGGTACTGTAATAAAATGTCGAAGCCTTTCATCAACTCCAACCACCTCCTCTGCCACATGTTTATCTCTTTCTGTGTAAACACGTACTTCAAGCTCTTGTGGTCTGTGAAGATCTCCATACACTCTCCGTACAGATAGTGTTTTTACAGCTTTAGAGCAAAGATAACTGCTGCCAACTCCAAATTATGGGTGTGGTAGTTCTTTTTATGAGGACGTAATTGCCTGAAATCATAGACAATCACTTTCCCGTGCTGCTGAAGAACGCAACCAAAACCCTTTCCTGAAGCATCATTGTAGATAGTGAATCCACCTGTCCCCGATGGCACGACCTCCTCGATCGTCATGGCATACATTCGTCCCTGGGGCGCACCTCTCTGTTGCTAGTGTTGGGCAAACCTCTGCTGCTATGGCGGAAGTGGAGGTCCCCTCTGCTGGCCTCCTGGTACAGTAGGTACTCTGGCAGGTCCCCTTTGAGCTGTTACTCCTCCCTGACCTGGACGAGTCTGTATAGATGGACAGTCTCTCAACTGGTGTACTGACGATCCACAAGACAAATATGTACCCAGCCTCTTCCTACAGATATCCCTCGTATGTCCCGTCTTCCCGCAGTATGCACACTGGACAGCAAGCTGGTTCTGCCTCTGGGGCTGCTGCTGCTGCTGCTGGACATGTCCTCGAGATGGTGCCTGGTGCTGCTGATGTTGATGCTGATACGGCCTCTGTTGCTGCTAAAAGTGGGGACGCTTGGTCGGTTCCGTGCTACCACTCGCTCCTCCAGAAATGTTGCGTCCTCTCTTGGGCCTGAGGTCCAAATTATCCTCAGCAATCTGGGCATCCATCAGAATGCCCTTGAAGGTAGCAGTGCGACATCCAGAAGTGCGAGACTTGATCTCTCTCATCAGCCCTTTCCTGAATTTTTGGGCTTGGTCTCCTGGGTCCCGAATCATCGATGGTGCAAAATGACTCAAACGGCAAAACTCCACTGCGTACTCGTCGACCGACATATTCCTTTGGACTAAGTCATGGAAATGACTCTCCAAGGCTCCCATGGCCACGTCGGGAAAGAACTTCTCCTTGAAAAGCTCCTTGAAAGCCTTCCAAGTACGTCCCCTAACAATAAGTCTTGGCTCTGTACGATACCAAGTCAGCGCTATATCGAACATCTGGCTGCCGGCGGTCTCGATCTGCAGACTCTCCAGAATCTGCGCCAAGTGCAATTTCCTCTCTATGTCCTCCAGCCAATCATCGGCGTAAAGTATCCCCTCGATGCACTTGAACTCCCGAGGCATCATCCTCTTGAAGTCCACTATAGTGCCTGGCCTCTGGTGCTGCTGGATAGGATGCTGCTGCTATGCGGCTCTCTCCACAGCCTGGAGAGCCACCTGATGAGCATTCTCCTTGATCTCCCTTATCAGCTCCGTCTGCGCTTGGTGATCCTCTGTCTGCACTCTATGTGCCTTAGCCTGAACTCGCTGAGCCTCTGCCGACGTCCTCTGAGCATCTACCATGCCCTAGATCAGTGTGAACATCTTTGCCCCATCAACTGGTATACCTCTGGGAAACGGAGTTGGTGGTGGTGGAAGGTGCTCCGTAACAGCCGGGATAACCCTCTGGAAAGGTGGGGGAGGAGGACCCCCAAAAACTACAGAAACTCCCATATGAACATGAGAGGTAGGAGGAACTCCAGCTGTCTGAGTGTCAGGTCAAGAGGTGGCAGACCTCTCTGAAGCTATGGGTCCCAACCTCAACGACCTAGTCTTCGGTGGCATCCTGAAGACAGACCGAAAAGAATCAATTAAGGCAACATATACGATATCATCAAAGAAGGACATCAAAATTTAAAGGAAACAATTATTCAGCTTGGCAATATAAAGTTAGAAATTTTCTAGTTGTGATTGAGCAAACTCTCAGCCTAAATCCTATTTCCTAAAGTAGGCTCGTAGTAATACCCTAGGCGAGCACCACTACGAATTGCACTACTTGCAAATCTCGACCTGCATGGACCACCACTAAAAATGTGTCACGATCCGCACCCGAATATTCAGGCACGAGTACGTGGGTACACCCAGCCTACACCGCAGCGTCAGCGGTAGAACACTGTCTGGGTCATTTTTAACTATCTAACATCTCAACAATATAATATGGTACCTGTCAATCATCTCATCTCCAAACGGAGGAACAATATGGTATCTCACAAGTATAACTAATCTCAATCATAAAATAAACAAAGGAAGATAAAACACAAAAAAATAGCAAAGGAAAGAACAAGATACAATCCACAAGTCTGAAATAATATACAAACTGTGAATCACCACAAATAGTCTAATACATGCCAACACAAATATAAACTAAACCTCCTCGGGCTCTACAACTAAGTCCTCCTGGTCTATAGGAGTATCCTCTAAAGGTACGCCGTCCTGCGACCCATAGAAATTGGGACACTACTCTATAAGCCAATCATCTAGAAAAATATATCCAGTCAGGATTGGAGCAAAGTACAAAAACTAAACATCAGTTTCAATTATATTAATAAAAACTATAAGATAGTGTAAGTAAATGCATGATAAAAAATACTGGAAAAATAAGGAATACTGGAGAGACATGTAATCAGCAATAGTACTAACTAGCAATGAACAGATATATGTGAAAGCTAGAAATGAGTGAACTGGAAAAAGAATAGAAATTCTAGCTAAGTGTTGTGAAATATCAGTTTGTTATGTGATCGGCTTGGGATTAGATCAGGCTTGTTATATATGATTGGCTATGATACATGTGAGGTTAGGCTAACTATCTGGTTAGCTATAATGCGAGCAAAAGTTAGGCTAATCATATATAATAGGCTATGAGGCATGTAAATGGTCAGGCTACACCCTATGTGATATGTGGGATGAGCTATGATGCATGTAAAGTGGGGTATGATCACATAATCTTGTTAATATTTCCCCGTTCTCAGCTAACACGATGGATTCCAATCATGACTCCTCATGACAGGTATCTATGATACTAGCCCGTGTATCCACAGAGTCAGAATCAAGCATACACTACAACTAGAATCATAGTAATAATTAACATAATAAAAACTGTCAGAGAATATACTCGTTTGAAGTCCTGAGCAAGGTGTGTCACTCGATGCCCAAGATGGTGTCACACAAACCTATATATGGTATATTGCATCAATACAAGATTCTGGAATGAAAATAAGTTAAGTTGATGCAATGCTAAGTCATAAAGCCATTTCTAAGTCAAACCGGCTAATTCTAGGTTGCAAGAGTCTAACACTAAGATGCTAGGTCAATGCACTATGAAACTAACTACACTAACTAATCTAAGATACTAAGAGACACTCAAAAAGCCGTATCCTAAGATACGCAAGTTTCAATATATGAAAATAATAGTTTATATATATATATATATATATATATATATATATATATATATATATATATATATATATATATATATATATATATATATATATAAGTCAATACACATAATACTTAACTAATCAAATGAAAATATGATACCTTGGCCTTGCACCAATGCGTATCGCACTATCTCATACCTATCCCAATACTCAAACCCAATACCTTGAGTATCGGCCTAATACCTTGATATTACCTCGGTATCCCAAGATAATTCAAAACCCTTCATATAGCTAATACACATATAAACCCCCAATACTCTATATGATAGCATATGCTTAATACTTAAATAGATATCAATATAATACATACATACTAATTACAATACAATGCCAACTTACCAATACACATATCTATCTAACTATGTCTAAATACTACATACTAGAATACATATCTAACTACTAACAATACAATACCACAGCTATATATATATATATATATATATATATATATATATATATATATATATATATATACACACACACACACAAGCACATATAGGAATGATGACCAAAAACCAAACACGTGGAGTCCACCGCACCCGTATCACACTCATTCTATGATACGCTTGCGATACGGCTCCACCACACAACCAAATACATCCTGAAGGATATGAGCAAGTCTAATATACTAAATATGAATAATACGTATAATAATTAGATCAACTACATATCCGTGTCAAGGTGTAATATGCACAAGTCCCCGTGTCGGAGGAAACCCCCCAAAAAATAATCCGTATCGTCAAATTGACGAGATACGGCCTACACATATCCAATTGTGGATACGACACTAGTCACAAACAAGAAATTACATGTCATATTGATCTATTTGACCAAATGATAAATACCACATGTGCCAATCTCAGAATTCTCCCAAAATTGGCACCAAAATATACATAACTTCCACCATAGGTCTCCTATGAACCTAAAACCAATTTCTATGGGTAGCCTATACACATGGGTTGGTTTTTCATGATTAAATCTCAGTTTTAGGGTCTAATAGAAGAGAGAAAACTGAAATGTACCTATTGGGAGATGGATTCCCAATAAAAATTTCCAAATATTGAATGTAGCCTCTTCCTTGTAGATCTTGGCCTCCTCCTTGTTGGTCCTTGCTTCTTTCTTGTAGATCCTTGTTGTAGTAGCCTCAATTGAATAATAGGAAAGGAATTTGTGAAGAAATTGGTGAAGAATGATGAGGGAATGAAGGAAGTTGGAAAGGGGAAAATGTAGATCTAAAGGGAATAAAAATTGTGAAGATAATTTTCTCTCTCCTCCTTACATGTGGCCGGCCATATACACCTCTCCATGCTATGTAAAATGTCCTATTTACTCCCTGGGCCTTTCATAAAGAAATTAATTAAGGAGGGAAGGTTCTAGTCTAATGGTTTCACTAATTAATTCATCATCCTAATCCATGGGCCTAATTCATGGGCTCAATCTAAACTAAACTAAAATGTTGGTTCATGCATCTTAATTAAATGGTTAGGTCCACTACACAAGTCTAAAATAATTTAGCATCTAACAATAATTAAAAGATAAATAATTAATTAATCCATATGCACAATATTTAAATACAATAAATCCTAAAATAGAAATATCCATGTCAATTACCAAACTATCCTTGATTAAAAATGTGAGGGTGACACTAAAAGATTAAATAATCAAAGATATAATAATATGAAAAGTAAATAGAGTAAGTAAGAGCAAACACAAATACCAAGATGTATACTGGTTTTCCTCGTGGAGGACTAGTCCAGTCGAGAGAAATCAAGCTCGGAGTTTGAATCCACTATCATTGAAACACAAGCTTTGATCCGAAGGCTTGCCACTTCTTTACAATACGAGCTTTTGATTTGAAGCGCTCGACTACTTCAATATCATAGAGGCAAAACTTAGATTTTTCCAAGTGAGAACACTTTACAACTCTTGTACAAATTTTAGCTGAATCACAATGAGGCACCTTGGAGATTAGAAAGTTGTGGCTAAGGAGATTTGGAAGAGTGTGGCTCAGAGAAAGGCTTAGAATGTATAGAGCTTACAAGATTGAAAGCTAGAGAGATAATTTGGAATGAGAGAAATCATGCTCTTTTTATACTAGTCGGGGGGGAGGGTAGAGTTCCGCCAGAGTTCTGACCCTTAAGTTTCAAAAATTTGAACGCTGGATAACTCGTAACCAAGTAGAGCAAAAAATTAGGTTGCTGATTTTAAGGGGACCGAGTTCGGCCCGAGTTCAGTCATGGACCAAGTTCGGTCTGTCTCAGACCAGAAGCTCTGTTGGTTGGGTTTGAGTTGGTTTGGTTTGGTTCAGTTGGGTTCATTGCTTGTTTGTCTGTTTTGTGGAGCTATAGGTAATGTGTTGAGTAGTTGTTATGCCACAGTGCGACTTAACGTACATGTTTTCTAGACTCAAACAAAAATAAAATTATAGACTCTGAACTATACAACAAAGATATAACAACAATTTGATGAAGTCTGTTGATGCCACGTCCATCATTCAATATGTCATATTGAGTCATAGCAGATATCAGTGTGTTAATTATCAAAATTAGGTTGATTGTGATCCAGTTTTGGGTCAACAGAAAGAGCTCTCTCTCCTTCTATTTCTCACACACTTTCTTATTTTACCGCGAGCTCATGAGTTGAGGGAGCGAGGCTTGTTCTTTTGAGCTGACCTAGTGGAGGATAATGACACGAGAACTCATCGTAGGCCCCGTATCGATCACATCACCCGCCCATAGGCAAGTAAAACTTACTCTTGACATTGAACTTTAATTTTGGTTTAGTTTTTATATGATTTTTATTTGAACTATTAGAATTTCTCAATGATTTTGATTTGCATTTTTCACAGTTGGGAGTAATCATCGTACCGAGCTCATTACCCTTGACGGACCTCGAATTGATCGAGTATCAATCATTTTATCGAATTTTTAGGTTTTGTCGATAACCTATTTTATTGTAAATATGAATTATGGATCTTTCTCAATAATAACTACACGTGATTACGAATATGACACACTTTTCATATTTTAATTTTATTGTGTATCGATCCACCGACGAACAATTTCGCGCTTTATAATACATATTTCAGTCCTATACTGCCCCTGTACTATGCAGACATTGTACTACCCAATATACTGTCAATATAGTAAAGTTATATGTAATGCTCTATGTCCCTGAGCAGTATACTGGACAGTATGCTTCCTACAAATTTTTTTATATTTATTGCTCTCTATCCCAGAACAATATTCTGCCTAGTATGATGTCTAGTATACTGCTGGTGTATTAGTGATAATTTTTTTTGCCAATTCGTTTTCATGTTAATCCGAATGTTGACGACCCTAAAAATTGACACAAATTATCATGGCCTGTATAAGAGGGTGTGGCTGAATTTCAAGGGAATCGAACAATCGGTTCTCCCGTATCGGATTGTTTTCGATTTCCTAGAAAATATGAATTTTTTTAGATACGATTTCCTTGTTGATTTCTATTAAATTTGTTAAATATGTTCAAGCATGATTTCTTTTTAGTTAATAACTATAAAGATTGACCGTGGCGGTACTCGTGCCTCGTGTACGAGGGTATCCCTATTACACATTATTTATTTTTCACATGTCAGAGCACTGTATCACTTTCTGTATTTTCATGAACTGTCCGCATATATAGGTATCCTTTTTGCCATGTACTTAATGCATTGAGTTAGCCTAACTATGGCAAATAGCAATATATTATTATGATTGGCCACTTATAGAAGGGCATTGATATCATATCTAACGACGTCCAACATGTACCATATTATACTGTATTGACTATATTGTACTATATTGATACAATGTCGATTATCTTCATGGCTCGTCACAACACACTCCAATATATAGTGATTATAGCGACGTGGATTGCTAGCTTATCTTATGTGTATGAGCGTAGAAAAATGCTTGCAATATAAGCCACTCTTAAGTTTAAAATAGTGCCACTCTTTAAAAAAAAGTGCCACTCTTTAAAAAAAAGTGCAACCTCACTTCTGTCATGTCACGCCCCGATCTCCCGCAGGCAATCGGCCGTTCCCGCTAGGCGGGAATCACCCACGCCAGCGCTCCCGCGGAACGATCGCTTAACCCATCCGGGCGTGATGCCGCACGAGCGTGATCCACGCCCGTGCAAGGCCATGGTTCGTTGGCTGGCGGCAAGAGTTCTAAGCCACAGAGTCGCACAGATTGTCCGAGTACAGCGGAGTCATGAACGCATAGGCGATCGGTAACAGGTTCACTGAGTCGACAAATATAGCGGAAGCATAGAAACAAGTAAAGTAATCTCTTTATTGATATGAAACATGTATTACAGACGGCGTATAGCCGAGATTACAAGTCGCTCAAGCCTCTCTCTCGAAAACAGTAAATGCGTGCCAAGTGGCTACAACTGTGGAATGAATGTACAGGCGATGGTCAGGCGATGTTCACAACTTATGTCTTGTATATGTGCTTCAGTCCCGGATGCACCGTTGCTTCGGAGTGTTGTCCACGCCTTAGCACGCACGTTGGAGGCGTCCGCACCGCACGAGGTTCTCCCGTACCCTGTATATCAAACTGGTGGATTATCAGTACATTGAATGCACTGGTAGGAAAGCTACTCGCCCGCTCGATAAATCCAAACACGTAATACAGGTTTCGTGCACAACTATTAAGTTGTCTTTCTAGTTGCCTTAGGATCAGTTTTATGCAAACATTGAATAGCTTATCGTGTCGGGCAGTGCGCCGTGCGATGTTTGAGGAAACACGACGAGACTTACCAACTTACCATCTCCTTCCCTGTCCAAGGTAACCATTGAGGCAAACAGTATAAATTCGAGCAGAGGCATGTATAAACATTCAGGAGGCAAGCATATGCAAACAGGAGGGTCGTTTTAACATGATCGTTCAGGTGTTCAGTCGATGCGATGCAGTGACTCGCACGCGGATAGCCGCTAAGCGAGGATGACTTATCTATATGAACAGGAGTCGCTGGCATAGCCATAAAGGACAGGTGTAGCACATGAAAGAAAATGAAAAGCAACGCACGGATCAGGAGCGCTACAGGTCATTCCTTCCGAGTCAGGCGGCTACTTAGTCTGTGAGCAAGAATGGCGTGAAGGATAAGTTCACAGGCGCTACACGCCATTCTGCCCGTAACAGGCAGACTAACAGGGGTTCCTGTCCGGATCGGATCGGCCCGGTGCCCCGGAGACCGTCCGCAGGAACAGAGATCAGGAGAATCTCACTTGAAACAAGTTGTCCGCGACATGCAGGTCAGGGTCAGGTTCAGGAACAAGTTCGAAGCAGGATATATATATATGAACAGTTATATGGAACAAGTTCGAGTCAGGATATATATATATGAACTTGTTGTGGCAGGAACGTTGATTCAGTAGTTTGCTCCACGAGCTGTGATTCAGGGATACATTTATTCAGGGTGCAGATTCCCTGGTTCGGGAATTGCCTTGGTGACCTAACGGTCCCGGATACTTGCAGGTTCATTCAGGCACGGAACGACTACGTAGTAGTCTTCCGGGGTTTGGATGAAAATATGGCATCATTTAAGCAGACAAGCATGCATTTCTAAGGAACGTAAGCAGGCACGTTGTTCGGACCCGAAGGTAAGCCGAGAGGTGAAACCGTTAAGGGACTTAGCATGCGAGGGTCTGAATATAAGCAGTATTTCCTTTTCCATGTTCTAGCAAGCAATATGAGTTGGGATTATTCCCTTAGCTAGGTGCGTTAGATTTATTAGCATGCAGGGGGTGATTCACCTAGCGACTAGCATAAACATTCCAGATTTTATGTGTGCTGGCTAAGCAAAGACAAGTTCACCGTGGCCACCCACCTTAGCGATGATTCGTCTCGGTAGAGCGATACGTCTGAGCTAGCCTCTGAAAGTCCAAGCCGGATTCTTGTAGGGACAAGTCTGGATATCCTTTGCTTCTCCTTTGAGGCAAAGCAGGTCGGGACAGCTGCACGATTGCCGTTTGAGACGGTAGTCCGCTTGAGCGGAACAGGGTGTTACATCCTACCAAACTTAGAAAAAGTCTCGTCCTCGAGACTTACTAAGGACAAGCAGTAATCTAGGGTTGAGGCAATCCTAGACAAGTCGTTTGTACTTGTTTCATTTGGATATTCACTTGCACAAGCTTCGAAATCAGCTTATCGCTTAGACTGGATCGTGCGCACCTTCGACATGCATTTCTAGTGTGAACACGTCAACCAGCTTAGTGATAGCGAAGTCTCAGCACTCGAGTTTCACCTTTTCTTAAGTCTTGGATGGTGCACTAGTTCAAGGCGTCCCTCGAATAGATGCATTCAACCAAACTTAGGGTTAGTAAAAATCGGACAAGCTACTAGCGATACTCTCAAGGGTTCGCACAGGTTGGCTCAAAGGCCACTCACAGCATACAACCAGACAAGCAAGCATATCATTCAAAACGTATTTTGAAAGTATTTAGACTTATTATTGGAACATCCCATCGAGGCATTGAGAGAGAGCGTGCACATAACCCACGAACGAGCTTTCGAAACAGAGATATCGAATCAAAGTCCAAAGGCGTAGAAGCCAGGCTCTGATACCAACCTGTCACGCCCCGATCTCCCGCAGGCAATCGGCCGTTCCCGCTAGGCGGGAATCACCCACGCCAGCGCTCCCGCGGAACGATCGCTTAACCCATTCGGGCGTGATGCCGCACGAGCGTGATCCACGCCCGTGCAAAGCCATGGTTCGTTGGCTGGCGGCAAGAGTTCTAAGCCACAGAGTCGCACAGATTGTTCGAGTGCAGCGGAGTCATGAACGCATAGGCGATCGGTAACAGGTTCACTGAGTCGACAAATATAGCGGAAGCATAGAAATAAGTAAAGTAATCTCTTTATTGATATGAAACATGTATTACAGGCGGCGTATAGCCGAGATTACAAGTCGCTCAAGCCTCTCTCTCGGAAACAGTAAATGCGTGCCAAGTGGCTACAACTGTGGAATGAATGTACAGGCGATGGTCAGGCGATGTTCACAACTTATGTCTTGTATATGTGCTTCAGTCCCGGACGCACCGTTGCTTCGGAGTGTTGTCCACGCCTTAGCATGCACGTTGGAGGCGTCCGCACCGCACAAGGTTCTCCCGCACCCTGCATATCAAACTGGTGGATTATCAGTACATTGAATGCACTGGTGGGGAAGCTACTCGCCCGCTCGACAAATCCAAACACGTAATACAGGTTCCGTGCACAACTATTAAGTTGTCTTTCTAGTTGCCTTAGGATCAGTTTCATGCAAACATTGAATAGCTTATCGTGTCAGGCAGTGCACCGTGCGATGTTTGAGGAAACACGGCGAGACTTACCAACTTACCATCTCCTTCCCTGTCCAAGGTAACCATTTAGGCAAACAGTATAAATTCGAGCAGAGGCATGTATAAACATTCAGGAGGCAAGCATATGCAAACATGAGGGTCGTTTTAACATGATCGTTCAGGTGTTCAGTCGATGCGATACAGTGACTCGCACGTGGATAGCCGCTAAGCGAGGATGACTTATCTATATGAACAGGAGTCGCTGGCATAGCCATAAAGGACAGGTGTAGCACATGAAAGAAAATGAAAAGCAACGCATGGATCAGGAGCGCTACAGGTCATTCCTTCCGAGTCAGGCGGCTACTTAGTCTGTGAGCAAGAATGGCGTGAAGGATAAGTTCACAGGCGCTACACGCCATTCTGCCCGTAACAGGCAGACTAACAGGGGTTCCTGTCCGGATCGGATCGGCCCGGTGCCCCGGAGATCGTCCGCAGGAACAGAGATCAGGAGAATCTCACTTGAAACAAGTTGTCCGCGACATGCAGGTCAGGGTCAGGTTCAGGAACAAGTTCGAAGCAGGATATATATATATGAACAGTTATATGGAACAAGTTCGAGTCAGGATATATATATATGAACTTGTTGTGGCAGGAACATTGATTCAGTAGTTTGCTCCACGAGCTGTGATTCAGGGATACATTTATTCAGGGTACAGATTTTCTGGTTCGGGAATTGCCTTGGTGACCTAACGGTCCCGGATACTTGCAGGTTCATTCAGGCACGGAACGACTACGTAGTAGTCTTCCGGGGTTTGGATGAAAACATGGCATCATTTAAGCAGACAAGCATGCGTTTCTAAGGAACGTAAGCAGGCACGTTGCTCGGACCCGAAGGTAAGCCGAGAGGTGAAACCGTTAAGGGACTTAGCATGCGAGGGTCTGAATATAAGCAGTATTTCCTTTTCCATGTTCTAGCAAGCAATATGAGTTGGGATTATTTCCTTAGCTAGGTGCGTTAGATTTATTAGCATGCAGGGGGTGATTCACCTAGCGACTAGCATAAACATTCCAAATTTTATGTGTGCTGGCTAAGCAAAGACAAGTTCACCGTGGCCACCCACCTTAGCGATGATTCGCCTCGGTAGAGCGATACGTCTGAGCGAGCCTCTGAAAGTCCAAGCCGGATTCTTGTAGGGACAAGTCTGGATATCCTTTGCTTCTCCTTTGAGGCAAAGCAGGTCGGGACAGCTGCACGATTGCCGTTTGAGACGGCAGTCCGCTTGAGCGGAACAGGGTGTTACATGTCAAGCATTTGTACGTAGGGTGCCTCTGTACTAAAATTTGAGTAGCTACCCATGCTGAGAAGCTAGTCAGCTGAGAGCCCTCTCTCCAAAATTTTAGACATTTTCAAATCAAATTATTATTTTAATTTAAAATAAAAACTAGTAATTTTTTTATTATAATATTATATACATATATTTATTTTTATTGGTTAAGAAAGAATTAATATAAATATAAATAAAATTTAATCTATTCAAATCTTAAATAATTCTAACTAACTATGATTATAAATACTATCCTAATCTTATAACCATATTTGCTTTAAACCATATATCCATTTAAATAAATCTAGTATTGCTTAGGATAAGCAAATTCCTAAGTACTCCTAATCCTATTAGAATCATATTTATAATTATTTAAAGATATCCTTATATGAACTAATCCTAATCCAATCCAAACTAAATAATTCTAATTATTTTCAAATTAATTGATTCTAATTATATTAAAATTAAGTAGTCTGTACCCAATATATATACCGATTACTTATGAAATAAGCACATCTTTTTCTTTTTTAAAACTCCTTTTTTTCTTCCAAAACAACCAAAAAATTGCCACAAAATCATTCTCGATTTTTTAGCAGCCATAGCGACTTGGAAGAACCATTGCTCCTAGCTCCAGTTTTTTTGTCTGAACCATATTGATGTAAGTTCATAATCTATATTTTAATAGATTTAATTTGAAATAATAATTTTTGTAAAATATTTTAGAGTACTAGGTGTCCGTAAAATAAATACGTTTTTGTGATTTCGGGAGTTTTCGAACACGAAAATGCAATTCGCTTAGTTTTTCGGAAAGATGATACAAAAACCTACAATATAGTTTAATCTAAAAAATAATTGATTTTATTTAATATATACAGTATTATCTATAAGTAGAAATTGGCTAAATAATATAGGTATGACTACTTCAAAATCCAATTAAAGTTTATTTATAATGTTTTAAATCAAATAATAAACTTTGTTAGGATTTTGGATTATTTAGATTTGGGATTAGCGAAGTGCTTGGGTCCACCTTGTCAACTGTCCAACTTTGCAGTCATGCGTCCGAAGGCTAAGACAAGTAGTTACTTTGATTGCTTTGATTTTCAGATAGTTTCTTTATTACATGATCTAGATATGCATTGCTTGATCTTGACACATTGTTCACATGAGTAGTATGGATTCATATTCATGATTATCGAGTTTCATGATTTACTTGATTAACGTGATTATCATGTTTCGTGACTATTGTATTTCGTGATTATCGTATTTTTTGATCATCGTATTTTGTAAACCTTCGTGTCGTGACTCAAATCCATGAGTATTAGTCGGGCAAAAAAATACCAAAGTAGATGTGTGAACTACCCAGAACTATCACATGGTCTTACGTGAATAATAGTTGTCATAAAACACACATGTGGGTGCCAGATTTAGCCCTTAGTCATTCACATGTCGAACTTGGTATTTTAAAACACTTAGACATGTGCAGTTTTACTTGTTTCACCCTATTCTTGTTGTCACATGCCTTGCTTGCTTTTGTTTACTTGTTTCTATTTACTTATCATACCATGATTCTTGTTTTACCTATTTATCATGTATCATATATGTTATTTCTTATTTTACAGTTTCTATCATGTTATGAATAGTTTATCATGTATGTACTTGCTACAATCCTGATTGAATAATATTTTTAGGTGACTCACTACTATACACTATAGACTGTTTGTTGGTGATAGAGATGTATTGGAGGTCTATCCAAGATAGTATAGTAGTTAGTTTCTTTGAATTTAATGTTTAGCGGGTTTGTTCCCGAGTTATGATTTAAATATATTTATTGGATTTATAAATTAAATAATTATTGTGAATGAGTAAATAGATCATTTTATGAGAAAATATTATATATTTGGATTGATAATTGCTATCGAGGTTTAAACAACGTACTACCGTCGATACTACGACATTGGGTGAACTTGGCCGTGTACTCGTATCCTAATAGTGGGAGAGGGTCGTGACAAATTTTTATGATGGCCCATGCAGTTCTGTCTTCGCATCAAGTGTGATGACATGGTTAGTACTTCAAGTTAGTAGTACTAGCTACGAGCCTGCGACTGAGTGATTAGATTTTAAGAGATAGTGTTCATTCACAAATTAAGATTAATTTAATTTTGGGAGAATGACTTGGAGTAAGTAACAAAAGGAAAGTCCTTGTTTCAATTTGATTGGTTGGGTAGTTAAGGGTGTTATATATGCCATGTGATTAAGATAGGGATATAGGTTACATTTTGAGGTAAATCATATTAGATTAATTTGTGGAATTTTCAAGTGATGATATAATACAATGTTTTGATAAGTTGGTGTGATCAAAGGCGGGTAGACTTATCGATTGGTAAATTACTTCTCTGAGGTTAATCAATTGTTAAAGATGAGAATTATTAAATTTTTGGTGCTTTGAGGCTTAAATTTCTTTGTGATTTGATGGATAAGAATTTTTTTCTAAGGTAAGGTTAAATTTTTTAAAGAAGGTAATTTTTGACTTAGATGATGATAAATAAAATTGAGATAACAAGTTGGAGATTATATTGAAACTAAAAATTTAAGGTGATTATGGTGACATATTTAAATTTAAATTTGAAGTATCTTGAAGAATTCAAATTTTGTGGAGTTTAAATTTTTGAGATAAAGAATTAAGAATTTGATAAAGCAGTATTGACGATTTTCAAATCACAAAAATTTAAAGATTATGATAAGATTGGACTTGGAGTTTAAATTTGAGGATTTTTGGATATGATGAGATGGAACATTGGTGAACCTCAATTTGAAGAGTTCATAAGTATTCTTATTGTTCGAGTATGTGTGGAAATTTTTTTTTGACGAAAATATCATTGATGGAATAGTTTACAAATTCAAATTTTGAGGGTGAGATTTTGGATTTTAAAATTTATTGATGAAATATGCATTAGTAGGATTTAAATTGAGGATTGGATTTAACTTTTAAATTTAGCATTGAATTATTAAATGATGTTTGAGGATGACCATCAATGTAAAGTTCGAGGATTCGTATGCATAATGGCTGTGAGGATAAAGCAAATTATGGCTATGCAGATAGTCAAATTATTAGAAGAACGTAAGAAATGACTACAATATGTGATTAAAATTTTTAAGGATATGATTTAAAATTTTTAAACTTCAAGATTGGATTTAATTTTGGATATTGGATTAAATTTGAATGATTGAATTATTAAATCGTTGAAGACTACTATAGGATTTAAAATTTTGAGGAGATTGCATTGTGGAATTAAAAAAAAGTGTTTCAAGGGATATGCATATCGAGTTGATTAATTATTGGATTTAAATGTTGATAGTTTTAAATTAGAAATTAAAATTTGAGGATATTTAAAAATGAGGAAATTAGAATTTCTTGGATTTTAAATTTCGAGGACGAATTTTTTTTATAAGGTGGGTAGATTGTCAGCCCCCTCTCCATAATTTTAGAAAATTTCAAATCAGATTATTATTTTAATTTAAAATAAAAAATAGCAATTATTTTTATTATTATTATTATTTTATATATATATATATATATATATATATATATATATATATATATATATATATATATATATATATATATAATGGTTAAGAAAGAATTAAGATAAATATAAATAAAATTTGAAAAATAATTTAATCTATTCAAATCTTAAATAATCCTAACTAACTATGATTATAAATACTATCATAATCTTATAACCATATTTGAATTAAACCATATATCCATTAAAATAAATCTAGTAATCCTTAGGATTAACAAATTCCTAAGTACTCCTAATCCTATTAGAATCATATCTATAATTATTTAAAGATATCCTTATTTGAACTAATCCTAATCCTATCCAAACTAAATAATCCTAATTATTTTCAAATTAATTGATCCTAATTATATTAAAATTAAGTCGTCTCTAGCCATTATATTTACCTACTAAACTTATAAAATAAACTCATCTTTCATCTTTTTTTTTTCTCAAAACTCATCTCTTTCCGTCCAAAACAGTCCAAAATTTGCTACAAATCAGTCTCGATTTTTTAGCAGCCAAAGCGATTTGGAAGGACCATATCTCCTAGCTCTAGACTCTGTTTAACCTCCAATTTTTTATCTAAACCGTATTGATGTAAGCTTTCATCTATATTTTAATAGATTTAATTCGAACTAATAATTTTTGTAAATATTTTAGAGTATCAGGTGTCCGTAAAATAAATATATTTTTGTGATTTTGGATTTTTTGAACACGAAAATGCATTCCGTTTAGTTTTTTGGAAAGATGATACGAAAACCTACAACATATTTTAATCTCAGAAATAATTAATTTTAGCTAATATGTACAGTATTATCTACAAGTAGAATTTAACTAAATAATATAGGTATAACTACTTCGAAACCCAATTAAAGTTTATTTACAATGTTCTAAATCAAATAATAAACTTTGTTAGAATTTTGGATTATCTAGATTTGGGGTTAGCGAAGTGCTTGGGTTCGCCTTGTCAACGGTCCAACTTTACATTCATATGTCCAAAGGCTAAGACACGTAGTTACTTTGATTGCTTTTATTTTATGATAGTTTCTCTATTACATGATCTAGATATGCATTGCTTGATCTTGACACGTTCACATGAGTAGTATGGATTCATATTCATGATTATCGAGTTTCATAATTTACTTGATTTTCATGATTATTATGTGTTGTGACCAATATATTTCGTGATTATCGTATTTCTTGATCCTCGTGTTTCGTAAACCTTCGTGTCGTGACTCAAATCCATGAGTGTTAGTCGGACGGAAAAAAACTTAGTAGACGTGTGAACTACCTAGAACTATCACATGGTCTTACGCGAATAATAGCAGTCACACAATACATGTGTGGGATGCCGGATTTAGCCTCTAGCAGTTCACATGTCGAACTTGGTATTTTAAAACACTTAGACGTATACAGTTTTACTTGTTTCACCCTATTTTTGTTGTCATATGCTTTGCTTGCTCGTGTTTACTTGTTTCTTTTTACTTGTCATACCATAATTCTAGTTTTACCTGTTTATCATGTATCACATATGTTATTTCTTGTTTTACAATTTCTATCAAGTTATGAATAGTTTATCATGTATGTACTTGCTCCAATCTTGATTGGATAATATTTTAGGTGACTCACTACCATACACTATAGACTGTTCGTTGGTGATAGAGATGTGTTGGAGGTCTATCCAAGATAGTCTAGTAGTTAGTTTCTTTGAATTTGATGTTTGGCGAATTTGTTCCCGAGTTGTGATTTAAATGTATTTATTAGATTTTTAAATTAAATAATTATTATGAATGAGCAAATAGATTATTTTATGAGAAAATATTGTATATTTGGATTGATGATTGCTATCGAGGTATAGACAACGTACTACCGTCGATACTGCGACATAGACTAAACTTGACCACGTACTCGAATCCCAAAGTGGGAGCGGGTCGTGACAAATTTTTATGATGGACCATGTAGGTGTCTTCGCATCTAGTGCAATGTCATGGTTATCACTTCAACATTGAATTACTAGCTGCGAGCCTGCGACTGAGTGACAAGATTTTAAGAGATAGTGTTCATTCACAAATTAAGTCTAATTTGATTTTAGGAGAATGACTAGGAGTAAGTATACTAAAGGAAAGTCCTTGTTTTAATTTGATTGGTATTAGTTAAGGGTGTTATATAGGCTATGTGATTAAAATAGGGATATAGGTTACATTTTGAGGTAAATCATATTAGATGAATTTGAGGAATTTTTATGTGATGATATAATATTGTGTTTTGATAACTTTGTGTAGTCAAAGGTGGGCAGACTTATTGATTGATAAATTAATTTTTTGAGGTTAATCAATTATTGAAGATGAGAATTATTAAATTTTTGGTGATTTGAGGCTTAAATTTTTATGTGGTTTGATGAATATTAATTTTTTCCTAAGGTAAGGTTGAAATTTTTAAAGAAGGTAATTTTTGACTTAGATGATGATAAATAAAATTGAGATAAGAAGTTGGAGATTATATTATAATTAAAATTTTAAGGAGATTATGATGACGGATTTAAACTTAAATTTGAAGTATCATGAAGAATTCAAATTTTGTGGAGTTTAAATTTTGAGATAAAGAATTGAGAATTTGATAAAACAGTATTGACGATTTTCATATCACAAAAATTTAAAGATTATGATAAGATTGGACTTGAAATTTAAATTTATGAATTTTAGGATATGATGAGGCGGAACATTGGTGAACCTCAATTTGAAGAGTTTATAAGTATTCTTATTGTTCGAGTATGTGTGGAAAAAAATAATTTGAGGAAAATATCATTGGTGGAATAGTTTTCAAATTCAAATTTTGAGGGTGAGATTTTAGATTTTAAAATTTATTCATGAAATATGCATTAGTATGATTTAAATTGAGGACTGTATTTAACTTTTAAATTTAGGATTGAATTATTAAATGATGTTTGAGGATGACCATCACTGTAAAATTCGAGGATTCGTATGCGTAATGTCTGTGAGGATTAGGCAAATTATGGTTATGAGGATACGTTAAATTTTTAGAAGAACATAAGAAATGACTACAATATGGGGTTCAAGTTTTTAAGCATATGATTTTAAAATTTTAAACTTCAAGAATTGATTTAATTTTGAATATTGGATAAAATTTGAAGGATTGAATTATTAAATCGTTGAAGACTACTATGGTATTTAAAATTTTGAGGAGAATGCATTGTGGAGTTAAAAAAAAGTATTTCAAGGGATAAACATATCAAGTTGATTAATTATTGGATTTAAATATTGATAGTTTTAAAATTGAAATTAAAATTTGAGATTATTTGAAAATCAGAAAATTAAATGTTGATGATTTTAAATTTTGAGAACAAAATTTTTATAAGGTGGGTAGGTTGTAAGCCCCCTCTCCAGAATTTTAAAATTTTTTAAATCAAATTATTATTTTAATTTAAGATTAAAACTAGCAATTATTTTTATTATAATATTATTTACATATATTTATTTTTAATGGTTAAAATAGAATTGAGATAAATATAAATAAAATTAAAAAAATAATTTAATCTATTCAAATCTTAAATAATCCTAACAACTATGATTATAAATACTATCATAATCTTATAACCATATTTGAATTAAACCATATATCTATTTAAATAAATTTATTAATCCTTAGGATTAGCAAATTCCTAAGTACTCAATATCCCATTAGAATCATATCTCTAATTATTTAAATATATCCTTGTTTGAACTAATCCTAATCCAATCTAAACTAAATAATACTAATTATTTTCAAATTAATTGATCCTAAATATATAAAATTAAGTAGTCTCTATCCATTTTATATACCTACTAAACTTATGAAATAAACTCATATTTCTTCTTTTTATTTCTCAAAGCTCCTTTATTTTCATCCAAAACAGCCAAAAATTTGCCAAAAAATCAGCCTCAATTTTTTAGCAGTCATAGCGACTTGAAATGACCATATCTCCTAGCTCCGGACTCCATTTAACCTCCAATTTTTTTTTCTGAACCATATTGATGTAAGATTTCATAATCTATATTTTAATAGATTTTATTCATACTAATAATTTTTGTAAATTTTTAGAGTATCAGTTGTACATAAAATAAATATTTTTTTTGATTTCGGGAGTTTTCGAACAAGAAAATGCAATCCGTTTAGTTTTTTGGAGAGATAATTTTATTTATTTAATATATACAATATTATATAAAATATTATATAACCTACAACATATTTTAATGTCAAAAATAATTGATTTTATTTAATATATACAATATTATATAAAAGTAGAAATTGATTAAATAATATTGGTAGAACTAATTCGAAACCCAATTAAAGCTTATTTACAATGTTCTAAATCAAATAATAAACTTTGTTATGATTTTGGATTATGTAGATTTTGGGTTAGCGAAGAGCTTGGGTCCGCTTTGTCAACTGTCCAACTTTGTATTCATCCGCCCCAAGGCTAAAGACAAGTACTTACTTTGATTGCTTTCATTTTTTGATAGTTTATATATTGCATGATCTAGATATTTTGTCACGCCCCAGTACCGGAATACGAAAACGGAATTGGCCAGCTACCCCGTACAAGGTACTATACGTCGTAAAGCGATCACGGCTGTATAAGACAATGAGGTGCATGCTACAATCAAGCCTCCTATGGTTAAGAACTTATATGTCTCAATCATTCAAACAAGAAACAATAAGCATAGAGCATATATAATAAGCAATAAGGCATCCCAAACGCTTTTTCAAAAAATTCTGGAGTCCAGCTGTACAAAATAAGAAGCTGGAAGAGTAACAAAAGTACATGACAATAATTTAGCTACAGTTTAATTTAATACAATCATGTAATGAAACTAATGTCCAGACAAGCCGGATAACAGGTGCCGGTGTCTAAACGCCAAAAAACTAATTTTGCAAGACGAACAGGGAAGAAGAAAACCCACTCGCTATCCCCTACAACTATGTTCCTGGTATGCGCCATGAGTTGTGAGAAATTACGCTAAATTCTCAGGTGATGGCTCGAAACCTGGCCATGCAAAACCAGTAAGGTTAGACCCTAAATAGCAAGTACCACAAAGAAAGCACAAAATGGAGAAACAAAAACCCAAAGAAAACATATAATATTATATAGGTTCAGTGTCATAACTTAGGTCCATGGCATATCCTAGCGCTAAGGCTCAACCCTACAACCAAACAAGGACAAGGGTTGAACCATCACACTAAGATAGTCCATTTCCCTAGGCTACTTGCTGAATAATACCATCACAACCAAGTCCATTTCTTATATCGGCCAATCATATGTACGACTTGCTATTTTTGTGGAGTCTGAGATAATCTAAAAAATAATACATAATATGTATCCTCAGATCACGCCAGTGCCGAACATGAGCTAACCGAACCAAATAAATAAAATAGGTACTTGTAGGATGCACCAGTCCCCCGTAGGGCCATTGAGCTAAAAATACGGTATTAACAGTTCCAGTATTCCTATATTGAAATAGTGGCTCGACATAATAATAAGTCAGATACAGCACTCCACTAAGGCAGATGATATACAATATCTGTGGTGGCCACACAACGCACTTAAA
This sequence comes from Iris macrosiphon, assembly GCA_036927795.1. Taxonomy (NCBI): domain Eukaryota; kingdom Viridiplantae; phylum Streptophyta; class Magnoliopsida; order Asparagales; family Iridaceae; genus Iris; species Iris macrosiphon. Next base: position 126,057,076 of record JAYESA010000015.1, read on the forward strand.
ATGAATCTCTGTGGGAAGGTTCGTTGGCATGATCTTGGGATACCGTTCCCTCCAATGTTACTACCACTTTGAGTTACCTAATTAGCCATATGTTGTGTTCAAAATCTTAAGGCGTGGTCACATGATAATTTCTCTTAAGATGTCATACAAAGTATGGACATGCTAGATACGAATCCATGGAGATCAAATCTGGATATTCAGGAATTTGGAGACATTATCGATGCACAATCCAAATATAATTACTTAAAACGTGACATGATGTGTCGTACCTCGACGCACATTAAATCATGAATAATTGTCAGACAATAGTGGTATCAACACAGATACAATTTTTGAGTCCAATTACCAATTATACATTGGGTCACATGGGTCAAGAAATATTCAATCAACAAGCAGGACCATGGGTCTCTAGGCCACATGGAAAGTCAGGCCGCATGACAATCCTGGCCGCATATGAAGTCAGGCCGCATGAAGTCAGGCCGCATCAAAAGTCAGGCCGCATGGACCACTTGGCCGCATGTCCAGGGTTAAGGTCTACTCCTTGGAAAAAGTGATAAAGTGACAAGCAATAAAATATAGTGTCAGTGATGTGACATAAAGTGACTGATGTGATAAGCCATAAAGTGTGTCCGGAAGAAAAGACAAAACCATAGAAATAAGTGCCAACGGTTTAGAGCCATGCGTCCAAGAAAATAGTGGCTGCATGCTCTCCTGGCCGCATGGGTGTCGGTGTCGCATGGGGTTCTCTACCGCATGTAATTCTCTAGGACTTAGCAGATTTTCCATTCGTTCAGCGACTGAAAGCACAAAATGTTCAAGGATACTTGTGTAAATCAGTAGTCATGCGTCTAACAAGATATAGGCATGCTGTCAGTATGCGACAAGAGTTTAAGCCGCATAACCCTCTCAAGCCGCATGGCACTCTCAGCCGCATATGCTCACTGGCCGCATGGAAACTTCGTCTTCTCCAACAGCAGGTTCGGCCATGCTAAAAACTCTAAAAATCCAAAAATTATTTTGTTCATAAAATCCTCATTTAAGTCCAAATCGGGTGAATCAAAAGCCAAAATGCTCTAAATTGAAAGCTCTATCATGTAGCAAAAACTGATTTTCAAAGACACAAGTTTAATAGATCAAAACCAAGAAAAACTGATGAAACCAATGAAAATTCAAATTTAGAAATATAGATCTACACTAATCCATCCATCAAAACAGAAAACTCTAAGTACTAAAAGTTCTTAGAAACATATAATAAATATAATAGAATAACAATATGGAGAGTTTCTCCATTTATCATGCAAGGTGTACTTGTCTATGGAAATGGGGAGAGAAAACTAAAGAAAAAGGAAGTAATAAAGAAGTGAAGAGAGAGAGAGAGAGAGAGAGAGAGAGAGAGAGAGAGAGTATTGGGTTATATATGGTAGGGTTGAGGGTTGAACCAAAGGTTCTCATGAGTTGAACCAACCCACAAAATAAATCATGAATCAGGCTAAACCAAAGAATAGGTCTAGTCTCCATGCATATGCAATCATACTAAAATAAAAACACGTTCTAAATACGTATATCGGGAACGGGGGAGAGAGAGAAAATATTGGGTTATATATGGTAGGGTTGAGGATTGAACCAAAGTTTCTCATGAGTTGAACCAACCCACAAAATAAATCATGAATCAGGCTAAACCAAGGAATATATGTAGTCTCCATGCATATGCAATCATGCTAAAATAAAAATACGTTCTAAATACGTATATTGGGAATGAGGAGTAACATCTCTATCCACCTTAGAAAAATTCCTTCATCAGAATTCGAATCCAAGCAATAGCTAGAGAAGTCAGGATAAGCACGATACAAACCTACTAGTAACTACTTATGCAAGCAATATCATCACAACATAAAGGTGATCACAGAATCCGAGATAAGAAGGCTTAAGAAAGAATATACCTTCTAAATCGAATATGTGTGGGTATCGGGACCGAATATCGTCCTCGCGCTCCCACGTCGATTCCCCTAGAGAGTGATGGCCCCAAGCAACCCAGACAAGAGAAATAGTCCAATTCTTGAGCACCTTTTCCTTTCGGTCCAATATGGATACGAGTTGCTCCTCGTAAGATAAGTTGGTACCAACGACTAATTTAGAGTGGTCGTGGATATAACTCGGATTCGAAACATACCTACGCAACTGAGATACATAAAATATATCGTATACCTCACGTAGTGAAGGCAGAAGGGCAAGACGATAAGCAACATCGCCTACCCGCTCAAGAATATTGAACGGACCTACGTATCTGGGACTAAGATTATCGCGAACTCCAAATCTAATGACTCTACGGGTAGGCAAAATCCATAAAAATACGTGGTTGCCGACATAAAGCTCTAAAGGTCTACGATGCTGATCTGCCCAATAACGATGCCTATATTGTGCAACCCGAAGTCACTCTCTGATCTGCTTGACAACCTCTACTGTCTGCATGATCATTTCAGGGCCTAACATCTTCCGCTCACCAATGTCGTCCTAAGCCAATGGTGACCTACACTTCCTGTCGTACAGTGCTTCAAAATGTGCCATCTAAATACTGGCCTAATAACTATTGTTATACGAGAATTCTACCAAGTGAAGGTGATTCTCCCAAAATCTACCAAGATCTAAGGTACAGGCTCGAAGCATATCTTCCAGGGCCTGGATGGTTCTCTCTGATTGTCCGTCTGTCTGGGGGTAGTAAGCTGTGCTGAATCTTAACTTGGTGTCCAAGCTCTGGGGCAAACTTTTCCAAAATTATGAAGTGAACCGAGTGTCTCGATCTGACATGATACTTATTGGAACACTGTGTTGTCTCATTATCTGTCGCATATATATTTCATCTAATTGTTCTATAGACTGTCCTACTCGAAAAGGAAGAAAGTGAGCTACTTTTGTGAGATGATCCACTATCACCCAAAGTGTATCTCGACCAGTCGGTGTTCTAGGCAAACCAGTCACAAAGTCTATTGTAATGTGTTTCCACTTCCACTCTGGAATAGGAAGCGACTGCAATAATCCTGCCGGTCTCTGTTGTTCTGTCTTCACTTGCTGACATATCAGACATCGCGATATGAAGCTTTTTATTTTTCTCTTCATTTTGTTCCACCAAAAGTGTTGTTTGATATCTTGGTACATCTTCGTGCCTCCCGGATGAATGGAAGACTGGGAAATGTGTGCTTCAGTCATAACTTCTTGTCGAAAATCTCTACTTGGTATGCATAGATGATTTCCAAACCTTAGCGTTCCATCCACATGTATTATCAACTCCTTCCGAAGGCCTGACTCACATTCTTCTCGTAGCTTTTGAATCTTCGGGTCCTCTGCCTGAGCTAGTTTGATTCTATCTACCAAAGTTGACTGAATCTGTAGGCTAGCATGAACCCCTGTACTCTGTGGAAGTACTATCCCGATACCCATCTCTCTTAAGTCTTCTAGAATGTGCTTTTGAGTAGTCAACATAAATTTTCTACCTCTTTTGCTAAGTGCATCAGCTACTACATTAGCCTTGCCTGGATGGTACTGAAGTTCTATGTCATAATCTTTCAACAACTCTAACCACTATCTCTGTCTCATGTTCAGGTCCTTTTGCGTGAACACATACTTTAAACTATTATGATCTGTGAATATTTCTACTCGATCACCATTTAAATAGTGCCTCCATAGCTTAAGTACAAATACTACTCCTGCTAACTCCAAATCATGAGTTGGATAGGTCTTCTCGTGATTTCTGAGCAACCGAGAAGCATATTCTATCACTCTCCCTTGTCGCATCAAGACACATCCAAGTCCTTTTTTAGATGCATCACAGTACACTGTGAATCCTCCAGATCCTACTGGAAGAGTAAGGATTGGTGTAGAGATTAACTTTTTCTTCAACTCTTTAAATGCTATTTGATATTCCACTGACCACACAAATTTAACTTCCTTTTGGGTCAACCGAGTCAATGGTACGGTAATTTTAGCAAGTTTTGACACAAATCTTCTGTAGTATCCTGCCAAGCCTAGGAAACTACGCACTTCCGCTACTATCTTTGGAATCAGCCAGTTCTCTACTGCCTTTACCTTCTTGGGATCAACTGACACTCCTGCTTCAGAAATAATATGTCCAAGAAAGGATATGCAATCCAGCCAAAACTCACACTTACTAAGCTTCCTATATAACTGGTGCTCTCTCAAAGTTTGCAGAACTATCCTGAGATGTTCTTCATGCTCCTCCTTATTCCAAGAATATACCAGGATATCATTGATGAATATTACCATAAATCGGTCTAAGTAAGGCATAAAAATATGGTTCATCAGGTTCATGAACACCGCTGGAGCAATAGTCAGTCTGAATGGCATAACTAAGAATTCATAATGTCCATATCATGACCTAAATGCTGTATTCGGTATATCCTGCTCTCGGACTCACACCTGATGATATCCTGATCGTAAATCTATCTTGGAGAAGACTATTGCTCTACTTAATTGGCTAAACAAATCATCAATCCTTGATAATGGGTACTTGTTCTTCACTATTACTGTATTAAGCCGCATATAATCCATACATAACCACGTCGATCCATCCTTCTTCTTCACCAATACCGCTGGTGCTCCCCACGATGATGCACTGGTCCAAATAAACTTTTTCTCCTTCAGTTCTTCCACGTGTCGATATAACTGATCAAGTTCTGATACTGACATAGGGTATACCTTCTGAGACACTGGTTCTGCTCCTGGCATCAACTCTATACAGAACTCTACTACTCTAACTAGGGGTAATTCGTGAAGATCGTTGGGAAAGACATCCATGGACTCTTCAAATATCTTGGGCAGCGAGTTTGCTTCCCTTGCTACTGTTATGACTCCTTCCTTGTGCTAGTCGCTTGCTATTCTGCTAAGGACAAACTCTTCTAGACCAAAAATTCTAAACAACACTCTACCCTCTCGACAGTCTATTGTTGTATGATTGTCTCGCAACCAGTCTATGCCTAAGATAATGTCAAAGTTACCTATAGAAAACTCGATCAACTTTGTAGGTAATAAATGCCCACATACTACGATTGGACATGCTAGGCACACCCTACTAACTTCTACGATCCCATTGCTAGTGAGTATATTCAGCCTAGCTGGCAATGCCTCAAAATTTAATCTAATACGTCTCACATATTGTACAAATATAAATGAGTGCGAAGCTCCAGAATCAATTAAAGCTATGGCAGGAAAGGTTGTAACAAAAAAGATAGCTGCCACTACGTCGCCTGACATCATAGATTCCTTCAAAGACAAGGTGAGTGCTTACCCTTGGCCTTGTTGAGCTCCTTGCTGGTGTCTTCCTTACCGTCGTGGTTGCAGCCCCTACTGATTCTGATATTGCTGCCTATAAAGCTGTGCCTGTGTCGACAACGGACGCTGAGCTAAAGGCCGTACTGCTACTATTGGTCCTCCTTGCTACACTTTCCTTGGAGCTGGCAATGCAGGAAACTGTTGTATTAGTCCTCTTGGCCTCTGCATCAATGGGTATGTGACAACCATGTGATCAGGGATCCCATATCTCAAACATAGTCTGTTAGCTACCCGACAAATATTCCAGGTATGACCTCCCTTTCCACAGTAGGTATAACCTGTCGGTGCTCTCCGTCGTTGTTGTTTCTGTTGCTGCCTCGGCTGTTATTGTCAAGTTGGTACCGTACTGTTGAAACTGCCATCTTTCGTGGCGCTAAATCATGTATACGAACGCCAGGTGATGGTGCTGACGTTCGGGGTACTGGTCCTCCCTTATTGTTCTGTCCATGAGGCCTCTTCTGATCCACTCTTCTTGATGCCATCCTTTGAGAAGTAAGCTCAACCCTTTTGCTGCTATCAATACTGCCTCAAAGGTCTGGTAGTCGTGCATCTCTACTATGTGTAAGATCTCCAAGATAAGTTCCTGTTGGAACCTCATTTATCTCTCCAACTCTGTTGCCACAATGGTTGGAGAAAATATGCTAAGTCGACAAAATTTTGCCGCATAGCAGTCTACTTTCCTTCCATCTTGCTTAAGGTTAATGAACCTTTGCTGCAACTCACACCGAGCCATAATTCCAAAGTACTTTGCCCTGAACCACGTCCTGAAGTCTTTCCATGCAATATGATGCCTCAATCCTACCTCCATCGTAGTCCACCAATCTCTTGCCAGATCTTGGAGTTATAGGCAAACCAGGTCAACTTGTTCCTCGTTCGAAACCTTAGCTTCTGTCAGAATGGTCTTAATATCCTGGAGCCAATCATCTTCCATGATTGCGTCCTCTGTGCAATTAAAATATATGGTATTCAGTCTAAAAAATATAACAAATACCTCAGAATCTATTCTCCCGTCTCGTTCTAGGGTTGTCTGCAACCCTTGGTTCAACAGGATATTATGTTCCTGCTGCTGGAGCTGTTGTTGCTGGTGTTGCTATTGTTATTGTTGTTGTTGTTGTTGCACTACCATCTGGTGCTGTTGGTCAGCCAATAATCCATGGATAATCTCTAACAAGGCCGGGGTATCTAGTACTGTCGGCACTGCGAGAGGTACGGGATTACCTGCAGCCTTCTGCTCTATCCTATTCATCGTGGTTTTAACTCGGATCCATGGATGGGGTTCCATAGGACTTCGTTCCTCTGGCAACTCTGCCTCTCTTGTTGCTGCAGCATCGGGGGAAAGAGAATCCTTAAAGAAGAGCACAAGAAACAATAAGTACATGACGAGAAGAAACAAGGAAGCAACCAATCTGGGAAAATTTAAGATGAGTATCGAAGATGACGAATTCAGAATTTCAAGAAGGATCATATTTGATTGAGACTCCTATGACCATGACACCCCACAAGTCTGAAGAACAGAAACCTGCGTAGGCCACCACTAAAACCTTATCATACCCCAGTACCAGAATTCGAAGACGAACATGGCCAGCTACCCCATAGAAGGTACTATACATCGTACGACGATCACGGCTGTATAAGACAAGGGGGTGCATGCTATAATCAAGTCTCCTATGATCAAGAAATTCTATGTCTCAATCATTCAAATAAGAAATAATAAGCATAGAGCATATATAATAAGCAATAAGGCATCCCAAATACTTTTTCAAAATATTCTGTAGTCCAGCTGTGCAAAATAAGAAGTTGAAAGAGTAACAAAAGTACATGACAGTAATTCAGTTACAGTCTGATTTAATACAATCATGTAAGAAAACTAATATCCAGATAAGCCGACTAACAGGTGCCGGTAGCTAAACGCCAAAAAAGTAATTGTACAAGAAGAGCAGGGAAGAAGAAAACCCACTCGCTATCCCCTGCGACCATATTCCTGGTACGCGCCATGAGTTTGGAGTAAGTACACCGGATCCTCGGGTGCTGGCTTAAAACTTGGCCATGCAAAACTAGTGGGGTTAGACCCCAAATAAAAAGTACCACAATGGAAGCATGAAATAGAGAAACAAAAATCCAAGAAAAACATATAAGATTACATAGGTTCAGTGTCGTAACTTAGGTCCATGGCATATCTTAGCGCTAAGGCTCAACCCTACGACCAAACAATGACAAGGGTTGAACCATCACACTAAGACAGTCCATTTTCCTAGGCTACTAGCTGAATAATACAATCACAACCAAGTCCATTTCTTATATCGACCAATCATTTATACGGATTAATATTTTTGTGGAGTCTGAGGTTATCTCAGAAATAATGCATAATAAGTATCCTCAGATCACGCTAGTACCGAATATGAGCTAACCAAACCAAATAAATAAAATAGGCACTTGCAGGATGCACCAGTTCTCCATAGGGCCACTGCACTAAAATTATGGTATTAGCAGTTCTAGTGTTCCTATATTGAAACAGTAGCTCGGCATAATAATAAATCAGATACTGCACTCCACTAAGGCAGATAATATATAGTATCTGTGGTGGCCAGCACACGACGCACTTAGAATACATTTCTGTGGGAAGGTTCGTTGGCATGATCTCGTATTATCGTTCCCTCCAATGTAACTACCACTTTTAATTACCTAATTAGCCCTATGTTCTGTTCGAAATCTCAAGACGTGGTCACATGAGTATTTCCCTTAAGATGTCGTACAAAGTACAGACACGCTTGATATGAATCCATGGAGGTCAAATCTGGATTCACCCGAGCGTGTATGCAATATTCAGACAATCAATAGCATAGCCACACTTTAGTAGTTGACTCGCTTATTATGCTCGTGCTGGGGAAATAATTTATATATTATAATGTCGCACATTCAGGAATTTGGAGGCATTCTCGATGCACAACCCAAATATAATCACCTAACACGTGATATGATGTGTCGCACCTCGACGCATATTAAATCATGAATAATTATTATGCAATAGTGGTATCAGCATGAATACAATATTCGAGTCAAATTAACAATTATACATTGGGTCACATGAGTCAAAAAACATTTAATCAACAAGTAGGGTCGTATGGGTCTCTAGGCTACATGGAAAGTCGGGCCGTATGACAATCCTGGCCGCATATGAAGTCAGGCCGTATAAAGTCAGGCCGCTTGGACCACTTGGCCACATATCTAGGGTTAAGGTCTACTCAGTAGGACAAGTGATGAAGTGACTGACAATAAATTAGAGTATCAGTGATGTGACATTGTAGAAGCATGAAAAATATGCTGGAGAATCATTCGCGTAAACCCTCAACATGCAGGAAGTCCGCGTAAAATAGAACTCCAGTACTAGGTGGCATGAAACATGATTCCAGAGCCATCGTCGTACAGCAGAGCTTCAACGCTATTCGGCGTAAAACATAGCTCCAGAACAACCCGCGTAATGTAGTATTTCCAGACTGCTTTGGCGTAAAAAGGTTACTACATCGCCACTTCAGCGTAAAACCTATTTTCTTTCAATACAGCGGGAAGTTATACGAGGAACTCTTCGTATTCCTCGAATGAACCTGTCAGATCAAGCAGTGAACCTGACTCCTGACAAAGAGTACTGCATGGTGATCGAGAGGACGGCTGTAATGATGACTCTACACAGAACTCCAGACTGTCGTCTAGTGACATAACCCTTGATATAAGACGTCATTTACGCATTCAAGGAATACGATGCCTATTCTACAAAGGCAGATACGAGCTTTACGCTCAGAATGAGACGAAACCAACCGCCACGTCAAAAGCTGTTCTTCGTACAGAACTCGAGGCACGTCTCTGCAATTAATGTGCGAGATGGAGGCAGATCTCTGCATTTAATACATGAGATTTGGTTCTACTTTTAACGACTGGGTGAGCTATAATTAGGGCTAATACATCCACATCACCATCCCTGCACATTACGCCATCAGGCTATTTTCGGCTATAGGAGCACGCTGTACGCTATCTCCTTGAAATACGCCAACCTGGCTATTTTTAACTATAGGAGTACGCTGTATGCTATCTCGTCGAAATACGCCAACTTAGGCTATATTTGCAAAAGATGCGTAATAAGGCTATTTGGCCCAGAATGCGCTCAAGACTTCAGTCAAGGAAGGATAATCGGATATCTTTAAGCTGGCTACCTATCCATGCAGCATCAGGCTTCTACGCCTACTTGGCTTCTACGCCAACTTGACAACTATTCGGCTTCTACGCCTACTTGGATTCTACGCCAACAGAACAGCTACTTGGCTTCTACACAAACCTGACAGCTATTCGGCTTCTATGCCTACTTGGCTTCTATGCCAACGAGACAATTACTTGGCTCCTATGCCAATCTTTTTACGCGAGGGGTAGTTACCTACGTGGCTTGCATGCCGTGATCTTCGATAAGTAGTTATACGCATTACCTCATAATGGGACAAGCGTCACACGCCGACTCAGAAGATCATTCATACGTGGGTGGCCGTTATTATAACCGTCGCGTAAAAGGTGCAACTTTCTCCGCTATTCGGTTTCTACGCCGACTATGCCTGAACCCTATAAATAGAGACCTCCGGCCACGGAGGTCAAAGGGTCGGAAAATTGGAGAAAAAAGGGTCGAAGTATGGAGAATTAAAGTCAAGAGAGCACACATAGAGAGCTTTTGGCAACGAGAGTTCAACCTTTCCTGCAACCTTTGAAGCTTCTTTTTCGTCTTCTACAACACTTTTTCATCATCTACAACACTTCTTCATCATCGTGTGGTCCAAGGGACAAAGTGATCGACCGCAGATCAAACTCCTATAGCAATATTTCCCCAGAATTAAACTTTTGTACTTAACATCCTCGTATAGGATTAATTGTACTTCTTTTTCTTGTTTGTAAACCAAAGAAAGGGTTTCGTATAAACCTAGTTTCAATTCTTTCGTTTATTATCAAACACAAGATGGCCACTCTACTGGGGACTACTTTCTCATCTGACGAGAAAACTATTGCTCAACACGATGCTGTATTCGTAGGATCAACGAAGAAGACCTTGGTCATCCAATTCGACCAATCGGCTTACGAAGACATGCTTCAAGCTGGGGGTAACTCTCATTCTCTCTCTGTCCAAGACAACAGGAAATTGCGTAAAGTATGGATGCCCCGGACATCCTCTACCATTCCTGCGGACTCTCTCTCCCCGACCAACAAGGTTGTAGCATCGCAACCTGTGCGCCCCGCGCGTAAAACTTTGTCTTCCGTCTGTGACGTGACAGACAAAGCTTCTGGCAATGCCTCAGGGCCAATCCAAAAGTCTACTCCGCGCCTTGCGCGTAAAATTCAGTCTCCCATCTGTGACATGGCAGACAAAATTTTTGATAACGCCTCAGTGCCAATTCAGAAATTCCAAAAGTGCTCCGTGCGTAAAAATACATCTTCCCTCTGTGAAGAGGCAGATAGTCCATGCAATCACCGCAAGGGAAAACAAGTGGCGGATTTCCTGACCTCTCGGCTTTTACGCCATCAAGAGAAGAATCTGCCTGCCCTTCAGATTACGCGTAATGCTGACGGCCGATTGAGGACTTCCTCAGTTTTACGCCAACCTGTGCAAAGTTCGAGATTACGCCAGGACAAGCCTCTCAACATAAAGAAGGCCCGGTTTGTGGATAGATACGCTCCTCATGGATCATGTGCTACTCATATGGCTGAACTGCTGTATTCGTATGGCAGGGAGAGAGTTATGATTCCCAATATCCGCGTTCCAACTGATGTAAAAAGGCAGAATAAGCCTTCTTCTTCTTCTTCTTCTTCTTCTTCTTCTTCTGTTAATCCTCCTGACTTGCATAATTTTTTAATTCAGAAGTGCAAAGATAGGGGATCTTCAACATGTTTATTACACCCCCTAGGGAACATTGTTGTAATAGTCACAAAGTTATAGTTAATTATTGCTGTTCTAAGGCAAAACAGTCAGTTTTCGACCGGTTGAACTACTCTTTGCCTTTACAGGAAGAAGAGCCTACATTCGCATCAGTGAACATGGCTTCACATGTTCCTAGAGGAAGGTCAAATTCAAGACGTCATCCCTCTAGAACTCCAAGCCAAAGGAGATTCGACAGACTCCTTGAGAACATTGAAGCTGGGTTATTTCGAAACACCCGTTCGAGGTCACGACAACTGGCTTCGTATTCTTCTGATTCCGATACTGGGGGTCGCTAGTTTCCCGAATCGGATGTTGAAAGTATAGATTCGATCTCTATAGAGACCTATACTAACCCTTTAACGAAATCCAGAGAAATGGGAGTCTATGCCATTGGAGATGAACGCGAAGAGGCTTCCCCATCAGGAAGTACTGAGCAACACATTGCTGTATTGGAGACATCATTGAAAGAGATGCATTCCATGATGGAGAATATGCACCAGATGATGCTGACTCAACATACAACTGCTATAGCTCAAGCATTGGTCCCTCTGACTCAAATACGCGTGGGGGTGGACTTACCACCATCCAATGTGAACCAGGAGCCTGTTCTAAATCAAGAGTCAGCGGCTCCTCAACTTCTTAACTCGGAGAATGTATTACCTCCAGTTGGAGTTACAATACAACCGATCTCTCACCACTCTACGGTCCCTTTACCAGCAGAAGATCCGATGTAGGCAGTGCGGGAATTGAAAGCCCAGTTTGATGCCTTGAAGCATAAGGATCAGCTCAAGAAGTTGGGAATCAACCAGCCTTACCCAGCTATCTGGTATGAGATCCCTTTCCCACCTAAATATTAACCACAGGCTATGGTTTTATTTGAGGGAAAGACGTCACCGAGCCAGTACATGAACTACTTCAACATGATGACAGTGTTGTTACAAGGGAATGACTCCCTTCTCACTCGAGTGTTTAAGGGCTGTCTCTTGGGAGTGGTTTATCAGTGGTACCGTAGTCTTGCGGACAATTGCATTACTTTCTTCGAAGATTTCAAGACTTTGTTCTTCGTGCGATTCTATGAAGGAGAGATGGACATGTCCATGTCCTCTCTCATCGAAGTAAAGCAGAAGAAAAAAGAGAACGTTCGCACTTTCATCGAACGTTTTCGTCAGGCCACTTTACAAATGCCTCCCGGAGTTTCGGATTCAGCCTTGGTGGATATTTACAGGAAGAACCTTCTTCCACTAATCTCGGTGTTCACATGACCATATCAGTTCCATGATTGGCCCTCATTTATCATCTCAGCGGTAGTCGCTGAAGAAAACAGTCAGAAGGCGCGTGACAATGGAATCATGATCTCTACCTCTGATAGAGGGAAGCGGTCATCCTCCAATAGCGACCATCCTCGTGGTTCCAAAGGAAAATAAGCTCTGGCGATCAATACGTCCAGGCAAAATATCCCGACAACCACACAGACAAAACCTGGGACTTCCAGGCCCATCGAAGCATATTCTTTTGACAACGACGATATCCCGAGCATATTCGACTGTCTAGTCAAAAGCGGCAAGCTTACCCTCCCCGAGGTAAAACGGCCTAATGAAGTCAGCAGTACCAACAACCCTAAGTATTGCAATTTCCATAGGTACATACATCATCCCACAAAGGCGTATTATGTACTAAAGAGAAAAATCCAGGAGTTGATTGACGCCAAGGCCATCACTCTGCATAATAGCTAGAAGACGGTCACCGCCAACATGATCTCTCTCCAATTCGGCAATCTGCCTCCTCAAGATGTTCTGGATGGTGTTGTACCTATTTTCTGGACAATGATGAATATTGTTAATCTTCCTTTGGCCAGGGGTCAAAATCATGACTTGGTACCCCTAACTACCCAGCACGGTGAGATTATGTGGGTTTATCCTGATCTGGTGTTAGAGATTGAGGAAAAGACTCAAGCTGCTAAGGCTAAGTCTAAAAAGAACTCAAGACGTAAACTATGCCATATGGTTGCAATATCCTCGACATCAGAAGAAGAGGCTTTGGCTATCGAAACCCGTTCAGGGAAAGCCTACCTCAAGGACTATGGTGGAAATCAGGAAGATGCAACGACAGATACTTCAGCAGCCAAACTTCCAGAGCCTGAACCTGTCATACCAGAGGCAGGTCCTTCTAGACCAACTTCGGCGGACAAGGGCAAGCAAAAAGAAGTGCGTTTTGATAAACCTTTAAAGAATATTCAAAACAAAGGTTTGGAGAAACCATATAACTTCGACATCCTGGCCCAATTGGCTAATACACCGGCTAGACTATCCATTTTTGAACTACTCAGGCTATCCAAAGACACTCGTCAAGCCTTGAGTGAAGCATTAATGCTGGCGGATGTATGCTTGACTCAGCTCAAGTCCCCCTATAAAGAACCTGTGGCATGCCCTCAATGCCATAGTGTGATAGAAGTGGTCCCCAACATCACTTTCACTCAAGATGACATGCTGTTGAAACATAACAAGCATGACAGCCCCCTCTATTACACCGGATACGTCAGTTCCATGGAGGTAGACCGGATTTACATAGATCCGGGATCGTCGATCAGCATTATCCCTCATAGTCTGCTCAGACCGCTGAGGATTCCTACAAGCGAACTGGCTTACACCACCACTACAATCGTGGGCTTCAACGCCAGGAAAAGTAAGCCATTGGGAAAGATTCGGCTGAGGATCCAGATAGGAGATCTTAGATCAGTGGCTACATGCTACGTCATCGATTCGGAGATATCCTACAATATTCTGCTAGGCAGACCAGGGATCCACGATTACAACATTGTTCCTTCGACTCTACAATAATGCTTCAAATATGTAGACGCCCAAAGAACAGTACAGACAGAGTTTGCTGACCTTAACCCATTCAAAGGAGTTGAGTCCTACTATTCCGATGCCATATTGTACACCCAAGACTACATGAAGGAGGTGTCAGGCAAGACAGAGGAGGAATCCTACCGGGAGCCAGAAGAACCCTCTGCCGAGCAACCCCTGTCGATCCAGGTGAAAGGGTGGACTACCCGTCCGAAAGTCATGGAACCCATGGCTATCCACTTAAACAAAACCAAATCAGGAGGAAGTGATCCCCTAGTGATCACTTTGAACTAGAAGCCTCCACCTTTGGTCATCAACCACCGGTGTAACAAGCAGCCGAATGATGTAAATACAACCGGGAATATGGTTTCTGACGATAATAAAGATCCTCTTTTCCAGTACACTGATGCTCAATATCCGAATCAAGAATTATCCCCCATAACAATATAGAACCTATAACACAAAAATTCTTGGAAGCTATAGACTCCTATCATCCGTATGTGTAGGAAGTGGTGTCGATATCTAATGTCATCACGACATATGGGCCACATGAAGATTCTATCTTTATTATCCCGCCTACTCGCAGCGATCAGCATCTAATAGTCTTCGATCGCATATGCAGCAGACCGATTATACAAGAAGACTCTCACGAGTCCGATGCTAGAAAAATGCAAGTTCACAGATATAGTCCACAAGCTTTGAAGATTATGCAAAGTATGGGTTATGATCTGAAGTCAGAACCAGGCCTCAACTATGGGAAAGGCAGGCGAATGCCGTTGCGTGGTGATCCCTACTGTCAACAAACTCGTTTTGGGTTAGGGTATACCACCACTCTTGCAACTTCTGAGTCAAATGAGGATAGCATTTCCTCTTCTCAAGATGACTCATCATCCTCCGGCTCATATACTGATCTCGAACAAGCATCATCAGTAAATACGATATTGACAGATTCTCTCGAAACAGACGAACAAGAATCTGAACCGTTTGAGAATGACTCTTGGGCTCAGTAAATGGATACACAATGGGAACTCCGGTTTGAGCAGAGAGAACTGCCCAATGAAGATAAAGTTATCCAAATCGATGTTGGGGATAAACTTTCACCAAAGCCGATATTCATCAATAACAATCTTTCCGAAGAAGAAAGAAAAGAAATAATCCAGCTGATAAAAGAATATATCGATGTCTTTGCGTAGAATTATGAGGATATGCCAGGTCTTGATCCAAAAGTGGCTACTCATAAGCTCAACATACTGCCCAATTCAAAACCTGTAAAGCAGCACCAACGTCGGTTTCGTCCGGATATGATGGATGCCATCGAAGCTGAAATCAAGAAGCTGATAGCCTGTGGGTTTATCCGAGAAGAACAACATCCTGATTGGGTCGCCAACGTTGTCCCAGTCACGAAGAAAAGTGGGAAAGTTTGCATTTGTATCGACTTCCAAGATCTCAATGCGGCGTGCCACAAGGATGAGTTCCCTCTTCCCATCACAGACGTCATGATCGATAATATGTGCGGTTTTGAGCGCATGTCTTTCATGGACGGATTCTCAGGATACAATCAGATTAAGATGAATCCTGAAGACGAGAAGCATACTGCCTTCCGAACACCATTGGGGGTATACTGCTACACAATCATGCCCTTTGGATTAAAGAATGTCGGGGCTACGTACCAGAGAGCTATGAGTAACATATTCCATGAGCATTTACGCAAAACAGTGGAATGTTACGTAGACGATATTGCTATCAAAAGCTGCCTCAAGGATAACCATATCCATGACTTGAAGACAGTGTTCGAGTTGATGCGCCAACATCAACTCAAAATAAATTCTACCAAGTCCTTTCTTGGTGTATTCAGTGGCAAATTCCTAGGATTTGTCATTACCGCCAAAGGCATTCAAGTAGACTCTGATAAGGTGAAAGCTATCTTAGAAATGCAACCACCCCATAATCTGAGGGAACTCAGGAGATTCCAAGGTCGTCTGGCTTATATCAGGAGATTCATATCCAGCCTCTCTGGGAGATGTCAACCTTTTTCTCGCCTCATGAAGAAAGGTGTGTCCTTCGTATGGGACGAAGCTTGTCAGCAAGCGTTTAATGATATCAAATGCTATCTCACTAATCCTCCAGTTCTGGTGCCTTCCGTCATAGGAAGACCATTTTTGCTGTATGTTCGAGCAATGGATCATTCTTTGGGAGCTCTCCCCGCACAAAAGAACAATGAGGGTCATGAACAGGCTATCTATTATTTAAGCAGGATGATGGTCGGAGCTGAACACCGGTACAATCCAGTGGAAAAAGAATGCTTGGCCCTAATGTTCGCCATTCAGAAAATGCGACATTACGTTACGGGCCAGACTATTCATATCATCTCCAGAATCAATCCTCTTCGGGTATTGATGAACAAGCCGAGCGTTCTTAATTCCTGACTCACGACTTGGGCGATGTTATTAACATCGTATGATATGGTGTACGTCCCTCAAAAGTCCATCAAAGGCCAAGTATTGGATGATTTCTTAGCTGCTCATCTGATTTCGGAAACCTCCAAACTATACGAGAATATTCCCAACGAAGTTGTAGAACATAATTTTGCAATGGAAAATGATACATGGCAGCTATTCTTCGATGGTGCCTCCAGAACTGGTCCCAGGGGAAATATGGTTTCAGGAGTAAGAATTGTCCTTCCTTCACACCGCGTCCTTCCTTGTGTGTCGGAGATACAAAGCGAGTGCACTGGAAAAGAACGGGAACTGGGTCTCACTCCTGATAAACTCGTCATCTATTGAGCATATTCTCTTAGCGAACCCTGCTCTAATAATGTAGCAGAGTATAACGCTCTACTAATTGGGCTCCAAGTCGCTAAAGAATTGGATGTCGAATACCTGGAAGCTTTCGGTGACTCTCTGCTGATCGTCAATCAGGTCAGAGAAATATATGAAGTCCGCAATCCAGACCTCATTTCTTATCACCAAGCAACGATCGAGATTGCCATGTCTTTCAAAGGGTTCTTCCTAGAGCATGTGCCTCAATCTCAAAATTTGGAAGCTGATGCCCTAGCCAGTCTAGCTGCAGATCTAGCTATTCCTATAAGGAGGCAGAATTCGGTGATTCTTCTCAATAGAGGTATGTTCTGTGTGAAGAATAACTTTCACATAGAATGCAGCTACACTATAAACACGGTTCCTCCTAAGAGAGACTGGAGAAGTCCCTTTATAGACTTCGCGGCATACATAATCTTACCAGAGGATCCTAAAGAAGCAGTATCCATCAAAAGACGATCATTACGCTTCTATTTTGATGCATCTTCACAATGTCTATATCGTCGAACATACGATGGACTGTTGTTACGATGCCTCTCCAATGATGATGCAAAACAGATTATCCGTGAAGCCCACGATGGTGTATATGGAGCACATTAACCCGGTCCTAAGTTACAGGATCGTATCAGGAGGATGGGCTACTACTGGCCTACTATGATCGCAGATGCAGTAAAATATGCAAGACAATGCAGAGCCTGTCAAGTTCATACAGATTTTATACATCAGCCTTCTAAATATTTATATCCTACGATTGCATCATGGCCTTTCGAAGCATGGGGTATGGATATTACTGGTCCTATTCACCCATCTTCTTCTAGAGGACATCGGTTCATATTAGCCATCAAGAATTATTTCTCTAAATGGGCAGAGGCGATTCCTCTTGCTGAGGTAAAGACATCCAACGTGATCAACTTTATCAAGCATCATGTCATTTATCGCTTTGGGATACCCCAAAGGATAATTCATGACAATGGGCCTCAATTCATCAGCCAAGCATTTCACTGATTTTGCGATAAGAATCGAATATAAAATATGGCCTCTACAACATACAATCCTGCTGCTAATGGTTTGGCGGAAGCTTTCAACAAAACCATTATCAAACTCTTGAAAAAGTTTATTTCTTCGAACAAAAGAGATTGGAATGAGAAGCTAGGAGAGTGCCTCTGGCCATACCGCACAACGGTACGAACACCGACGGGTTATACCCCATTCTCATTAGTCTACGGGTGTGAAGCAGTTCTCTCCATTGAAATCCAAATTCCATCACTCAGAATAGCAGTGGCTAATGAGTTGACTCAGGAAAATAATGATCGACTACGTCTCCAAGAGCTAGAAGGATTAGACGAGAAACGCCTTCAAGCTCAGCAGCGTATTGCATTCTACCAGGCACGCATCTCCAGAGCTTTTAATAAAAAAGTGAAGGAAAGAGTGTTCAAAGTTGGCGAGCTAGTTCTAGCTGTGAAAAGGCCAATGATCATTGCACACAAGAGTAAAGGTAAATTTTAGCCCAAATGGGAGGGCCCTTATGTGATTGAAATGACGTTTTCAAACGGCGCCTACAGATTAGCCAAACCTAACGGAGATATGATAATGGCTCCTATCAACGGCAAATTCCTAAAGAGGTACTATGCTTAATCTCCTTTGCTCAAAGGAATATGGTGAATATCTCATTCTGACAACACTATGTACAAAGAACTGGTTGGAGCATATTCTATCATGTTCTCATGACCTCTGAATAGATATGTTTAACTAATTTGAAACGTCAAAACCTATCACGTCCATATTACCTCTGATAGTGTTTTGTACACAAATTTAGTTGGATCATATTCTATCATGTCCAAATAACCTCTGAATAAAAATATCCAACTGAAGCTTACCGAAAGTATATCACGTCCATATTACCTCTGATATCACTTTCACCCTAGCCTATTATTTATATTCTAAAATGATGGGTCCACAAAGTCAGATAAAGTTTCTTTATTATCTCCGGAAAGAGCGAATTACATAGAAAAGCAAAAAGTACATCATTGGGGAGAAGCAGTCAAATCACGAATCTGCTGCGCCAAAGCGGCCATCCTCTCATTTTTGGAGTTCAAGACGTTAGCGCGAGCCCGCTCCAACCATGCCTCCTCATTGTTCAAGGAAGATAGTTCGAACCGAGCATGAACAAAACCGGCGCAGGTGACTCCTGCACGTGCCAAGTTCTGCTGAGCTGTATCCAATCGGCCATTCACCACATCTAGAGATGCCGATGACTGGAGAGCCCACTCCTTTGCTTGAGCGAGTTTGGCTTCCAGTTTGCGGACCCTCGCTTTATTTCCCTCATGTTCGGCCTTGCACTTTGTTTGAAGAGGAATAACCTCCTCCAAGATGGCTTTCCCTTCATCCATCTCCTGCTGTTGTGTCTGGATGGATTTATTTAAGCATTCTATCTGTTCAGTAAGCTTTGCAGTCAAGGAATTATACTCGGCCTGAATCATGTCATCGACGTCCTCAAAATAGTTGCAAATACTCGTTAATGGGTTGTTCCAAACTATTAACTATTTGCTCTAGCGCTTAAGCTCTGTCAGCGTCGCTGAAATATCTAATCTGCACTATACTGAGGTTGGAGGACATCTTCAGAGCCTCGAAGCATAGATTCTTCTCCAGTACCATCGATATCAGCATTTTTAAAGTGATGTAGAAAATGCTAGTATACTGCTCAACTAGCATGGCAAAATTCGAATGGACGCTGGGAGTGGCTGCAATATCGGTAAATCCTCCTCCAGGAATGACTGCAGAGGATGTTGCCACAATCGTCGCTTCAAAAAATGGCACGACAAAAGAAGAAGCACCAACAACGGTCGAAGTTGCTGGCATGCTCGACAAAGGAGGCACAGTCGAGACAATCGGCTCATCCTCCTCTGATATTATTTGGACTGGTACTAGCAGAACAACATCCGATAATGTTGCGGATGAAAGATCGGCAGCATCAAAGCTTGCTCCCTCAATGTCGGACACCGCCACTTCATATGTTGGGTCCGTAACAAAGTCAAAGGTTGCGTCAATTTTGCCCTCCCCTGAGATGTCTTCCCCTGAAAAGAAGACAAGAGAAAGTTAATATCAATCCGATGTTAATTTTCCTAAAAAGAGGCATAAAAGACGATATTTACCCATAGTCGATGGTATATATGTCGCGTCCGCAGCCAGTACAGCTAAATCAGTTCTTAATGAGGCTAAGCGAGCTGTCATACCTGGAGAAGAGGGTGCACCAACTGACACTAGTGGGTAGTCTTCGCAGTCTTCACCAAGATCCACTCGAGGTTCATCGGGTGGAATCTTGCTGGAGATACTTACAGATGAAGTAGGGGTTACTCCCATTATTGGTCTGGATAAAGGTATTCTTAAAATGCTCAACCTTGTAGGCGATCTCGTAGCACTACCTGAAGCAGTAGTAGCAGCAGCGATCTCGAGCAAAGAATCTCCGGTACTGCCGGTCGGAACAGTGGAGGTTTCCTCTCTAAAAGGCGAAGGACCTCTAATCAACAAATCATCCCCAACTGGGGAAACAACAGGCTCGCTCCTAGAAGCCTCCCTGGTAGAAGCCCTTTTCGGACCTCTGGCAATCCTCTTCTTGCGGGGAGAAGGTTTTTTCGGGGCAGAAGCCTTCCTTTTATGGGGAATAACGAGAGGCTCTGCAGGCGGAGCTAGTACGCCTCTCGGTATTGTCGTCAAGAATTCGTCTACCCCGGCGGTATCTTTATTCTCATCCGAAGAAACAGACGAAACATCCTCCCTTCCAGTAGACCTATGGAAGGCATCCTAAAACTTCCACGCATATCAAAATTGCGATGGAAGGTATTGATGGACGCATAGAACTACGCGTACGAGTGAAGCATGTGCAGCTCCATGGAAAAAGAAGTCACGGGCACCATAAAAGTTGTACCAGTACAGCCCGTGATGAAGTACCGCCACCCTCTGGCTCCATCAATAAGTCCACCTCTGGACTTGAAGCTGGTGATGGCATTTCCCATATATAATTGGTCATACCCAAACTGCCTGGCGAACCGACTGGGCAGATAGGGCTCCAAGAAATAATGATCATCACTCCTGTATAGCAAGTGGGAAGGTCTAATACAGACCAACCAATAGAAGGCTTCAGGAGAAAGAATGGTTCTCCCATGACCTTCATCCTTGAGTTTCCTCCCCTGCTGATTGATGTGTACAGGGGGAACGATACAGAAGATCTTCCAGCTGTGGGCTACGTTTAACGCCCGCCGGCAATTTGTGACGGTCGCCACGTTCCAAGAGGATTCTTGTAATTCAGCAAGAAATTATTTCCTGAACTGCTGGCGAAACCGGGAGACATCACCCGGGCGTTGTGAAGAATTAACCATCCCATCAAGTATAGGAATGGCAATTCCACCCTGGGAAAGCTTTCACGCTGCGTCTCATCAGCGAGCAGCCCATCAGTCAGGGCCCTCAGACCTGCTTGTATTCTACATACCATAGCAGAAAGTAGGCCCAGTCTTACTCTGAACACCAAACGCACTGCGGGCCATAAGGTGTTGCGATGGATGCGATCCGCAAATGCGATACCCGACACTACCCAGCAGCGTAGCCAGACGAAAAGAAAGCCAGCCAATTGAGCTTCCTTTGACAGAGGCTTACGACAATGCCTCATATAACTGAAGGCTTTCGTGCCTGCAGGGTAACCCTCTATCTCCTCGTCAAAAATATGATCCAGAGCCCCTGTATCTTCGATGAGGTCGTCAACCGTGTCAGCATTGAGCATGCTCAGAAGGTTCAAGGGCCTATCTTGGCTATCTACCACCTTGTCTGGCTTAACATTTCTGGCCTGGTGGAAGAAGAGGTATGTAGCCCACTTGTTGATATGAGCCAAATCAGACGGCTCCTTGTAGAAAGTGGTGCAAGCAAGGTAGTGGATCATCAGCTCCTGATACACCGCCACTGCCCGAGGGTTTGTATCCCTCAATTCTCTGTTTGTAGGGACATACTCTTCATAAGAAGCGTCCCCCATCGGCAGCTTTAAAATCTCTACCATCTCGTGAAGGGCTAAGCCCAACTCACCCAGCGGAGTGGCAAAAGTCTTGGTGAGCGAGTTGTATCGGTCCATCAAGGCTAAAAACAAGTTAGGGTTGACAGGCAGCCCAACACTTATGGTGGTCACAGCCGCGAACAAGCCAATACTTTCCAGCTCCATCTGGAAGTACTTCAGGGCCCAGACGGTCAAACTGGCCCATCGAAGAATTCCCGGGCTTAGCCATCCGCTGGTCCGAGGGTTGACCCTGGGGTACATTCCTCCCTGCCCCATAAAGTCATTGCAGAAGGTCGACATCTGAACCGGCTGGATCAGCGACGTATCCTTGCTCGGGACACTACCCGGTAATAATCCCCTAAAGGGCATAACAGGGCCCGAAGGATGGCTCATATAGGCCCCCCGGTCGCCTCCCTTGTTGTATAATATCTCCCCCGGTCGGCCGTGAAGATCGGGAGTCAGCACCCACACCATCTTCCTAGGATGTGTGGCATGGAAGAACACAGAGATGGGATAATCCCTGGGCATCCTGGGCAGATACATCACCGTGCCCTCAGCAGTAAACACCCAATCCTCCTTCTTGGGTTTGGTCTGGGACTGTTTGTCGATAACGTCCCTGAACAAGAAGCCTGGTTTCTTATACTCCGTCCCGTCTATGTATGTCAGGGGCTCCCTACTGATCATACTTAGCAACATGGGTTCTCCTTGGGACGAGATTAAGGTTCCCCTTTCTTCAGGATAATTGGCTCCAGAAATAGGGAATGTCACATGGGACAAGTCCTCCAAATAGTTTGAGCTCAACATCCCGGCAGCAGAGCCCATAACCTCAGCCAAAGGAGAGATCTGTAAGTCCACTACAAAATGCAAGAGAACAAGTCAGTTTCTACACTAGACATTACACTCTTGCAGTTTGCTCCAAAGATTACCAGTCTGTGCTTTTACGCCAAGACTGCAAAAACTTGAACTTTTACGCCGGAACCTATTTCCGAGACGTAAAATTCAAGGTTGGCAGTATACGCCAAAACTTAACAGTCTGTGCTTTTATGCCAGACTGCCAAAATTTGAGTTTTTTTTGCCAAAATTGTCATCCAGCATGTAAAACTCAAAGTTTGTAGTATACGCCAAATCTCGACAGTCTGAGCTTTTTATGCCAGACTGCAAAAATATGGTTTTACGCTGACACATTAGAAATATGGGCGTATTGGTTCGCATACACGTACAACGTGTGCAAAAATTCCTCTATTCTCCCTCGAAGTCCTTTTACCTATGACATCCGGAGCATGGCTCGACGGAGGGGCGCTGCATTCCGATCGAGGCTCGTTCAGTCTAACAGGAGTTGCCCGCGCTTGAGCAGAGGATCGAGAAGAGGAAGAAACCTTCTTTCCCTTAGCAGTGGAAGCTTGTTTAGGGGCCATGGCAATTCTGAGTTCTCAAAGAAGAAACGAAGAAGAAGGGTTCTTGAAAAGCTATGGTTTTTGTGAAGACAGATAAAAGTTTTCTCTCTCAGAACCTTGGGCTATTTATAGAGTTCGGATAACTCTTCGAATTCCTAACCAAATTCGATATTTAATATTCGGTTATGATTTGGGGACCATGTCAGCCTATCATTTGAAAAAAGAAGACGGACGGTCAGTGGATCCAGAATTTACGCAGAGCAGATTTACGATTTTACGCTCAAGAGGCTACAAATCTACGGTTTTACGTTCAGAGGCTATAAGTCTATGGTTTTACGCCCAAATAATTTTACGCTCAGTAGCCTTTATGCTCGAGAGGCTATAAACCTACAACTTTATGCTCAGAGGCTACAAATCTATGATTTCATGCTCAGAAGCTTTTTCACGCTCAGAGGCTACAAATCTATGATTCTACGCTCAAAAGCTACAGACGGCCAAATTACAAGGATTTACGCAGATAATGCTCCTTCTTGGCTACAAAAATATTCCAAGTGCCCAAAATATACAGAGTTCAGCATTGAAGATGACTCTTCTTCTTGGGTCGATTGGAAGTTCATTCAAAGTCCAGTTAGAATCTTTTCTCAAAAGTTCAAGTATGGCCTGTTTGACGGCCATTTCTTGCCTTATTTCAAGGAATTTTCGGGAAATCATTCTTGAAGATGATAGTTTGAACAAGAATTCCTTGCATCAGAGAGGTGACAGTTCAGAAATTCTATGCGACCCCTCGTTCAAGACAGCATGACAGTTTGGATCTTTAACTTAAAATGTTAAAGAGCTTTCTACGTCTTCTATTGCACGTAAAAGACAGGATGAGATCATATACTCTTTTATCAGAGTCGGGGTAAAATTATTCAGACGTGCCGAAGCTGCACATATTCAGACTTCATCACAGCAAATATGGCAAATCATCAGATGCGTAAAAGAAGACAATTTTATTAATCATGATTACATATGATGGAAATCCAGTTTACAAAGGATTTTTCATCTTTATGATTACATATGATGGAAATCCTTTCTCTACAAAGGGTTTCTCATTTAAGATCACACCAAGAATCTGCTGTGCCAGGTTCTCATATTGGTAGAGATCTTTTTCCGTCTTCTACGATACTTCATCGGTTTCTTGGACCGATGAACAAGAAAATGGTAAATGGCGGGAGGATACAGAATTGGGCTTGTATAAATTATTTAAGCCCACCCTCCATACGCCATGGCAGATTGTGTTGGGTGTTCAGACCCAACTCAATACTGGAAGACAGGGCCAGACTGCCTACCATCGTCCAGCACCATGATGGGAGAAAATACAGTTTGCAAGCTGTGTGGTCCAATACGACCCTTTCTCTCTCCTGACGAATCACCATATAAAATTGCTGATCATCCCGAACAAAGGAAGCTATGATATACTTCCATGATCCATCGTTGCAGAGAACATTTGCTCAAGATGCCTCTTTTTACGGCTCCTCATATGCTGGAAGAACATGATCTTCTTCTTCCTCAAGCCAAACCGACGAAGCTCGGCAACCATCTCTTTGCGGTGAAGGAAGTGTGGGAAAAATAGGTTAACTCAGTCACCTTTATATTGGCAGAGGAGATCACACCAAATCCCAACAAATTTCTAAATATTTGCCGTGAAATCAGCCTCGCGGGATGAGTCAAACTTGACCTTTTCATGCTTCATTCAAAGTATTTCAAATTACGAGAAATTTAAAAACTTTGAAGGGGGTCTTGTAGAAGCATGAAAAATACGCTGGGGAATTATTCGCGTAAAACCCTCAACATGCAGGAAGTCCGCGTAAAACAGAACTCCAGTACTGGGTGGCGTGAAACATGATTCCAGAGCCATCGATATACAGCAGAGCTTCAACGCTATTTGGCGTAAAATATAGCTCCAGAACAACCCGCGTAATACAGTATTTCCAGACTGCTTTGGCGTAAAAAGGTTACTACATCGTCACTTCGGCGTAAAACCTATTTGCTTTCAATGCAGCGGAAGTTGTACGAGAAACTCTTCGTATTCCTCGAATGAACCTGTCAGATCAAGCAGTGATCCTGACTCCTGACAAAGAGTACTGTACGATGATCGAAAGGACGCCTGTAATGATGACTCTGCACAGAACTCCAAACTGTCGTCTAGTGACATAACCCTTGATATAAGACATCGTTTATGCATTCAAGGAATACGCTGCCTATTCTACAAAGGCAGATACGAAATTTATGCTCAGAATGAGACGAAACCAACCGCCACGTCAAAAGCTGTTCTTCGTACAGAACTCGAGGCACGTCTCTGCAATTAATACGCGAGATGGGGGCAGATCTTTGTATTTAATGCACGAGATTTGGTTCTACTTTTAACGACTGGGTGAGCTATAATTAGGGCTAATACGTCCACATCACCATCCCTGCACATTACGCCATCATGCTATTTTTGGCTATAGGAGCACGTTGTACGCTATCTCCTTGAAATACGCCGACCTGGCTATTTTCAACTATAGGAGTACGCTGTATGCTATCTCCTCGAAATATGCCAACTTAGGCTATATTTGCAAAAGATGCGTGATAAGGCTATTTGGCCTAGAATGCGCTCAAGACTTCAGTCAAGGAAGGATAATCGGATATCTTTACGCTGGCTACCTATCCATGCAGCATCAGGCTTCTACGCCTACTTGGCTTCTACGCTAACTTGACAACTATTCGGCTTCTACGCCTACTTGGCTTCTACGCCAACAGAACAACTACTTGGCTTCTACGCCAACTTGACAGCTATTCGGCTTCTATGCCTACTTGGCTTCTACGCCAATGAGACAATTACTTGGCTCCTATGCCAATCTTCTCTATGCGAGGGGCAGCTACCTATGTGGCTTGCATGCCGTGATCTTCGATAAGCAGTTATACGCATTACCTCGTAATGGGACACGCGTCACACGCTGACTCAGAAGATCATTCATACGTGGGTGGCAGTTATTATAACCGCCGCATAAAAGGTCCAACTTTCTCCGCTGTTCGGTTTCTACGCCGACTGTACCTGAACCCTATAAATAGAGACCTCTGGCCACGGAGGTCAAAGGGTCAAAAAATTGGAGAAAAAAAGGGTCGAAGTATGGAGAATTAAAGTCAAAAGAGCACACATAGAGAGCTTTTGGCAACGAGAGTTCAACCTTTCCTGCAACCTTTGAAGCTTCTTTTTCGTCTTCTACAACACTTCTTCGTCATCGTGTGGTCCAAGGGACAAAGTGATCGACTGCAGATCAGACTCCTATAGCAATATTTCCCCAGAATAAAACTTTTGTACTTAACATCCTCGTATAGGATTAATTATACTTCTTTTTCTTGTTTGTAAACCAAAGAAAGGGTTTCGTATAAACCTAGTTTCAATTTCTTTTGTTTATTATCAAACAGACATAAAGTGATTGATGCGACTGATATGACAAGCCATAAAGTGTGTCAAAAAAAAAGACAAAACCATAGAAATAAGTGCTAATTGTTTAGATCCATGCGTCCAAGAAAATAGTGGACGCCTGCTCTCCTGGCGGCATGGGTGTCGGTGCCGCATGGGGTTCTCTGTCGCATGGAGTTCTCTAGGACTTAGCGAATTTCTCATTGGTTCAGTGAGTGAAAGCACAAAGTATTCAAGGACACTTGTGTACCCCATGCTGTCAGTATGCAACAAGAGTTTAGGCCGCATAACCCTCTCGGGCCGCACAATACTCTTAGCCGCATATGCTCACTGGCCGCATGGAAACTTTATTTCTCCAACAGGAGGTTCGGCCATGGCGAAAACTCCAAAAATCCAAAAATTATTTTGTTCATAAAATCCTCATTTAAGTCCAAATCGGGTGAACCAAAAGCCAAAATGCTCTAAATTGAAAGCTCTATCATTGTAACCTCCGATTTCCAATTTCCAAAATAATTAAATTTAATTTATTTTAAAATATCAAGTTTTATAAAATATTTCTCCTTGAAATTTTTTATTTGAATTTGAACGATGTTTGATTTTAGAAGGTAATTTAAAAATCTTTTATAAAAATTATTTTTCATAAATGTCGCTTTCTTATAAAATAAGTAAATAAATAATAATATATATATTTCTAGTTTCAAATATTTGTGGCTTGAACCATAAAAATTATTGTTCTAACTAAATATTTATTTAAAAGACTAGTTGATAAAATAAAATAGATTTTTATTTATTGGGATAGTAAATAAATAAATGTCATACTTTTTAAGATTTTGCAAAATGTATTAAATTAGTAGCTAATTGAAAATTAGCTAGCTTTCCTAAAAAAATATTTTCTGAAATTATAACCTTTGTTTCTTTAATTTTACAAGTCGCCATTTCCATTAACTAGCCCACACCCTTTCCCACATGAAGAACTTATTCATGTATTGATCTTGGCCATTCATTATTGGGCCAACCCGTAACCCTTTATCCCACACCATCTCTCCCTATTTAAGTCCCTCATCACATCTCCCTAGAAACCCTAGCTAGACTTCACAAATCCCCACAGAGCCACAGCCACCACTATTTTTGTGTGCTCGTGTCCGTGTGTCCAGCATCCGTGTCAGCCGTGATGGCCTCGGGTCCGACCCCGGGTGTCCCACAGTATCCATTCATTTTCTGGGTTCGGTTACAATATTACAATCAGTTTTTTTGTGTCCGACACACCCGGACACATCCACCTCCACCAGTACACCCAACCCCGTGTCCGACACACCCGGATACGTCCGTCCCTTTACAGTCCGCCACCCTCGTGTCCAGCCCGGACACGTCTACAGTGCACCCCCATCGTGTCCAGCGGACACGAACCCAGACCCTCTGACACACAGCACCCTAACCCTAACCCTAGATCTAGCCTTGTCGAGCCGAGCCGCGGAGCACCTCCTCGTCGTCAAGCCCGGTGGCTACAGGACCTCCGCCTCCGCCGAGAAGAACCACCGTCGTGCGTCGAGCCGGACAGCCGCCGAGATCTCCTTCCGCCGAGACGAACGTCGGTTTCGACCCGTCGTCGAGATCCCGTCGACCGCCTCGAACAGAGGAACCACCGAGCCCGCCTCCTCGACCGCCGAGCTCGCCTCCTCGAACGCCGCCGAGTCCAGCAGACCGCCGCCGAGTCGACCAGACGCAGCTGTCCCCTCGGTCCAAGCGCTGTCCCCTCGATCCAAGCGCTGCCCCCTCGAAGCCGCCGCTCTCGAGTTCCGCCGTCGCCTCTTTTCCAGCGGCCAAGCTCCGGTCGTCCACTGCCTCGTTGTTGGCCAGCGGGGTTCGATCCGCCCAGATTTGTCGACGTTGAGCCACCGCAGCCGCCTCGAGCTCCACGTCGACCACCGCGCCGACCCCGGCGAACCCCGCGCCGGCGACGGGAAACCTCCCCATCGTGAGCCTCTTCTTCCCCTTTCCCTTCTCTGTTCTTTATAGATAATTAATGTATATGTAATTAATTTATTTAATTAATTTGTAATTTGTTAAGTTAAGTAAATTATAATTAGTTATTTATTTAATTAGTTGGTTAATTAATAATTAGTTTAATTAATTTATAATTAGTTTAATTAAATCATAAAATTAGTTTAGTTAATGATTTGATTAGTTAATTATTGATAATCAGAAATTAATTAGTATTCAGTTAGTAAATAATTAATTAGTTATTAATTACATATAACAAATTTAATAATTACATATATGTAATTTAATAATTAGTTATTTTATGTGAATAGTTTAGTTATATGTAAATAGTTAATTAATGTATAAATAGTTCAAATTATATATAATTAGTTAGTAATATATATAATATATAATTAGTTATTGGTATATAATTAGTTTATAATTTCATATAATTAGTTTAGTAATTATATATAATTAGCTTATAAACTATATATAATTCATTTAGTGATATATATATTAGTTTATTGTTTATAAGGTATGAAATTAGTTATTTATTATGTGTAAATTTAGTTACGTATTATGTATAAGGATTTTTGATTGACATATATATACAAATATGTATTTTGGTATACTAAGTATTAATGTATGTTTCAGTATTTAAATATAAATAAATGTATATTGGTATATATGTATATATAACCGTATTTTGGTATAAATATGTGTACCTATATATATAAACATGTATAAACATATTTTTGGTATATATATATATTATACACATATATATAAAAACTGTATTGATATATATGTACTTGTAAAACATATTTTGGTATATTACCTGTATATAGTATAGTATTATTTTGGTATGTATGTATATATATATAATATAAGTTAATATGTATTGGGTACATGTATACTAGTCTATAGGTATGTGTGATGTATAATTTTTTTTCACATAAATAAAATATATTTCCACTTATGTACATACAGTTATACCTATTCTGTATACTTTGGAATAACTATATACATATGTATTAAATTATTTATTGATAATATGATTAATTGGTAAATTACTAGGTGACCCTAGTTGACTAGTGCCATACCTGATAGAGCCCTGAGTTCATATATTTGTGATGTGTTAGTGTAGCACCTGATGCCAATGTTGTATTTGATATATTTTAGGACTGTTGGTTCCTCCAGACGACACTCTGGAACAGGACTTCGGTATTCACCAGCTAAGGACCCAAGGCGAGTACATTCTCTGATTAGTTTCTAATTTATGATATCTCCTATGTTCACTGTATCTAGTGTAAATATCCATGTTCTTGACACATTGGTTACACGGATTGGTATACACGGATCTCGTCATGAGATGTTATTCCTTATTCATGGTGTAGCTTGTACAAGACTTGTTTTCCTTGTTATCTTGTACATGTACAGACACTGATTCCCGGGGAGATTTGCTACCTTCTTAGGGAATCCCGTGCCATAGCGTACCATGATTGGATCTACTATACCAGTCGGGGGTTTGGGGAGTACTTTAGTGTAGATATGTGATCATACCCAACTTTATATGCACCATAGCTCACCCCACATCTCACGTCGGGTGCGGCCTGACCATTTATATGAACCATAGCTGTTACGTGTGATTAGCCTGATCTCTACATGCATCATAGCTAACCAACGGTTAGCCTGACTTTATATGAACCATAGCTAATCACATGTAACCAGCCTGATCAAGTTCCCAAGCCGATCACATGTTAAAGCTAGTACTCACACACTTAATCATAGGTTTCTTGCTCATGGACATATTGTTTTCTTTCCTGCATTTACTTACAGTATTTCCAGTATTTCTCTCATTGTACATTTCTCGTACCTATACATGCATCTGGTATGTTTCCATCTAGAACTGCTACATAGTTTATGTCATTTATATAGAACTGCTATTTAGAGATGTACTTTGCTCCTTCCTGACTGGAAAATATTTTTCCAGACTGTGACCTTAGTGGACTTGTTCTGATACTTGGAGATTGGTTGTTCCTGATTACAGGTATGATTGTTTTATCATTAGTCTTGTGTTGTACTCTTTTGTTCTCCAAATTCTTATCGTGCTGTAATTGTGATTGAGTATGTTGTTCATCTTTATAGTGTTATCCGTGTCTCCTTATGGAGTTGGATACTAGTGTGAGATTATTTAGATAGTACTTGACCTAGACAGCGTTCTACCGCCGATGCTGCGGCGTAGGCTGGACGTACCCACGCACTCGTGCCCTAAACCGGGTGCGGGTCGTGACAATCATGTACCAAAAACTGGTTTACAAAGATAAGTTTAATAGATCAAAACCAAGAAAAACTCATGAAACCCATAAAAACCCTAAGTTTAGAAATATAGATCTACACTAATCCATCCATCAAAACAGAAAACTCCAAGTACTAAAAGTGCTTAAAAATATATAATAAATATAATAGAATAATAATATGGAGGGTTTCTCTATTTCTCATGTAAGGTGTACTTGCCTATGGAAATAGGGAGAGAAAACTAAGGAAAGAGGAAGTAATGAAGAAGTGAAAAGAGAGAAAGAGAAAATGTTGGGTTATATATGGTAGGATTGAGGGTTGAACCAAAGGTTCTCATGTATTGAAACAACCCACAAAATAAACCATGAACCAGGCTAAACCAAAGAATGGGTCTAGTCTCCATGCACATGCAACTATGCTAAAATAAAAATACATTCCAAATACGTATATCGGGAACGAGGAGTGACATATGTATTGCTTGATCTTGAGATATTATTCTCACGAGTATATGGATTCATATTCATGATTATTGAGTTTCATGATTTACTTGATTATCGTGATTATCTTCGTGACTAATATATTTCATGATTATCGTGTTTCTTGATCATCATGTTTCGTGAACCTTCGTATCGTGACTCGAATCCATGAGTGTTAGTCGGGCGAAGAAATACCTTAGTAGACACGTGAACTATCCTTTGGTCTTACATATATAAAAGCAGTCACACAACATACGTATGGAGTCCCGAACTTACCCTTAGACATTCACATATTGAATTTGGTATTTCAAAACACTTAAATATGTATAGTTTTACTTGTTTTATCCTATTCTTGTTGCCACATGCCTTGATTGCTCGTGTTTACTTGTTTCTCTTTACTTGTCATACCATGATTCTAGTTTTACCTGTTTATAATGTATCACATATGTTATTTCTTCTTTTACAATATCTATCATGTTATAAATATTTTATCTTGTATGTACTTGCTCTAATCTTAACTAGATAATATTTTTTAGGTGACTCACTACCATATACTATGGATTATTCATTGGTGAAAGAGATGTGTTGGAGGTCTATCCAAGATAGTCTAGTAGTTAGTTTCTTTGAATTTGATGTTTAGCGAATTTGTTTTTGAGTTATGATTTAAATGTATTTATTAGATTTATAAATTAAATAATTGTTATCAATGAGCAAATAGATAATTTTATAAGAAAATATTGTTTATTTGTATTAATGATTGCTATCGAGGTCTAGACAGCGTACTACCGTCGATACTATGGTGTAGGCTGAACTAGGCCACGTACTAATATCCCAAAAGTGGGAGCGGGTCATGACATCAGCTACAAAGCTCATCCCATGGCTATTCATGCTATAATTCAGGTTAGCTACAAAAGGAGTCATATGCTATAAAGTGTGTATCCACGAGGAAGATAATGATGTCAATGATCAAATCCCAGTTATTATTCTTAGTGTTACAATGTTATAAACTAAGAAGACTCTCCACGTAGAAGACTTGCATTGTAGCAGTGCCAACATGTTAGGTCGAGAATGCTTAAAATTGTCATAATTTTCAGCGCTACGGTTTCCTCCTCTGTCACCCTCACTTTTCCAACTAGGGCTAGTTTAATAATTTGGCATGAGTATTTTATTTTTAGGAACATAATTATAAATATTGTGCATGTTATAAATATTATTTATTGTATTATTTATTATTGTTAGATGCTAGATTTTATTTTGGACTTGTATTAGTGGACCTAACTAGTTTAGATTAGATCTATGGACCAACATTTATTCTAGTTAGAATTGAGCCCAATAGTAAGCCCATTCATTAGGAGGATGAATTAATTAGTTAAACCAATTAGAATAGAACCTTTTCTCCTTAATTAATTCCTTCATGACAAGCCCCAAGGGGTATTGTGGATATTTCATAATAACTTAGAGGAGGGGGTAGAGGCCGGCTACCTATTGGAGTGGGGAGAGACTCTCTCTCCTCGTTTTTTAATTCCAAATCTAGATCTAGAATTTTTCTCTCCCAAATTTCTTTATTCCCACACCAATTTCTACTCAAATTGCTTCCTAATTACTTCTCTATTCATTATTAGAGGCTATTAGAACAAGGAGAAAGCAAGAATCTACAAGGAAAAAGCAAGGATCTACAAGGAGGAGCAAGGATCTACAAGTTGAAGGCTCTTGACATTCAATTTAGAGATTTTATTGGAAATCCATCTCCCAATAGATATAATTCAGTTTTTTCCTCTCTAATTAGACTATAAATCTTTAATTTAATCATTAGGAACTCTTTCATGTACTAAGGGTACCATAGGAATTGGAATTAGGTTCATAGGAGGCATATGGAGAAAGTTATGTGATATTTTGTATTAATTTTGGGGAAATTCCGAGATTCGCACATCTTGTATTTGTCAATAGGTCAATTAGACCAAATTGACATATGTTTGATTATGTGTGACTAGTGTCGTGTCCACAATTGGATACGTGTAGGCCCTATCCCGACAATTGGGAGATACGGGTTGATTTGGGGGTTTTCTTTCGACACGGGGGGTTGAGCATGTCATATTTTGACACAGGCACGTAGTTGAGTAGCTAGCCCTTTGTGTTGTTCATAATTATAATTTTAGACTTGTCCATGTCCTTCAGGATATGTTTGGTGGTGTGGTGGAGCTGTATCGCAAGCGTATCATAGATTGAGTGTGATATGGGTGCGGTACACTCCACGTGTTTATTTTCTTGCATTTTAATTCAATTTGCCATGGTTATAGCTATTAGAATATTATAATTATAATTGTTATATGTATATGTATATGTATATGTATATGTATATATATGTATATGTATATGTATATGTATATGTATATGTATATGTATGATCTATATTTCATCTTGATGTGTTGGTGGTCATGGGAGAATATGAGAGTGTATGTGCATCTCTAGTGTGGTTATATGTAAATTTTTTTTAATATATATATATATATATATATAAAGATGTGAGAGTGTATGTGTGTATTAGATGTGTGTATGTGAACTAGAGGGAGAAACAGCAGCAAGCAGGAAGATAAGCAGCAAAAAGCAGCGAGCAGAAGCAGCAACTAAAGCAGTAAGTTGCAACAGCAGCAGAAACGAGAAGCAGTAAGCAGCTGCAGCAGTAGCAGAATCGGAAAGCAACAGCAGAAGCAGCGATAAGCTACAGTAACAACAACAATAAGCAGCAAGCAGTAATTAATGTTTAAGTTATATTGATAAGTTAGTTAGCTTATATTGATGAGTTAGTAAGTTATATATATATATATATATATATATATATATATATATATATATATATATAAGCACTAGTTAGCATTGGTTAGTATTATTTCTAGATTACCTTGAGTCACACCAAGGTAATGAGAGTTGAGGAATCTTGGGTACGGGTATTAAATATCAAGGGGTATATTAGTATGTTAGTTTAGTATAGTATTATTATAAGTTTAAATGCATGCTAGTGTATAGTGAGGTGTATGGGTAGTTAGTTATATGTTAGATATTGAATTACCTTGTGATACAAAGGTAATGTCAAGGTATTGGTTTATACTAAAGGTATTGAGTTATATATCAAGATGGGTGTGTAGGTGGTGTGATACCGCATTTGGTTCAAAGCGAATGTATCTACTTAGCATTAGTTGGCCAGGAGTACTATATATTTTGTCTTGTATATATAAATTATAGTATTTTCTTATCTAATAACTTGCGTATCTTATGATACGGTATTTTGTTGGTATCCTAGTATCCTAACATAGCTAGTATAGCCTAGTTACATAGTGTATGGACCCAATATCCTAGAGATGGACTCGTACAACCTAAAAATAGCTAGTTTGACTTAGAGTTGACCTAATTTGACTATTTTGACTATTTTGACTTTGAAATGGCTTTATGACCTAAAATTGAATTAGTTTAACTTATTTTTATTCCAAAATATTGTATTGATGCAATATACCATATATAGGTCTGTGTGACACCATCTTGGGCATCGAAAGACATACCTTGCTCAGGACCTCAGAAGAGTACATTTTTTATTAGTTTTTATTTTATAATAGTGTATATATCTCATGTTCTAGACCTATATACTTGATTCTGACACAGTGGTTTCAGGACTGGTACTATATGGATCCTGTGTCACAACCCATACCTGGTGTAGGGATGCAAGTAGTGAACAATGCCCAGCCTACGCTGCAGCATCGACGTTAGAATACTGTTTGGGTAAACTATCTATCTAGCAATCAAGATATAATATGCCACCAATTTAAATAAATATACTCAATCACAGTTCTACAGATGGAATAAAGCACGAATATGATAAAAGAATAGAAGAGTCACAAATACAACTCATGAGACAAAAATAATATTCAATGAGTCAGAGAAATACTAATACCAATGCTGGAGACAAATCCAGTACGAAAGGAAACTAACTATAAAGCTACGAGTCATGGGTTGTCTGTCTCAGTCGGGATGAGACCCTCCTGAGCCAAGGTCTCTGGCTCTAAGCCAACCACGTCCTGAGGCCTATAGCGATTGGGGTACCACTCCTCAGTGTCATCTAAAAAAAAAATATCCAGTCAGAAAAAGAATAAAGTACATCTCTAACAGCAGCTCTAATAAATGATATAAACTATGTAACAGTAAATAAATATGAATATACAAGATGCAAATATATAGATACAAGAGATATGCAATAAAGAAAATACTGAAAATAAATATTAGAATGAGCAATATAGAAATAAACAAGAAATACTAATGACTAAGTGAGTGAGTACCAGCTTTAACATGTGATCAGCTTGGGAACTTGATACAAGAATTATGGCCTGGTTAATCATACGTGCGGTGTATAATTAACACTATTTGAGAAATAAAACATGATACAAGGAGGGTATGATCACATATCTACACTACATACTCCCCGCCCCTGACTAATATAGTGGATCAAACCACGGTACATTATGACACGGGATTCACTGGGTAGGTAGCTAGTCTCCCCAAGAATCAATGTCTGTACATGTACAAGAAGAATAAGAAAAAAAGGCTTGCACAAGATACACCATAAATACCAAGGAATAACATCTCATGACGAGATCCGGATATACCAATCCGTGTAACTATCGTGTCAAAAAATCAATGATATCTATACTAAATATAAGGAATATAGAGGATATCATAAATGGGAAACTATCAGACAATGTACTCGCCTAAAATTCAGTGAACAGTATCAAAGATGTCTGGTACGGTGCCTCGAAGACCTAAATATAGAATATTACATTAATACAAGATTTTGGAATAAAAATAAGTTAAACTAGTCAACTTATAGGTCAAAAAGTTATTTCTAAGTCAAAACAGTTAAACTAGGTCAAATCTAGGTCAAACTAGTCAAACTAGCTATTTCTAGGTTGTATGAGTCTATCTCTAAGATATTGGGTTCATACACTATGTAACTTGGCCACACTTGCTATGTTAAGAAACTAAGATGCAAACAAGTACCGTATCGTAAGATACGCAAGATATATATATAACTTCATAACAATATAACTAACTAACTAACTAACTAACTAACTATTAATGAACTAACTAGCTAAACTATACATCAAGCTAACTAGCCCCCCTTACCTTGCTCTAGCTGCTGCCCTCTGTTATTGCCTTTGCTGTTCTTGCTGCTACTGCTTTGCTTGCTGCTAGCATTGCTGTGTTGCTGCTACTGCCTATGCTTGCTGCTAGCATTACAGCTACAGCTGCTGTTCTTGCTGCTACTGCTTTGATGTTTTGCTGCAGTTGCTGCTGCTGCTCTCCATGTTGTTGCTGCATTGCTGTTACTGCTGCATGCTATATTTCTGTTGCATATGCTGCTAGCTTTGCTGTTAGATAGCTGCAGTAGCTGCAGTTGCTGCTACTCTATGCTTGCTATGCAGCTACTAGATGCTGCTGCATGCTGCTGCTCTCCATGCTGTGTTGCTGCTGAGTTTGCGCTGCAGCTCATCTCCATGCTACAACAATTGCATCTCCTTACTGCTACTGTTACACTGCTATGATGTGCATCCCGACCACCCTAGCACACACACACACACACACACACACACACACACACACACACACACACACACACACACACACACACACACACACACACACATATATATATATAAACATACTCACATAGATATATGCAACTCTCTATGTATATATAATCACATACAAACATATATATCTATATAGCACTATATATATATATATATATATATATATATATATATATATATATATATATATATATAGCACTATATAGCACTATATATATATATATATATATATATATATATAGCACTATATAGCACTATATATATATATATATATATATATATATAGTGCTATATAGTGCTATATATATATTTATATATATATATATATATATATATATATATAAAACCATACCATTATAACACTATAATAGCTATAAACTAGTTGTATTAAATTGAAGTGCAAGAAAATAAATACGTGGAGTGCATCGCACCCGTATCACACTAGATCTATGATACGCTTGCGATACGAGTCCACCACACCACCAAACATACCCTGAAGGACACGAGCAAGTCTAAATTAATAATTATGAATAATACGAAGAGCTAATTACACATCTGCATGTCCGTGTCAAAATATGACATGCTCAAACCCTCGTGTCGGAAGAAAATTCCCAAATCACCCGTATCTCCAAATTGTCGGGATACGGCCTATACATATCCAATTATGGATACGACACTAGCCATACCCAATCAAACACATGTCAATTTGGTCTAATTGAATAATTAACAAACACAAGATGTGTCAATCTCAGAATTCTTCCAAAATTGGCATAAAACACCACATAACTTTCTCCATAGGCCTCCTATGAACCTAATTTTAATTCCTATAGGTAGCCTTAGCATATAGAGTGGTTCCTAATGATTAAATTATGGATTTAGATTTTAATTAGAGAGAAAAAATTGAATTGTACTTATTGGGAGATAAATTCCCAATAAAACCTTTAAATTGAGTGAAAAGAGCCTCCAACTTGTAGATCCTTGCTCCTCCTTGTAGATTCTTGCTTCCTCCTTGTAGATCCTTGCTCTAATAGCCTCCAATGATGATTTGGAAAGGAATTAGGAAAATAATTGGGTGGAATTTGATGTGGGAATGAACAAATTTGGAAGAGAAAATTCTAGATCGAGATTTGAAAATAAAAATAAAGAGAGAGAAAATTTTCCTCCATTAATATATGGCCAGCCCCTTTTCCTCCTCCCCAAGCTACTAAGCAATGTCTAAAATACCCCTTTTGCCTCTCATGAAGAAATAATTAAGAAGGGAAGGTTTTAGTCTAATGGATTTAACTTAATTAATCCTTCTCCTAATGAATGAACTTCTAATTGGGCTCAATTATAACTATATTTAAATGTTGGTCCATGGATTTAATCTAAACTAATTAGGTCCACTAACACAAGTCTAAATCAATAAATTAACATCTAACAATAAATAAATAATACAATAAATAAATATACAATATGCACAATATTTAATTAATTATGAAATGACAAAAATACTATTTCCTAGAAAATATGGTAGTGACAAGTCTACCCCCCTTAAAATAATTTTGTCCTCAAAATTCAAAGACAAAAATACCCTAAAAAAATAAACAGAACAGAACAGAACAGAAAAGAACATAACAGAATAAGGAAAGAACATACCTCAAGGCACAAACAAATATGGGTAACACTCTCGCATTTCGTCCTCTCTCCCAGGTAGACTCCCCCGTAGAGTGATGCCTCCATGCGACGCATACCAAAGAAATAGTCTGGTTCCTCAGCACCTTCTCTCTCCGATCCAGAATCTCAACTGGCTGCTTTGGATAGCTAAAAGTAGGGCCCACCTCTATCTCTGAGTGATCCAACACGTGACTAGGATCCGCCACCTACTTTCTCAACTGCGACACGTGGAACACGTTGTGAACTTACTTCAATGCAGGTGGCAAGTCTAGTCTGTAAGCAACTTTACCGATCCTATCGAGAATACTGAAAGGTTCGATGAAATCACAGACTAAGCTTCCCGCCTCCACCGAAATGAACCGTGCCTCATGTCGGAGAAATTATTAGAAACACTAAACCACCCACCTAGAACAAAACACAACCATAAGAACTTAATCTATAACAAACAACCAATATCAAGCACAAAACAAAAATCTAAAACTATACCTTAAACTCCAAAGGTCGCCGGTTGCTATAGGCCCAATGCCGTTGTCTGTCCTGCGCCACTCGAAGTCTATCTTTGATCAGCTTAACCTTCTCCGCTGCATCCACAACCATCTCTGGCCCTAACAAATCTCTCTCCAACGTGTCCCATGACAAGGGAGTACAACATCTCCGACCTTACAGAGCCTCAAATGGTGACATCTCTATACTAGCCTGGTAGCTGTTGTTGTAAGCAAACTCTACCAAATAGAGATGGTCCTCCCAAGATCCCCTAAAATCGAGTACACAGGTATGTAGCATATCCTTGAGAGTCTGAATGGTCATCTCTGACTGCCCATCTGTCTGGAGATAATATGCAGTACTGAACTTGAGCTGGGTGCCCAAACTTGCCTGCAAACTCCTTCCGAAATAAGAAGTAAAACGACTATCCCGATCTGAGACTATGCTGACGGAAACCCCATGTATCCTGATGATCTTCCTCACATATACCTTTGCCAGCTTCTCCGTAAACAAACCCACCTTGAAAGGCAAAAAGTGGGCTGACTTGGTCAACCTGTCAACGATGACCCAAATTGCATCTTTTTCTCATGGAGATCGTGGAAGTCCAGACACAAAATCCATAATAATGTGCTCCCACTTACACTCTGAAATGGGTAATGTCTGAAGTAAACCTCCTGGCCTCTGTCTCTTGGCTTTCACCTGCTGGCACACTAAGCATCTGGATACAAACTGTGCCACTTCCATCCACTTCCATCTTCATGCCATACCACCACACACTCTCTCGCATATTCCGATATATCTTGTTGGCACATGGATATATAGAATACTAAGAGCGATACAATTCCTGTAATACCTCTTCACGCAGCTCCCCACTAGGCACACAAAATCTAATACCATGCCGCAAAGAACCATCCTCAGCAATGGTGAAATCATCCTCCAATCATGTTCTCACCTGAGCTCTGATGCTCCTCAGAGATACATCCTCATACTGAGCTGCCTTGATCCTGTCCATCAACTCTGAGTGTATCTACAACCCCCACATAATCATAAAAAAACCAGAAACTATTATCTCAATGCCCAAGCTCTCTAAGTCCTCCAACAAATATTGATCCTGCATCAAAAATATAGCTATCGGATACCTGCTCAAGGCATCGACAACTACATTGGCTTTCTCAGGATGATACTACAAAGATATGTCAAAATTCTTTATCAGTTTTAGCCACCGACACTGCCTCATGTTCAACTTCTTCTGAGTAAAAACGTAATTCAAGCTCTTGTGGTCTGTGAAGAAGTCCACACGTTCTCCGTACAAATAGTATTTCCACAACTTAGGGTAAAGATGACTGCTGCCAACTCCAAATCGTGGGTAAGATAGTTCTTCTCATGAGGATGCAATTGCCTGGATGCATAGGCAATCACTTTTCCATTCTACTGAAGAACACAATCTAGACCTTTCTCCAATGCATCACTATAAATAGTGAAACCTCCAGACCCTGATGGCAACGTCAAAATAGGAGTAGATGTCAACCTTTTCTTCAATTCCTCAAAAGCAACCTGGTACTCCTTTGTCTAAATAAACTCTGCACCCTTTCTGGTGAGTCTAGTCATCGGCTCGGCAATCCTCAAAAAATCTTGTACAAACTTCCTGTAGTAGCTTGCCAAACCCAAGAAACTTCTGATCTCTACTACTGAACTCGGGGTCTTCCAAGACTCCACTGCTGCGATCTTCTTCATATCCACTGAAATTCCATCACCAGTCACAACATATCTTAAGAACTCCACCTTGTCCAGGAAGAACTCATACTTGGACAGCTTCCCATATAGCTTCTCCTTCCTTAACACATCCAACACAATCCACAAATGCTCCTCGTGCTCCTCCGGGGTCTTCGAGTATATGAGTATGTCATCGATGAACACCACCACGAACTTGTCAAGGTACTGGTAGAAAACCTTGTTCATCAAATTTATTAATACCGCTGGGGCATTAGTCAACCCAAACGACATCAACATAAAATCATACCGGCCATACCGAGTCCTAAAAGCAGTCTTCGGAATATCCTCCGGCTTTACTTTTACCTTGTGATAGCCTGATCTCAAGTCTATCTTAGAAAATACCTTGGCGCCACTCAACTGATCGAACAGGTCATCAATCCGTGGCAACGGATATTTATTCTTGATAGTGAGATTATTCAATGCCCTATAATCGATGCACATGCACACCGATCCGTCCTTCTTCGGTACAAACAATACCGGAGATCCCCACGGTGAAGAACTAGATATGATAAAACTCTTATCCTGCAACTCATCCACTT
Organism: Iris macrosiphon; assembly: GCA_036927795.1. Lineage (NCBI taxonomy): Eukaryota > Viridiplantae > Streptophyta > Magnoliopsida > Asparagales > Iridaceae > Iris > Iris macrosiphon. The sequence goes on from JAYESA010000015.1 coordinate 126,098,752, forward strand.
GCTTCTTTAGCTCGACCAGCTCACTGTTGTTTACTCTACAGACATGCTGTGAAATTGGTTCTGCACCTGGCACCAAGTCTATAGAGAATTTGTCACGCCCCAGTCCCAAAATACGTAGGACTAGGAATACATAAGTATGCCAACCGTATGTATATGGCAACTCCAATATATGGAAACCATAACACATACGTACGCTGTATTATGAACAATAATTCACAAGTGGTATATAATTATCACAAGTCACAGGGTATAACTAAATCTCATCCACAAAAATCATAAAGAAATAAATGATCATATATGTCAATAAACCAAATATGAACTAGTCGAGAATAACTAATAGTTGGATGGAAATAAATCCACTACCAACTAGAATATAAAAGTAAACACAATAAGAACATTATCTAGTGATCAATGAGGCTCGAAGAGAAGACCTCCTCGAAAGATAAGTAGTAAGTCCTGATTCGCTGCTCCTGCAATTAGCCATGATCGTCTACACCTGGAAAGGGACCAGGTCCTCAGAGGGACGTAAAAAATATACATAGAAGTATGCCAATAAAGTACTAAAAAATAAACATCCAAGGGTCGCCTAACCATCTATGTGAATGCATTTTGAGAACAACTTTCCAATAAGTGGGCTATCTGGCTAAAATAGGATTGGCATGATTCTCTCGGAGAATCAGGGGCCTACAAAGCATGTCGTCTTTTGAACGCCAGAGACCGCCTGATAATATATAGGGGTCATCATGATCGCACATCTCCGGCGGGGCATACGGGTTATCTAGCAGTTAAAATATATGAACTAAATGACTAAAATAAATTACATGCATCATATGAATGTAAATTACAATACAATAGCAAGGTATACTTGCCTGGCAAGAAAGCTGCGTAATATAAACATCCAAGTGTCAAGTACACAGGATCAGAAACAATGGCCTTCGAATAAACGTCTCCGGATGCTGAAATAAATATCACTAATATTCCAGAATAAGCGAGATAGCTAGAAAATACTACTCTTTCGTCCAATTTGGACACAGGGGCAAAACGATAATTTCGGGTCAAAGCGGATCCACATATAGGCCACTTTGCACCGAAAAGCGTGCCAGGGGTAAAGTCTCTAAATGGGACAAATTATAGGCCAAACAAATTCTAAATGTCAATACGAACTCAACGGTATATCCAATTTTTGATTCTGGTGAGCCGAACACAAATTCGCTCTAATAGTCAACCGTGGGGCCCGCAAATAGGCGCCTTGGTCAACTGTCTCGGAATCGTGTGAAACTTGGATCACTGGACCAGCGTGATACCACGAATCCAATAGCGTAAGTTTCACCATATTCCGACGATCGTACACTAAATGGTGTGGTATTTTACAAAAGTCGCGATATAGAGACTTTTTACGGATACATGTTGATTCCGACGCGCACACACGTCCGAATCAGTTTTTGCGAAAGCCCATATATCAGGATATACCATATGCTCCTTTTGGTGCAATTGGTACTTGACGAGGCGGTCCCGTTTGGCGGGACGCGCTCCGTATCACAATTTTTAATATTTTAAAATGTCAAGTTTTTGGTCGAATTGGAGGCTGAATAATTTTGCACATAGAACAAATTAACAAAAACTAAAACAACAAAAAAAATTCTTGGTTATATTGGGAAGAAAAACCCTTTAATTTGATTTTAAAAATATTAAATAGGTTGGCGACAAATTGGGTGTGAACATGGGGTTTGGGATTCAAAATTCTGAACTGTTTTGGTTAATTTTTCGGTCATTTTCCGGTCAATTTTTTGACCGATCCGGGACACTAAAACTTCTCCCGCTTGAATAAAAATCCTAGAGGGTTAGGTTGTGAACGTATACGAACAAACCGCACGCAAAAAGGATCACAGATGAGGAAGATACAATACCAAGAAGATGGGGCAAAAGTTGTGTTGTTTCACGCGTGGTGCGCAGACGGCCGACTGTCCGGGCGGTGGCGGCGGCGGCTGCACGGTGTCGGCGCGGGGGGCGCCGGCGTCGGGGTGGTCGGCCGGAGGGGCACGGGATCGCCGGAGGGGTAGGGTTAGGATTAGGGTTTGGGTTAGGGTTAGGTTTTAGTATTCGGTTGTATGTATATATATATATATATATATATATATATATATATATATATATATTTATTTATTTATTTATTTATTAACATTATTATTATTACCATTACTATCATTAATAATAATAATAATAGTAATAATAACATTATTATTATCACTACTACTACTACTACTACTACGGTTACTATTATTATTACTATTATTACTATTAATATTATTATTATTATTATTATTATTATCACTAATAATAATAATAATAATAATAATATTATTATTATTATCATTATTACTAATATTATTATTGCTATTATTATTATTATTATTTTTATTTTTATTATTAATAGTAACCATATATTTATTAACATATATTCACCTATATAAATGAGGAAAAAAACCAAAAAATATTATTTGCACACCAAATAAATTCTAGCAAATTACTTTATAAAGTTTTAATAAAATACTACACCTAAATATTTTATAAAAAATTAATGATTAAATATTTATCTAGTTATATAAATAAAATAATTTTATTATCTAATTAACTAAGTAAGTAATTAAATGAATATTCAAAAAAATAGGTAATAGTAAATAATGTGCACATCTATAAAAAAAAAAAATACCTAACTTGGCAGGGAAAATTTGGGAATGCTAATTGTAGGAAGTTGGGGTTGGAAAACAACCATAAATAAATTATATTTATAATATCTAAATATTTAACCATTAATCTATGGTCGTTACACTAATGTCATACTAACACCAAGAGATCAAATTTCTGTGCCACGAAAAGATCCTACAAGTAGTGTCTCCTGTGTAGGCTACTTCCTATGAAGGGTGATACAGATTTTGGGGTCATCATATATTATTAATGTCCAAACCATGGTGAAGTATCCTAATAAAATTATTGGATTTTAATTTGTTTTGAAAAATAATCTAAAATAATTACAAGAAATACAAATGCACACGAAATGCCTATTTTTGGGTGAGGGGATTTACAATTTACCCAACTTAAAATAATTTCGTCCTCAAAATTAAAATAAGGCATGATTTGCTAAATTCTTCACATTCGTACATAAGGCAAGTTGATCGCGATCTTTTCCAAAATTTTAAATAATGAAATATACTCGAATCCATTGCAATCACTTCAAAATTAAAGTAACCACTGCTTAAATCAAAGTTCAACCTATCGTAATTTCTCCTAAATTTTCAAATTGTCAACAGCCAAATTTAATTCAAATCTATATGACATCCCACATCCAAAATTTATATCATAATTTTTTTAACTATCATAATCTCCTCTAGAAAATAATTATAATCAAATATTATTCCTATTTTCAACTTATGAATTTCGTACTCTTTAAAATTTTAAATTTAATTACCATCATCCAAATTTCAAATAGGTGATCCAACAATCAAATTTCAACTTTTAATTCAAATTATCAAAATTTAAAATTTTAAATCTAATTCATCAATTGTTCAAGTCTAATTTTTTTATATTTATTCTCAAAATTTAAATCGATGATTCAACCTTCAATATTCAGAATTTAAATCATGTGCTCAAGGTATGAATATTTGGTCCGCAATATCAGGATTTCAAAATTCATTAAATCCTCATTGTCTTAATCATTCTTCTAAAATTTTTTAAAATTTCAATGACTTAAATCTCTTAATATAATCTTACTTGATCACAATATATAAGAAATTTACCTCAAGTTGATAATGCAATTTCTACCCAACTAAGAATTTATCCATCTATCACATAAGGCTATACATTTAAGAAAAATATTCCTCAAATTATTTAATCATGTTATTCAATCCTTAAAAATTTAACACCAAATATATCACATGTGATATGTCCTTAATTACAAAAAATAGTCACCAAGTAATGTGATTGGCCTATAGGGTATGTCTAGTACTATCCGTGTATCAAACTTATACCAAACACGAGCGTTCGTCTTTCCGAAATAGGGGAAGATGAAGAACAATAATAAAGAATTCAAGGAAGAGGTGATAGAATACAAGTACGGGGTTCAAAGTGATTAAAGAATTCAAAAGGGAGTTGTCAAGGCAGTTGTGGATTGAAATCTTATTTTGGTAAATTTCTATTCGTATGTTCATATCAGAACAATTATGTACCTGGCATGATATGCTCTGACCAGCCTAGAGGGCAAGTATATTCGTCTAGAAAGTTGAGTCAACTATATATCAATCCACGTAAAGTAGTCATACGAAGAGCGAACCAAGCGCACTAAGGTTGATCAGACCATAATACACTGATTCTGATTTAGACAATGTATTAGTGTGGGCCCCCAATAATACATATGTCATGAACAAGCTCGATAAAAGAGTAAGCTTGCAAAACTAGGCTATAATAGCAGCATAGGTCAGGGTAGTATAAAAAATATAAGTACGCTGGATTATAAAGAAAGAAAGTATAAAATAATTCAAATTCACAAAGAAGATAAGACTCGTCCGGTGTTGTGCCTCTACAGTTGCCATACTAACTCCTTGTCTAAGTCTCTAGTCGACCAAATGGGATATGGGCCTCTAAGTTCTACAGTCCGGATAAATACTATCTTCTTATGCAAGTCTATAGTTGGTGTCATTCAATTACACTTCACTAATGGGTCAAAAGGACTATGTGGTACTAGGTTGTGAGGCATACTACCCAACTTAAAAGAATCAACTAATACTGTAACTGTCTTAAGGGAATTCTACAAAATAATCTTGTTCTTGTAAATAAAGTAAAAACTCTTGTTGGGGTATACGAGAAAAAGATCTTGGTACCTATTAGGGTATCCTATTGTATTATATAGGTAGTAGTCATCTTAAGTCTTAATCATATTGCTTATAGAATAAAAGTGTTAATAGTAAGAAGGGAGAAGTTACTGGCCCTGAAGTGAAAGAGGATATAACTTGTGTGGAGATATGTGAAACATATTACTTGATTTGAAACTAAAGGATAATCATAAAACCATAATCTAAATGAATAACTCAACTATCAAGTTCTAACTAATAAGCACATAATTTCAAAATTCAAGATTAACAACTATAATTCTAGTAAACTATATATCCTATCATAAAAGGAAATCACTTGACCTACAATTAGAAGGGTTATGTGGCACGAATTAAAAAATAAAGAAAAATTTTAGTCATCGCAAAAATAGCGAGCGTTAAGGTTCTGGAGGAACATGATATAAAATTAAATAGTGATAATATCATAATTTCTTAAGGAAATGTGGTACGCTAATCTCTGTGTTCGAGGTATGATCAAGAAAAATATTCTATTCATTCCTCTTGGTTTCCTAAGGTACTGTTCTGCTAATATCAAGACAAGAATCTAAATTTATAGTTATCTAATACTATCTCACTATGAAGTTAGGTTTAGTCCTAATATTCAACCTTGGATTTCTATTGGTTCCTCAATACTAGGGTCAAACAATATGGTCAAATTTATAACTAACCCTAGTAGTGTCTATACTACTCTCAAGTCCTTCATAAATGTATCAAGGGATAGTGGTCAATTAATCTACAGGTAAGGGATGCTACGGTTCATTAGGTATTCTAAACTTGGTGATGTGTCAATATTCTAGTTGTATTCTTAGTAGGAATGTTACCTTAATTATCATCCTAACAACAATGATTCCTATATTCTAGGAGAAGGCTATACTCAAAGAACTATTAGGGAAGTACATGAATCAAGCAGGATACAATTAATTAAATAGAACAGATTGAAAGAAAGGTGAGTCATAGTCAAATGTGGATGAGATCCTATACTCTAATCCTATTTGCAGGCATGCTCGGTACAGTAACGTAACCGAGACAATATACTCTCGACCTGCATGGGCCACCACTAAAAACATGTCACACCCCAGTCCCAAAATACGTAGGACTAGGAATACGTAAGCATGCCAACCGTATATATATAGCAACTCCAATATATGGAAACCATAATACATACGTACGATGTATTATGAACAATAATTCACAAGTGATATATAATTATCATAAGTCACAGGGCATAACTAAATCTCATCTACATAAATCATAAAGAAATAAATGATCATATATGTCAATTAACCAAATATGAACTAGTCGAGAATAACTAATAGTTGGATGGAGACAAATCTACTACCAACTAGAATATAAAAGTAAACACAATAAGAACATCATCTAGTGATCATTGAGGCTCGAAGAGAAGACCTCCTCGAAAGATAACTAGCAAGTCCTGATTCGTTGCTCCTGTAATTAGCTATGATCGTCTACACCTGGAAAGAGACCAGGTCCTCAGAGGGACATAACAAATATACATAGAAGCATGCCAATAAAGTACTGAAAAATAAACATCCAAGGGTCGCCTAACCATCTATGTGAATGCATTTTGAGAACAACTTTCCAACAAGTGGGCTATATGGCTAAAATAGGATTGGCATGATTCTCTCGGAGAATCAGGGGCCTACAAAGAATGTCATCTTTTGAACGCCAGAGGCCGCCTGATAATATATAGGGGTCATCATGACCGCGCATCTTCGACGGAGCGTACGGGTTACACAAGGAAAGTACAAAGGAGCCCTAACACCTTACTTGTTGTTCTCCCTACCCCATGCTTTAAGCATGTCATATCCATGACACGATGATACCTCTAATAACTGCCAAGTCTTCTAGCATGCAAATTCTATCAGCAGTTATTCCCTATCGAACGTCCCATACGTACAGGAGGCCAGCCTGTCACGCAAGTCCATGTCCTACATGAGACTCATACTTGTGTAACAGATGTGTCATGACCAATGAAACCTAATGATGCCTCCAATCATGTGGTGGTCTCGTAAAACTAGGTTGACATGCATAATATATAATAAAAATAAAATACGACGCCACCGTCGTTGCACCCAAGTTACTCTTGGACGCACAGTTTATATAGCAGTTAAAATATATGAACTAAATGAATAAAATAAAGTATATGCATCATATGAATGTAAATCATAGTATAATGGTAAGGTATACTTGCCTGGCAAGAAAGCTGCGTAATATAAACGTCCCGGTGTCAAGTACACAGGATCAGAAATTATGGCCTCCGAATAAACGTCTCCGGATGCTGAAATAAATATCACCAACTTCCCAGAATAAGCGAGATAGCTAGAAAACACTACTCTTTCGTCCAATTTGAACACAGGAACAAAACGGTAATTTTGGGTCAAAGCGGGTCCACTTGTGGGCCACTTTGCACCGAAAAGCGTGCCAGGGATAAATGTCTCTAAATGGGATAAATTATAGGTCAAACAAATTCTAAACGTTAATACAAACTCAATGGCATATCCAATTTTGGATTCTGGTGAGCCAAACACAAATTCGCTCTAAAAGTCAACCGTGGGACCCGCAAATAGGTGCCATGGTCAACTATCTCAGAATCGCGTGAAACTTGGGTCGCAGGACCAGCATGATACCACGAATCTAATGGTACATGTTTCGTCAGATTCCGACGAGCATACACTAAATGGTGCGATATTTTACAAAATTTGCGATATAGGGACTTTTTACGGATACATGTTGATTTCGATGCGCACACACATCCGGATCAGTTTTCGCGAAAGCTCACACGTCAGGATATACCATACGCGCCTTTAGGTACAATTGGTATGCGATGAGGCAGTCCCGTTTGGCGGGGCGCGCTCCGTATCATAATTTTTAATATTTAAAAAGTTAAGTTTTTGGTCAATTTTGAGGCTGAATAATTTTGCATATAGAACAAATTAACAAAAACTAAAAGAACAAAAAAATTCTCGGTTATATTGGGAAGAAAAATCCTTTAATTTGTTTTTGAAAATATTAAACAGGTTGGCGGTAAATTGGGTGTGAACATGGGGTTTTGGATTCAAAATTCTGAACTGTTTTGGTCAGTTTTTCGGTCATTTTCAGGTCAATTTTTTGACCTATCTGGGACACTAAACTTGTCCCGCTTGAATGAAAATCCTAGAGGGTTAGGTTGTGAACGTAAACGAATAAACTGCACGCAAAAAGGATCACATATGAGGAAGATACAATACCTAGAAGATGGGACAAAAGTTGTGCTATTTCACGCGTGGTGCGCGGATGGCCGGCGGTCCGGGCGGTGGTGGTTGCGGCTGCAAGGCGTCGGCGCCGACGTCGGGGTGGTCGGCCGGAGGGGCGCGGGATCGCCGGAGGGGTAGGGGTAGGGTTAGGGTTAGGGTTAGGGTTAGGGTTAGGTTTTAGTATTCGGTTGTATATATATATAGGTATAGGAAGAGGGAGAGAGGGAGATGGGTTCGGCTGTTGTGAAAGGGGTTTTTTTTTGCATAGGAATATGATTAAGGGTAGGTTTAGGGAAAAGGTTAATTAGTTAGGGATTAGTGGTTTACATATATATATATATATATATATATATATATATATATATATATATATATATATATATATATATATATATATATATTCTTTTCTTTTCTTTTTCTTTATTAACATTATTATTATTACTATTACTATCATTAATAATAATAATAATAATAATAATAATAATAATAATACCATCATCATTATTATTATTATTATTATTATTATTATTATTATTATTATTATTATTATTATTATTATTATTATTATTATTATTATTATTATTACTACTACTGTTACTATTATTATTACTCTTATTACTATTACTATTATTATTATTATTATTATTATTATTATTATTATTATTATTATTATCACTAATATTATTATTATTATTATTATTATTATTATTATTATTACTAATATTATTATTGTTATTTCTATTATTATTATTTTTTTTATTATTAATAGTTACCATATATTTATTAACATATATTCACCTATATAAATGAGGAAAAAAAACCCAAAAATATTATTTGCACACCAAATAAATTCTAGTAAATTATTTTATAAAGTTTTAATAAAATACTACACCCAAATATTTTATAAAAATATTTTAAAATTAATAATTAAATATTTATCTAGTTATATAAATCAAATAATTTTATTATCTAATTAAATAAGTAAGTAATTAAATGAATATTCGATAAATAGGTAATAGTAAATAATGTGCACATCTATAAAAAGAAAAAAATACCTAACTTGGCAGGGGAAATTTTGGGATGATAATTTTAGGAAGTTGGGGTTGAAAAATAACCATAAATAAATTATATTTATAATATCTAAATATTTAACCATTAATCTATGGTCGTTACACTAATGTCATACTAACGCCAAGGGATCGAATTTTTGTGCCACGAAAAGATCCTACAAGTAGTGTCTCCTGTGTAGGCTACTTCCTATGAAGGGCGATACAGATTTTGGGGCCATCCTATATTATTAATGTCCAAACCATGGTGAAGTGTCCTAATAAAATTATTGGGTTTTAATTTATTTTGAAAAATAATCTAAAATAATTACAAGAAATACAAATACACATGAAATACCTATTTTTGGGTGAGGGGGTTTATAGAATTCAACATCTCGATCTGGCGGCAATCCTGAAAATTTCTCAGGAAATACATCCAAGAACTCTGGTATCAACGGATATGACAACTCCTTGCCTTCCACTATAGCTCCACAGATAATGCCTTCTCTCTGCTCTGTAGCTCCTCTAACAAACTCAAACTCTGGCTCTTCTGGCGGGCTAAAAAAAAACTCTATCTCCTCAATAATCTATACTAGCATGGTGCATACTCAACCAATCCATCCCGAATACAATATCGTAGCTCGAAAGTGGCATTACAAGTACACACGCACTCAGCTTTCGGCCTCCCAGAGTAACTCTTCGATCCATGCAAATATCACTAACTAGGATAATGCCTCCCCCGGCCATGATCTTGCAAGTCATAAGCAAAGACTCAGCTACCAAATGATACTTCAGAGAAAAAGAAATAGATACAAAACTATGAGAAGCACCACTATCAAACAAAACTAAAGCTAGAATAGAATCAAGAAGAACAAAACCTGCGATGACATCTCCGGTGGGCTCGATCTCCTCGATTGTCATAGAAAATGCTCGTCCCTGATGTGCACCTCCCTGATGTTGGTGCTGGGCATAACACTGCTGCTGGATTGGAAGCGGTGGTCCCCTTGGCTGTACTGCAGGTGGTCTCGCATATATCCTCTAAGCTGGAGCTGCTTCCTGAACTGCACGACAAGGGTTGGAAGGACACTCTCTTAGCTGATGCCCCTCGGTACCATAATACAAATAAACTTTCAACCTCTTCCTACAAACTTCCCAGATGTGTCCGGGCTTCTTGCAGTAGTGGCAGAAAGCTTGTTGTGACTGTCTCTGCTGTTACAGTACCTGGTGAAACGATGCCCTAGCTGGAGTCTGGTGCTGCCGCGGCTGCTGAAAAGGCCTGGACTGGAAATGATGATGCTTAACAGTCACTATGCTGCTATTAGCCCCCAATAATGAATCGCGATCTCTCTTGGGTTTCAAACTCAAATCCCGCTCAATCTTGCGTGCCTCTGCCAGTATCTCCGAATAGGTCCCATAGAAAGACGGAATGAGGATCTTCACTTCCCAGTTCAGACCGTCGTAAAAATGTATAGCTCGAACCTTCGGCTCCCTCACCAAATACTCCGTAAAATGGCTCAGCTTACCGAACTCTGCGGCATACTCCCTCACAGACATGCTCCCCTGAGTAAGGCTCTCAAACTGCCTCCCCAAGTCTAATATGTCTGCACGAACAAAGAACTTTCTCTTGAAGAGGTCCTTGAACACCTCCTAAGACTGCCCCGCATCAGCAAGAAGTAGCTCATTCCTGAACCAAGTGCGGGCGATGTCGAACAGCTGAAGTCCTACTGCCTGAACCTTCAGATCCTCAGCAAGACGAGACATCCTCATGCGACGCTCAATATTCTTGAGCCAATCATCAGCGTAGACGATGCCCTCAGACTCCTTGAAGACCCGAGGTTCCAACTTCTTGAAGTCCTGAATATTGCCTGGCCGAAGTTGGGCAACCTGCGGAGCAACCTGCTGTTGGAATGAAACTCCTCTTTCTACTACAACAAGGACAAGCGGATGAGCACTCTCAATGCCCTGCCACAATACGTCGGTCTACCTCTGGTGTATCTCGGACTTGGCTCTCTGAGCCTCCAATATCTCACGAAACAGTGTGAACACCTGAGTCGCATCTGTCGGCACGGAAGAAGGAGGTGGAAGTCCCTCAGATATAGTTAGAACAGTCCTCTGAGTTGGAGATGGACCCCCGAACGCAGCAGATATGCCAATCACCTGAGAAGTGACTAGTATAGGCACTCGGAAAGTCGCAGATATCTCAGAAACTGCTCCTCTCAACTATGATCTAGTCTTAGGCGGTATCTTGAGGCAAAGCAAAAGAAAAGAATCAATATGGCACATGATATAATGCATTCAAAGAATGACAGTTAAAGATCAAATATCAAAATCAAGAAAAAATAGTTGAAATGAATCAATAGAGATTTTCCTCGATATGATTGAGTATTCTCAGCCTATTGCCTATATTCTATATCCTATATCCTAAATCAGGCTCGTAATAGCACTCAATTCAGAGCACCATTATGAATCACACTAATTGCGACCTCAAAGATCTGCATGGGCCACCACTAAAAATGTGTCATGACCCGCACCCGGTGTAGGGATGCAAGTAGTGAACAACGTCCAGCCTACGCCATAGCATCGGCGGTAGAACACTGTTTGGGTAAACTATCTATCTAGTAATCAAGATATAATATGCCACCAATATAAATAAATATACTCAATCACAGTTCTATAGATAGAATAAAGCATGAATATGATACAAGAATAGAAGAGTCATAAATATAACTCATGAGACAAAAATAATATCCAATGAGTCAGAGAAATACTAATAACAATGCTGGAGACAAATTCAGTACGAAAGGAAACTAACTACTAAGCTACGAGAATGAGCAATATAGAAATGAACAAGAAATACTAATGACTAAGTGAGTGAGTACCAGCTTTAACATGTGATCAGCTTGGGAACTTGATACAAGAATTATGGCCTGGTTAATCAAACATATGGTGTATGATTAACACTATTCAAAAAATAAGACATGATACAAGGAGTGTATGATCACATATCTACACTACATACTCTCCGCCCCCGACTGGTATAGTGGATCTAACCATGGTACGTTATGACACGGGATTCACTGGGTAGGTAACTAGTCTCCCCAAGAATCAATGTCTGTACATGTATAAGAAGAACAAGAAAACAAGGCTTGTACAAGATATACCGTAAATACCAAGGAATAATATCTCATGATGAGATCCGGATATACCAATCCGTGTAACCATCGTGTCAAAAAATCAAGGATATCTACACTAAATACAAGAAGCATGGAGGATATCATAAATGAGAAACTATCAGAGAATATACTCGCTTAAAATCCGATGAACAGTATCAAAGATGTCCGGTACGGTACCTCGAAGACCTAAATATGGAATATTACATCAATATAAAGTTTTGGAATAAAAATAAGTTAAACTAGTCAACTTCTAGGTCAAAAAGCCATTTCTAAGTCAAAATAGTCAAACTAGGTCAACTTTAGGTCAAAGTAGTCAAACTAGATATTTCTAGGTTGCATGAGTCTATCTCTAAGATATTGGGTCCATACACTATGTAACTAGGCCACACTAGCTATGCTAAGAAACTAGGATGCAAACAAGTATCGTATCGTAAGATACGCAAGTTTTAGATACGAAAATATTAATATATATATACAAGACAATATTTATAATACTCTTAGCTAACTAATGCAAAGTGGATACCTTGGCTTTGAACCAATGCAGTATCTCACCACCTACACCCATCTTGATACTCAAACCCAATACCTTGAGTATCCACCAATACCTTGACATTATCTTGGTATCACAAGGTAATGTCAATTCTAATATATAACTAACTGCTCAATACCTTAACTATAAACTAACATGCATTAACTACTTATACTATACTATACTAACTATCTACTAACTTAGCAATACATATATATACATACATACATACATACATACATATAACTATCTAGTAATCAATAGTATATATATAATTACTAGTCTAACAACATGTATATATATATATATATATATATATATATATATATATATATATATATATATATATATATATATATATAACTTCATAACAATGTAACTAACTAACTATTAATGAACTAACTACCTAAACTATACATCAAGCTAACTAGCCCCCCTTACCTTGCTCTAGCTGCTGCCCTCTGTTATTGCCTTTGCTGTTCTTGCTACTACTGCTTTGCTTGCTTCTAGCATTGTTGTGTTCCGCAGTTGCTGCTACTGCCTATGCTTGCTGCTAGCATTGCTGCTGCAGCTGCTGTTCTTGCTGCTACTACTTTGCTATGTTGCTGCAGTTGCTGTTGCTGCATTGTTGTTGCTGCATTGTTGTTGCTACTTCTTGCTATGTTGCTGTTGCATATGCTGCTAGCATTGCTGTTAGCTAACTGCTGCAGCTACAGTTGCTGCTGCTCTATGCTTGCTGTGCAGCTACTGGATGCTGCTGCTCTCCATGCTGTGTTGCTGCTGAGTTTGCTCTGCAGCTTATCTCCATGCTACAACAATTGCATCTCCTTACTGCTACTTTTACACTGCTATACTGTGCATCCCGACCCCCCTAGCACACACACACACACACACACACACATGCACATATACCATATACATATATATCTATATACTTATACATACATAACACTCTCACTCACACACACACACACACACACACACACACACACACACACACACACACACACACATATATATATATATATATATATATATATATATAAACATACTCACATACATATATGCAACTCTCTATGTATATATAATCACATAAAAAATATATCTATATAGCACTAGAGATACATATATACACATAACCATACCATTATAACATTCTAATAGCTATAAACTAGTTGTATGAAATTGAAGTGCTAGGAAACAAACACGTGGAGTGCATCGCACCCGTATCACACTAGATCTATGATACGCTTGAGATACGAGTCTACCACACCACCAAACGTACCCCGAAGGACACAAGCAAGTCTAAAATAATAATTATGAATAATACAAAGAGCTAATTATACATCTACATGTCTGTGTCAAAATATGACATGCTCAAACCCCCGTGTCTGAAGAAAATCTCCAAATCAATCCGTATCTCCAAATTATCGGGATACGACCTACACATATCCAATTGTGGACACGACACTAGCCACACCCAATCAAACACATGTTAATTTAGTCTAATTGACCAATATATAAATACAAGATGTGTCAATCTCAAAATTTCCCCAAAATTGACACAAAATATCACATAACTTTCTCCATAGGCCTCCTATGAACATAATTCCAATTCCTATGGGTAGCCTTAGTATATAGGGTGGTTCCTAAGGGTTAAACCATAGATTTAGAGTCTAATTAGAGGAAAAAACTGAATTGTACATATTAGAAGATGGATTCCTAATAAAATCTCTAAATTGAGTGAAAAGAGCCTCCAACTTGTAGATCCTTGCTCCTCCTTGTAGATCCTTACTTTCTCCTTGTAGATCCTTACTCTAATGGCCTCCAATGATAATTTGGGAAAAAATTGGAAAGAAATTTGGGTAAAATTTGATGTATAAATAAAGAAATTTGGAAGAGGAAATTCTAGATCTAGATTAAAAAATAAAAATAAAGAGAGAAAATTTCCCTCCATTAATATATGTTCGGCCCCTTTTCCTCCTTACTAAGCTACTAAGCAATGTCTAAAATACCCCTTGGGGCCTCTTATGAAGAGATAATTAAGGAGGTAAGGTTCTAGTCTAATGGGTTTAACTTAATTAACCATCCTCCTAATGAATAGGCTTCTAATTAGGCTCAATTCTAACTAGATTTAAATGTTGGTCCGTGGATCTAATCTAAACTAATTGGGTCCACTAACACAAGTCCAAAACAATAAACTAACATCTAATAATAAATAAATAATACAATAAATAAATATACAATATGCACAATATTTAATGAATTATGAAATGACAAAAATATCCTTTCCTAAAAAATATGGTAGTGACATACTGTCAGGAGATGTTATCCCTTACCTTGTTAAGCGGATACTCTTTCACATGCATTTCATCGTGTGTATCGGGTATTGATTTAGTGTACTTCGTGTTCACACACTACTCGTGTTCAGTATGCTTATATTCGTGTACACACATTGCTCGTGTTCAGTGTGCCCATATTCGTGTTCGTAACATGTCATGATTGGATCTATTAGTATTGGTTGGGGATGGGAGAGTAGGACTTGATTATGTGATCAAGCCCCAGTATATTTATGTACATGTCGATTATATACCACACTTGTAATCGAGTTACCATATTGTATTCGTGTTCAACCTAAACAGATCACATAATGAACTTGTATTCCATGGCACATTAGTTAGATTTTAGTTATTTCTATTATATTACAGATATTCTATTACATGTTCTTTATTCCAGTACATTACCTATTCACTCTAGTTTATTTCATTCTGTTGTTTAGTTATATTATATTCATTTATATTATCTGTTTTATATACTCGATTATGTATTTGAAACTGCTTTCAGAGATATGTACTTCGCTCCAATCCTGACTGGATATATTTTTTAGATGATTGGCTCATAGACCAATATCCTACATACTACGGACCGCATGACGGTGTTCCATTAGAGGATACTCTTGTATACCAGGAGGGCTTAGTACCAGAGCCTGAGAAGGTTTAGATTATTTTGGTAAAATTGTATTAGACTTTTATTGAGACTTTGGCATGTATATTATTTCAGTCTTGTGGATGTATTATGATTCTCTTTTTTTTGTTATTCCATTCGTGCTCTATCTTTCTTAGTCTATATTATGATTGAGTATAGTTATATTTGTGAGATACCATATTGTTATACCCACGTACTCGTACCCGAATATTCGGGTGCGGGTCGTAACACGTTTTTAGTGGTTGCCCATGCAGGTCCTAGAGTCGTAATTAGAGCGATATCATAGTAGCGGTCACCTAGAGTGCTCCTATGAGTCTGCTTTAGGATATATGATTTAGGATGAGAGTATACTCAATCACAACTAGGAAACACTTCCAATATCAATTTTGCTATCCTTCTCTATTAGAATGTTTCCTTTACTTTGAGTAAATTTTGTCCTTCTTTGATGATATCGTATCATATTCAATATTGATTTATTCATGAACCTGATAAATAAGGTGTTTCATCAGTACTTGGATCAGTTTGTGGTAGTATTCATTAATGATATATTAATTTATTCGAAGACCCCGGAGGAGCATGAGAAGCACCTGAGGATAGTTCTGGAGACCCTCAGGAAGGAGAAGCTATATGGAAATATTTTAAAGTGTGAGTTCTTCCTTGATAAGGTTGAATTCCTCGGGCATGTGGTTACATGAGACGTAATCTCAGTAGACCCGAAGAAGATTTTAGCAGTTGAGTCGTGTTCTACCCCGAGTTCAGTAGCGGAGATCATGAGTTTTCTTGGACTGACAGGATATTATCGGAGGTTTGTTCAGGATTTTTCTAGGATTGCAGAGCCGATGACTAGACTAACCAGAAAGGACGTGGAGTTCGTCAGGACTGAGGATTGACAGTCTGCTTTTGAGGAGCTAAAGAAGAGGTTGACTACAGCTCCAATATTGACATTTCTATCATGGGCAGGATATTTCTATATATAGTGATGCATCGGGTAAGGGTTTGGGTTGTGTGTTGCATCAGAACGGGAAGGTGATTGCCTATGCTTCCAGGTAATTACGTTCGCATGAGAAGAATTACCCTACCCATGACTTGGAGTTGGCAGTAGTTATTTTTGCTCTTAAACTGTGGAAGCACTACTTGTATGTAGAGCAGGTAGAGATATTTATAGACCACAAGAGCTTAAAGTATGTGTTTATACAAAAAGAGCTTAATATGAGGCAACATCGGTAGTTGGAGTTGATGAAGGACTTCGACATTTCTTTGCAGTATCTTCCAGGAAAGGCTAACGTAGTCGCAAATGCCTTAAGCAGGTATCCAGTGGCTATAAACTTGATGAGGGACAAACATTTATTGGCCGATCTTGATAGCTTGGATATTGAGCTATTAGTTCCTGGAGTTGCAGCACAGATATGGGAACTTCAGTACAGTCAGAGTTGATGGACCGGATCAAAGCCGCACAGTTCGAGGATGAGTCTCTGAGGAGCATCAAAGCACAAGTCCGGATAGGGTTGGCAGAAGACTTCAGCATTGCAGATGATGGATCATTATGGCACGGTAGCAGATTATGTGTGCCGAATGGAACGTTGCGTGAGAAAATTCTTCAGGAGGCGCACCAATCTCAGTACTCTATGCATCCAGGTGCCAACAAGATGTATAGGGACATGATAGAGCATGTTTGGTGGTATGGTATGAAGCGAGAGGTGGCTAGGTTCGTATCCAGATGCTTGGTATGCCAACAGGTAAAGGTAGAGAGGCAGAGGCCAGGTGGATTGCTTCAGCCTTTACCCATTATAGAGTGGAAATGTGAGCATGTGATGATGGACTTTGTTTCAGGGCTTTCGCGTTCTCCAGGAGATAAGGATGCGATTTGGGTCATCGTAGACAGGTTGACCAAATTAGCCTACTTTCTGCCATTCAAAGTGGTACATCTTCGGAGAAGCTCGCAGAGATGTATGTGCGTCAGAAAGTCAGATTGCATGGAGTTTCTGTGAGCATAGCCTCAAATCTGGATAGTCGCTTCATGTCCTACTTCTGGAGGAGTTTATAAGCTAGGTTGGGCACTCAGCTCAAGTTTAGTACCGTATATCACCCTCAGACAGATAGGCAGTCGGAGAGGATTATTCAGACTCTCGAGGACAAGCTATGCACTTGTGTTTAGATTTTGGAGGCTCTTAGGAGAATCAGCTTCACTTGGTAGAGTTTTCTTACAACAAAAGGCAACCAGGCCAATATGGAGATGTCACCATTTGAGGCATTGTATGGACGAAGATATCGCACTCCGTTATCATAGGATAATGTTGGTGAGAGAGCTTTATTGGGACCAAATATGGTCGTGGATATAGTTGAGAAGGTGAAGCTCATTAGGGATAGACTTCGGGTGGCATAGGACAAACAACGACATTGGGCCGATAGCCATCGAAGACCATTGGAGTTTGAGGTATAGATTTTATTTTGTATTATTTGTGATTGCTTGTTTTGATAGAGTGCTAAGGCTGTATTTCGTGCTAGGTTGACAATCTGGTTTTCTTGAGAATTTCTCTGACATGTGGCACGATTCGTTTCGGTGGAGGCAGAAAGCTTAGTCTGCGATTCATCGGACCTTTCAGTATTCTTGAGAGGGTCGGTGTAGTTTCTTACAGGCTAGACTTGCCACCTACATCGGAGGTAGTGCACAACGTGTTTCACCTGTCCCAGCTGAGATGGTACGTGGCAGGTCCTAGCCATGTACTAGATTACTCGGAGATCGAGGTTGGTCCGACACTCTGCTACCCAAAGAAGTCCGTGGAGATCTTGGACCGCAAGGAGAAGGTGCTGCAGAACCAGATAATTCCTTTGGTGTACGTTGCGTGGAGGAATCACTCACCAGGAGAGAGTACCTGAGAGCGAGAGGCCGAGATACGGGAGCGATATTGTTATTTGTTTGAGCCGTGAGGTATAATTCTTTCTTGCTTGCATTGATTGCTTTTGGTAGTTAGTTTCTTCCTTAATTTCGAGGACAAAATTTTTCTAAGGTGGGTAGGATTGTCACCCTCACTTTTCCAGCTAGGGGTAGTTTGGTAATTTGGCATAGGTATTTTATTTTTAGGAATATAATATTAAATATTTTTCATATTATAAATATTATTTATTATTAGAAGATGTTAAATTTTATTTTGGACTTGTGTTAGTGGACCTAACTAGTTTAGATTAGATCCATAGACCAACAATTATTCTAGTTAGAATTGAGCCCTATAGTAAGCCCATTCACTAGGAGGATGAATTAATTAGTTAAACCAATTAGATTAGAACCTTTCTTACTTAATTAATTCCTTTATGACAAGCCCCAAGGGGTATTGTGGATATTTTATAATAACTTGGAGGAGGGGGTAGAGGCCAGCCACCTATTTGAGTGGGAAAAGACTCTCTCTCCTTATTTTTTTTTATTCCAAATCTAGATCTAGAATTTTTCTCTCCCAAATTTCTTTATTCTCACACCAATTCTTACTAAAATTTTTTCCAATTCCTTCCCTATTCATCATTAGAGACTATTATAACAAGAAGGAAGCAAGAATCTACAAGGAAGAAGCGAGGATCTACAAGGAGGAGCAAAGATCTACAAGTTGAAGGCTCTTGACACTCAATTTAAAATTTTTATTGGGAATCCATCTCTTGATAGGTATAATTCATTTTTTCTCTCTAATTATACTCTAAATATATAATTTAATTATTAGGAACCCTCCTATGTACTAAGGCTGCCCATATAAATTGGAATTAGGTTCATATGAGGCCTATAGAGAAAGTTATGTGATATTTTGTGTCAATTTTGGAAGAATTCCGAGATTGGCACATCTTGTGTTTGTCAATAGGTCAATTAGACCAAACTGACATGTGTTTGATTGTGTGTAACTAGTATCGTATCCACAATTGAATACTTGTAGGTCATATCCCGACAATTGGGAGATACGGGTTGATTTGAGGGTTTTCTTCTGACACGGGGGTTTGAGAATGTCACATTTTGATACGGGCATGTAGTTGAGTAGCTAGCTCTTCGTATTATTCATAATTATAATTTTATACTTGCTCGTGTCCTTCAGGATATGTTTGGTGGTGTGGTGGAGCCATATCACAAGCGTATCATAGATTGAGTATGATACGGGTGCGGTGCACTCCACGTTTTTGTTTTCTTGCATTTTAATTCAATTTGCCATGGTTATAGCAATTAGAATATTATAATTATAATTGCTATATGTATATGTAGATGTATATGTATATGAATATGTATATGTATGATCTATATTTTATCTTGATGTGTTGGTGGTCATGGGAGAACAGGAGGGTGTATGTGCATCTCTAGTGTGGTTATATATAAATAAATAAATAAATAAATAAATAAATAAATAAATATATATATATATATATATATATATATATATATATATATATATATATATATATAGCGATATGAGTGAGTGTATGTGTGTATTAGATTTGTGTATGTGAACTAGAGGGAGAAGAAGCAGCAACAAGCAGGGAGATAATAAGCAAAAAGCAGCGAGCAGAAGCAGCAACAGAAGCAGTAGAAACGAGAAGCAGTAAGCAGCTGCAGCCACAGCAGCGATAAGCAACAAGCAGTGCTTAATGTTTAAGTTATATTGATAAGTTAGTTAGCTTATATTAATAAGTTAGTAAGTTATATATATATATATATATATATATATATATATATATATATATAAGCATTAGTTAGCATTGGTTAGTATTATTTCTAGATTACCTTGAGTTACACCAAGGAAATGAGTTGAGGTATCTTGGGTACGGGTATTAAATATCAAGGGGTATATTAGTATGTTAGTTTAGTATAGTATTGTTATAAGTTTAAATGCATGTTAGTGTATAGTGAGGTGTATGGGTAGTTAGTTATATGTTTGATATTGAATTACCTTGTGATACCAAGGTAATGTCAAGGTATTGGTTTATACTCAAGGTATTAATTTGTATATCAAGATGGGTGTGTAGGTGGTGTGATACCGTATTTGGTTCAAATCCAAGGTATCCACTTAGCATTAGTTGGCTAGAAGTACTATATATTTTGTCTTGTATATATAAATTATAGTATTTTCTTATCTAATAACTTGTGTATCTTATGATACGGTATTTTATTGGTATCCTAGTATCCTAACATAGCTAGTACAGCCTAATTACATAGTGTATGGACCCAATATCCTAGAGATGGACTCGTACAACCTAGAAATAGCTAGTTTGACCTAGAGTTGACCTAGTTTGACTATTTTGACTTAGGAATGGCTTTATGGCCTATAATTAAACTTGTTTAACTTATTTTTATTCTAAAACCTTGTATTGATGCAATATACCATATATAAGTCTGTGTGACACCAGCTCGGGCATCGAGAGATACACATTGCTCAGGAACTCAGGCGAGTAAATTTCTCTGTTTTTATTTTATAATAGTGTATATATCTCATATTCTAGAACTGTATACTTGATTCCGATACAATGGTTTCACGGACTTGTACTACATGGATCCTATAAGGAGATGTTATCCCTTACCGTATTCAGCGGGTACTCTTTCACATGTATTTTATCGTGTGTATCGGGTATTAATTTAGTGTACTTTATGTTCATACACTGCTCGTGTTCAGTGTGCTTATATTCGTGTACATACACTTCTCGTGTTCAGTGTGCCCATATTCGTGTTCATAATGTATCGTGATTGGATCCATTAGTATTGGTTGGGGATGGGGGAGTAGGAGTTGATTATGTGATCAAGTCCCAGTATATTTGTGTACATATGGATTACATACCACACTTGTAATTGAGTTACCATGTTGTATTCGTGTTCAACCTAAATCGATCTCATAATGAACTTGTATTCCATGGCACATTAGTTAGATTTTAGTTATTCCCATTATATTGCAGATATTCTATTGCATGTTCTTCATTCCAGTATATTGCCTGTTCACTCTAGTTTATTTCATTCTATTATTTAGTTATCTTGTATTCTTTTCTATTATATATTTTATATGCTCGATTATGTATTTAAAATTACTTTCAGAGGTATGTACTTTGATCCAATCCGGACTGGATATATTTTTCAGATGATTGGCTCATAGACCAGTATCCTACATACTACGGACCGCAGGATGGTGTTCCATTATAGGATATTCTTATAAACTAGGTGGACTTAGTACCAGAGCCTGAGGAGATTTAAATTATTTTGGTGAACTTGTAGTAGACTTTTATTGAGACTTTGGCATGTATATTATTTTAGTCTTGTGGATGTATTATGATTCTCTTTCTTTCGTTATTCCATTCGTGCTCTGTCTTCCTTAGTTTGTATTATGATTAAATATAGTTACATTTGTAAGATACCATATTGTTCTTTCGTTTGGAGTTGAGATAATTGACAGGTACCATATATATATTGTGTGAGATATTTAGATAGTAGAGTTGACCCAGACATCGTTCTACCGCTGATGTTGCAGCATAGACTGGATATACCCACGTACTCGTATCCGAATATCCGGGTGTGGGTTATGACATATTTTTAGTGGTGGCCCATGCAGGTCCTAGAGTCATAATTAGAGAGATATTATAGTAGCGCTCACCTAAAGTACTCCTATGAGCCTGCTTTAGGATATATGATTTAGGCTGAGAGTGTACTCAATCACAACTAGGAGACACTTCTAACATTAATTTTGTTATCCTTCTCTATTAGAATGTTTCCTTTACTTTGAATAAATTATGTCCTTCTTTGATGATATCGTATCATATTCAATATTGATTTATTCATGAACCTGATGAACAATGTCTTTCATCAGTACTTGGATCAGTTTGTGGTAGTATTCATTGATGACATATTGATTTATTCGAAGACCCCGGAGGAGCATGAGAAGCACCTGAGGATAGTTCTAGAGACCCTCAGGATGGAGAAGCTATATGAAAAGATTTTGAAGAGTGAGTTCTTCCTTGATAAGGTTGAATTCCTCGGGCATGTGGTTACAGGAGACAGAATCTCAGTAGACCCGAAGAAGATTTTAGCAGTGAGTCATGGTCTACCCCGAGTTCAGTAGTGGAGATCAGGATTTTTCTTGGACATCAAGATAGAAGCACCCTAGAGGGGTAGGGGTTGGGTGAATAGGGTTAAATGATTAATAAAGAATAATAATATAAATAGACACTTTAAAATATGTGCTAGAAATGTGGTAAGAATATTGACACCTTATGCAACTTGTTATCCAATGTGAGGCACTCTAGTCCCCAATTTCTCTCCGAATTTAATCCATAAATTGTTACACTTGCGAGCTTTGATCCGAAGGCCTCTCTGACTACTTACATATGAGCTTTGATTCAAAGGCTAACTGACTTCTACACAAACTTTGATACGAAGGCTTACAGACTGCAACCACTTACAAGAAAGATTTTGATCTTCTTATAATAAATTCAAGATCTCAATTTACAACACAATAAAAAATCTCTCTTAATTTGGCAAATTAAAGCTCTTTTATGTAGAGATGTTTTGCATGTAGAAGATGAAACGTTGTAGCTATTTTGCACATAGTTAGTCTTGACAGCATATCATCCGATATACTGGACAATATACTGGACAATATAATGATAGAAAAGTTTATATATAATTAGAAATAATTGAGAGCAAGTCCATAAAATACGTAAAATAATATATTGGTTGGTTTACTAGGCTGTATACTTGTAGTACCCCGTTCCGACCGGGAAACACGCTATGTAGTGGGCTTGCGGCTAATCTGACCCAAACTTAATATAGAATAACCCTTTCGACATCAAATCAATTCAGATGAATAAACGAGAATTATTCCAACTCATGGTTTGGCTTCTGTTGGAATAAGTCCAAGATATAATAGACTGCATCTTGGCGAGTGAGCTCCATATAAGGGTCCCTTCGATGGGACTGGTCTGTTGTTGTTATTATTTTTCTTGAGCATTTTTGTTACGAGGTTTTGGATGAAAGTGATTTTGCATCGTTGTCTGCTTTTGTTTTCTAAAAATTTGATTGGAAGAAAAAAGAACGAATTCTAACACGATGCTAGTTCCATTATAAGAACACGGGTAACTAACGTTTGATCGTAGCGAAGTGGGTTTCCCTCTATCGGCGCATTATCTAATTGGTGGGTGGTTCAATCCCTTATTTTCTACTCTATATAATAAATCTTTTGCCTCGAATATGTTCAAAGCAACGATATCCGGTAGAATGTAAATATAAATAATATATATAAAATATACTAACCACTAAGAATAGAACATAGGATAACTGTAATTGTCGAGTGCATCTATGCGCGCGACCTATAACACAAGCTTCGTCCGCAAAGCCGACAGTTGTGGTTAAAAACCACAGAATAATTTGAAGGGATACGATATCTAAAACATCGATTATGGCATGGTGCCTCAGAGTATTTGTTGCCTACGGGTCGCCAAATCAAAATATACGGCTTAAAGGAAAATGAAATGTGGCATGAGTACATAAATAATACTACTTAATTCTACTCCTGTCATGCATATATTTCATAAATAAATTGTTCACGCATATTGCATGGTCATGGACAACTTCTGTATAAGATTTTATTTTTCATGAACTGTATCCGGGGCACCAGAACCGAGTTAACCTAGACAAAAATTATGTGAACAAACTGTGGCACGAGGTATTGTGAGACCTCAGTTGGGTACTGCAACCCCAACTCTTAGGGCGCATCGCAATGCCACGTGAGTGACCTTCATAGTAACAACATTATTACCAATGACCGCATATAATATAGAATGCATGCTAACATATTATCTTATGCAGGGGATAAGTATTCTTTATTTCGATGCAGGGAAGTACATATCAGTTGAGTAAGCGATCGATGCGTGATGTATAAATTCTATGCTACTACTTTCAAAAATGCCTACGATATGAACTACAAATTCAGTCTAGTTTCTGGTTGCAAGATAACTTTAAATGCATGTGTCCCTTTAATAAGCAACATCGGTTTTGGAGAGTGGGCTCGTCCTACTCACCATTGCATTCCCATGTCTTTGGATCTCCCAACTCCTCAGGTGTCGAAAATGCGAAGGACGTACGGTACTAAGCCGAAGCTGAAGATCGAAGAGACGACGTAAAGATCTTCCTATTTTGAAGTATAGTTGAAGCCAATTCATTTTGGAGGTATTTTGTTTCAATATATACGAGGGCTTAATGTATGGGACAACAAGTATTACTTTATGGCAGTTTGTTTCTCATTATTTCAAAGCAATGTAGCCGATACGACATAACAATGTATTTTATATCAATGTAAATTACCTTTTAAGTTATGAATGAAAAGTTATTTCTTTCTATACAAATATGTGTTCAACTTTCTGCTGTAATGTGACTTATACTCTGTGTTTAAAATGAATTATAAAAAATACACGTACTTTCTTGTGCGTTGTGCAATCTAGACGTACGGTATCATGTTCGGGGGACGATTATCGAACCTACGGAGTCGGGGCATGACAAGTGCTATCAGAGCACTAGGTTCACTTCTTCGAATTTTTTGAAATATTTTCTAGAAGTTTTGATACGATTTCTTGATTGAATGATTTTCGATGTATGTTGCAGCATGAAATAATAGCCCCATACAATAAATCTGTGAATATTTTATGAAGTACTAACGGGTTTACTCTCTTTTGTAGCGATGGCTAAGATGAATAATATTATTGCTGCGAGCAGTTCTCCGAGCGAATAACACACTTTCGGAGGGGCAGGTCCAAGCGATTCAATAGAAAGGATATTATACTTGATGGATGTGCAACAGAGGCAAGCAGCGGCCCAACAAGCACAGATCCAAGGTCAATTTGGTTACAACAGAAATAAGTGGACACAATGATGCAATTTATCACATTATTGGTGCTCAACAACAATGCGACTGTGGTGGCGCCTGCATCAACGGTCGTGGAAGAAGAAGAAGAGACCTAGCTCTCAGGCTGGTCAACTTCTTACAAGGCGGGCGAGTTCATAAAGATGCATCTTCCAACGTTTATCAGGAGGACCAAGCCAGAGGTAGTAATGAGATGGATAGCCAAGATGGAGAAGCTGTTCAACGTAATCAAAATCAAAGGGTCCAAACAAGTAGCGTACGAGGAAGTGTAGTTAAAATTGAGGGCACACGACTGGTAGGATGCCACCAAGCAAGAAATCTATAATGCCAATCTGAACTACAAAATCTCTAGGTGATGTTCAAGGTGCTTTCCTTAAGTAGTTAATTCCCATAACAATATGTCAACAAAAGGAGGACGAGTTCTCCGAACACAAACAAGGCAATATGTCAGTGGACGACTATGACTCGGCCTTCATGAAGCTTGTAAAGTTCACTGGGGCCTTCCTGCCAGATCAGAAGTCATGGTTCCATCACTTCTAGTAGGGACTAAATGATGACCTTCGTCGGGACGTCATGAACCAAAGGTGCAAGACCTATCGTGAGTGCTATGAAATTGCCCTGAATATCAATTAGATCTTTGGTCACGGTTCACAGAAGATAGGGCAGATCTTTCGCTACAATATTTACAAACGACTAACGATGCTGGCGGACCTAGTAGATTCAAACATCCAAGTCCATACGAGAACAGGGTCCCCACCCTGGTGTAACATGCCAGAAGTGTTTCAAGTATGGGATAATGCTTTAACTATGGTCAGTCAGGCGACCAGTCTAACTAATGTCAGGCGGGAAGGATGAACCAAAATCCTTGAGAAACTTTCTGAACCAAAACAGGGGAATGCCACTTCGAGAAGCTAATGTGGTACCGGTGAACGCACAAAATCATCATTCGGGAGCGTGAGACAGAGTCTATGCATTGACTCAGGAGGAAGCGTTCGCTTCTGACACAGTTGTAAAAATTATATTATTATATAAATATATACCTGCTAGAGTACTTTTTGATTCGGGTGCAACGCATAACTTTATATCTGCTGAAATTGCTGAAGAAAGTTAATTAGTTATGTCATCGCTAGATATGAAACTTTATGTTAGTAGCCCATCAGGATTAGACATTCATGCAAGTTTAATTTGTAGGAACGATTATCTTTGCATCAGAGGAAGGAATCTATCTTTAGATGTCATCGTCCTAGACATCAAGGAGTACGATATAATCCTAGGCATGGATTTATTAGGTGCATGCCATACAACGATCGACTGTGCAGAGAAGAGATTTATATTTCATCTACGTGGCAAAATAGAGTTCTCGTATTCGTAAGGCTCGACGTCAAAGATAGCAATGCTAGTATCGGCGGTGATGATGAGGCGCATGATGTATTATGGCTACGAAGGGTACTTGGCTTATATTAGAGACACTCGTAAGGAAGGTGCAGAGGCGACTCAGGTGGCTGGTGTCATGGCAGAATTTCTCAATGTGTTTCCAAATGAGCTACCCAAAATGCCACTGTATCGAGAGATAGAATTAACCATTGACACCTTTTCGGATACTCGACCGATATCAAAGGCACCGTATATGATGGCGCCAACAGAACTAAAAGAATTTAAGGTACAGTTACAAGAGTTATTAGACTGAGGCTACATTCGCCCGAGAGTTTCTCACTGGGGTGCTCCGGTGTTGTTCGTAAAAAAGAAAGATAGATAAATGCGGCTATGCATTGACTATCGGGAACTAAACAAAGCCACCGTGTGGAATCAGTATCCACCTCGGATAGACGACATATTCGATCAACTTCAAGTAGCAACGGTGTTCTCCAAAATTAACCTTCGGTCGTGCTATCACCAACTAAAGATTAAGCCTGAATATGTGACGAAGTCAACGTTTCGAACCATATACGGGCATTATGAATATCTAGTAATGCCTTTCAGTTTGTCGAATGCTTCGGCCGCTTTCATGGATATGATGAACAGATTCTTCTAACCCTTCATAGACAAATTCGTGGTCGTGTTCATCGATGATATCCTTATATATTCAAAGAGCAGGGATGAGCACAAGGAACACTTGAAGATCGTATTACAAATTTTGCAAGAACATCAATTATTTGTGAAGCAATTAAGTATAAGTTCTAGATGAGTAGCGTGTCATTCCTTGGACATGCTATCTCAGTAGAGGGCATCTCGGTTGACCCAAAAAAATTGAAGCAATAGTAGACTGGAGGCAGCCAACGTCGGTTAGCGATATTCGAAGCTTTCTCAGTTTGGCAGGCTATTACTACAGGTTCGTAAAGGACTTTTTAAGAGTGGCATTGCCTCTGAATCCCCTCACCCAGAAGGAAATTATATTTTTATGGAGTGGAGACTATGGAACTAGCTTCCAGGAGTTAAAGAAATAACTCATCTCACCTTCAATCCTTGTACTTCCAGAGGGGCCAGAATATTTCACATATACAACAATGCATCTTGGCTTGGCTTAGGGTGTGTTCTTATGTAGAGGAAAAAGGTGATCTCTTATGCTTCGAGATATTTGAAGCCGCACGAGAAGAACTACCTTACGAACAACTTAGAATTTGCTGTAATTTTATTCGCACTAAAATTGTGGAGACACTACCTCTACGGTGTCGTTTGTAAAATCTAAACGGATCACATGAGCCTCAAGTACCTATTCACCCAACGGGAATTGAACTTACAACAGAGGCATTGGTTGGAACTCATCAAGGATTATGACTTGACGATCACATACACGTCGAGTAAAGAAAAGAAAATGTTGTAGCGGACGCTTTGAGTCGAAAGTTCGTGGGTTCACTGTCAATAGCCAGCCGAGTGCTAAATAATTTAGCGGCAATGGAGCATCAAACTGAGAGTTCAAGGAAAAGGAGCGCAACTGGCCCAACTACAACTCGAGCAGAGTTTGGGAGAAAAATATAAAGATCGCTCAAAAGGATGACATATTTTTGAATAAGATGCGTGAGCTGATTTCAACAGAAAAGGTGACCGACTTTGCGATAGACGTGAGTGGAACATAGTGAAGGAAAGATTGTGTGTTCCTATCGATCCAGAACTCAGAAAAGAAATAATGTCGGAAGCCCACTATGTAAAGTATTCTTTACATCCGGGAGCACCAAGATATATAAGGACTTGCGCACAACGTTTTGGTGGCATGACATGAAACGGGATATGGAAACCTTTGTGTCACAGTGTATGGCTTGTCAACAAGTAAAGGTAGAACATCAAAGGCCAGGCGGAAAGCTGTAGAACCTCGCCATTCCCGAGTGAAAGTGGGACAACATTGTAATATATTTTATTATCGATTTTGTAAAGGCGCCACGGGAGAACGATGCAATTTGGTTCATTGTGGATAGATTGACCAAGTTCGCACATTTTATCACGATCAAAATTACATGCAGTGTCGATCTTTTAGCGCAGATTTACATTGACAAGATTGTTCGACTCCATGGAGTACCCTCCTTGATATTTTCGGACAAAGGCGGGCAATTCTTTTTGCATTTTTGGACGAGCCTACAATCTGCATTGGGAACCAAGTTGAATTTTAGTACCAAATATCATCCTCAAACTGATGGCCAAACGGAAAGGGTGAACCAAATACTTGAAGATATGTTATTATTATGTTCTATAGACTTGAAGACTAGCTGGGACACATACTTGCCATTAGTGGAATTTGCGTATAACAATAGTTATCTGTCGAGCATCCAGATGGTACCAAATGAGGCACTCTATGGAGGAAAGTGTCGATCACCGATATGCTAGAATAAAGTCCATGAGTGAACGATACTCGGATCGGAACTAGTCAAGTAGGTCGTTGAGAAGTTCTGCATGATTCGAGACAAACTTTGTATCGTGCAAAGTCAACAAAAGAGATATAAAATACCCATCTACAACCATTAGAGTTCATGGTCGAAGACCATATATTCTTGAAATTACACCAATGCAGGGTGTAATGTGGTTCAGAGTTAAAGGAAAGCTAAGTCCATGGTTTGTTGGTCCCTTCAAGATCCTTGAGAGAGTGGCAATGGTAGCTTATCAAATTATACTACCCCCGACCTTGGCTGAAGTGCACGACGTCTTCTACGTTTCTCAACTTCAAAAGTATGTGCATGACCCAAGTGACGTAGTTAGTTTTGACAGATGGTTCTGCTTGCAAACTTGTCATACTCGGATGAACCTGTACAAATTTAGGATTGTAAGGAGAAGGTTCTACGGAACCGTTCGGTGTTCTTGGTTCACGTGTAGTGGAGAAACCATTAAGTCAAAGAGTAGACATGGGAGATGGAGGCGGAGATGAAGGAGAAGCATCCTTTATTATTAGTCGAGTCGGAGGTAGACCCTTGTTCTTAAGTTTCGAGACAAAACTTTTTCTTGGTGGTATATTATGTAGTGCCCCATTCCGACTGAAAAATACACTATGTAATGCGTTTGTGGCTAGTCTGACTCAATATAAACTTAATATAGAATAACCTATTCGATATTGAATCGATTAGGACGAATAAACAAGAATCATTTTAACTAATAGTTTGGCTTCTGTTGGAATAAGTCCAAGATGAAGTGGATTGCGTCTCGGCGAGTGAGCTCCATATAAGAGTTCCTTCAACGGGACCGATTTATTATTGTTGTTTTTCTTGAACATTTTCGTTACGAGGTTTTGGATGAAAGTATTTTCGTGTCATTGTCTGCTTTCGTTTTCTAAGAAATTCAATTGAAAGGAAAAGGAACAAATTCTAACATGTTGCTAGTGCCATTGCAGGAACACGTATAACTGATATTTGATCGTAGTGAAGCGGGTTTCCCTCTCTCGGCGCATTCTCTAATTAGTGGGTGGCTCGGTCCCTCCCTTTCTACTCCTTCGTGCAAGCAAATTTTTTGGCCCGAATACGTTCAAATCGATGCCCGACTAAATGTAAATAAAAAAGATAGCCACAAAGCATGCTTAGCACTAAGAATAGAACATGGGATAACTATAATCGTCGAATGCATCTATGCGTATGACCTATAACACAAGTTTCGTGCATGAAGTTGATAGTTGTGGTTCGAAACCACGGAACTATCTGAAGGGATGTGATATCTAAAACATCGATTGTGGCATGGTGCCTCAGAATATTTGGTGCCTACGGGTCACCAATTCGAAACATACGGCTTGAAGA
This sequence comes from Iris macrosiphon, assembly GCA_036927795.1. Classification (NCBI taxonomy): domain Eukaryota; kingdom Viridiplantae; phylum Streptophyta; class Magnoliopsida; order Asparagales; family Iridaceae; genus Iris; species Iris macrosiphon. The sequence continues at coordinate 126,129,692 of JAYESA010000015.1, forward strand.
AAAATGAACTGTGGCATGAGTACATAAATAATACTGCTTAATTCTGCTCCATGTCATGCATATATTTCATAGATATATTGTTCATGCATATTCTATGGTCATGGACAACTTGTGCACAATAATTTATTTTCCTTGAATGGTATCTGGGGCACCGAAACCGAGTCAACCTAGGGGGAAATTATGTGAACAAGTTGCAATACGAGGCATTGCAAGACCTCAGTTGGGCACTGCAACCCGTACTATTAGGGCACATCACAATGCCGCGTGAGTATACTTCATAGTGTCAACTTTATCACCAATGACCGCATATAATATAGAATGCATGCTAACGTATTATCTTATGTAGAGGGTAAGTATTCTCTGCTTCGATACAGGAATGCGCGCATCGGTTGAGTAAAAGATTGATGCGTGATATAGAAATTCTATGGTACTGCTTTCAAATATGCCTGAATTGAACTATAAATTTATACTAGTTCCTAATAACAAGATAACTTTAAATGCATGCGTCCCTTTAATAAGTAGCATCAGTTTTGGAGAGTGGGCTCATCCCACTCACTATTGCATTCCCCAGTGTACTGATCTCCCAACTCCTCTGGTGTCAGGAATGTGGAGGGCACATGGTATTAAGCCTAAGCTAAAGATTGAAGAGACGACAAAAAGCTCTTCCTATTTTGAAGTATAATTGAAGCCAATTTATTTTGGAGGCATTTTATTTCAATCTATACGAGTGCGTAATGTATGGGACAACAAGTAATACTTCATGGCAGTTTGTTTGTCATTATTTTAAAGCAATATTGCCGATACGACATAGCAATATATTTTACATCAATGTAAATTACCTTTAAAGTTATGAATGAAAAGTTGTTTCTTCCTATACAAAGATGTGCTCAACTTTCTGCTACAATGTGACTTATACTCTGTATTTCAAATAAATTATCAAAAATACACGTACTTGCCTTGTACGTTGTGCAACCTAGGCATGCACGTCATCATTTCCGGGGACGACTATCGACTCTACGGAGTCGGGGCATAACAATACCGGGCTGATGTATTATCAGCATATTATTTTTGGGGATTTGTCTATGTGGAACAGGTTTTGGATTTTGCTTTCATTTGTCGCAAATATTTTGTGTTAAAAATAATCCTAGAGAATAAACTTAAAAGAAATACTACACTGATCTTGATGTTTTCATAACTTGTCTTATTCGTTTGTTGAATGTTGGAGTTTTTCCTGATGGTATTTGTCTAGAGCTAACAAGATCTAAAATTTACGAATCCCTACAGGGAACTGGCACATGGAAATTGCCATTTCCCCTATATGTCATACTCTCTACAGTAGTCCTAAAATTCTATAAAGGTGTACTCGCCTCTATTAAATTTCTATAAATACTTCATCTTTTGCCCCTTTTATCCTCCATGCACTACCAAATTCATGGTATTCGGAACGCAAAAAAGTTACTAATCACCAAAAAATTGCTAAAACCTATAGCGATAAAAGAATGACATTTTAGGTGTATTGTGTATTCGCTAGTCGTAGAGCACCAAAATGTCGTTGTATGTCATTAGTGGCAACGAAGTATGCTTTGTCGCCAAATGTTGGTAATGTAGTACGATATCACCAAATCTTGTTACCAATTTGGCGACACCAAATTACTTGCTATTTGTCGCAAAAAAATAACAACATAAAGACATTATTTTTTCTTTAGCAACATCCTTGCTGACATGGCAAAATTTGCCATGTCGTCCTATTAGCGACGTTGCAACGTTTAGTGATAATAACTTTTTCCTAGTTAGTGATGAGTTATGTGTCACTGAACATTTCTTGTCCATATAACAATCTCACATCAACTTCTAGCGATATTTTGAGATATTTAGCTACATTCTGATATATGTTTTCATACGTCGCTAAACATCATAAGTACATAAAATAGAAAATACAAAAAAAAAATCAATATCACAGAATATAACATAAAGACATATAATATATCACATAATATATTAAACAAACTGAATATGAAATCAGGAAACAGAAACTACGAATCATAATCTCATAATCACCATAAAAATTCGATATAACGTTTGACATAACATAACGTCTGATTCAACAACAACGTCTAATACAATATAATATACATACTCTAAAAAAATTATCCCAACTAGGATTGCTGGTGGAGGTGGAGGAGGAGGAGCACTCGCAAGAACAATTACGACGATGTCAGGAATGTACTCTTGTGTAAGATGCCCTGGAGATGGAAGCAGTGTCATTGGTAGACGATGTATCAGCGCTAGCGACATTGGAGGGCGGTACTGCTCTAACTTTAATAATCTTGAATTATAGGATTCCATGGTCAAGAGCAGTCTACTAGTGCTCTATGCGAATGACTTACCCAATGCAAGATGTGACCCCTTCCACTCTATAAAATTGTGTTATCGATTGGGTTATCTTAGTAAAATAGTGCTCCATTTTCTAGGTCAACTTCGTAATATTGCACTCGAGCGCCTCAAAATATGTCGTTAAGGCAAACTCGTCTGACTAGGGATGGGGCTCCACCTGTGACATCCTCTGGAGAAAGTCATCTTAAAGAGTTACAATCTTATGCTCAAGGGCCTCGTGCACTAGTAGGGACTCTAGGGATTGTTGGGTGGCCCTCGAATGCGCACTACTGGAGGAGGGGCTTTGTAAGTTTCTATCACAACATAGGCACCCGATGATCCCATAGGATAGTAAGTGTCACGACCAACACGGTATAGGGGCACAAGAGCGTGGGTACGTCCAGCCTACGCCGCAGCATCGACGGTAGAATGCTGTCTAGGTCACAATAAGTACTATATAACTAAATACCTGTCAATGATATCAATCTCCATAAGGAAAACAATATACATCTCTCAATATCTCATAAAGTAACTCAATCACAACAACTATAAGAGTATAAGGCACGATAAAAGATAAGAAGAATGACATAGTTAAATACCATGTCTTAAATATAGATAAATCACAGTCTAGCTGTCCAACACAAGTCTCCACAAGTCTCAAATTAAACTTAACATAAGTCTCTAAAATAAATCTCAAAATAAGTCTCAAAGCATAAAATAAATGTTGTCTAGATACCTGCAGGTAATGTCTCATCTAAAGGAATAGTCTCCTCTAAGATCTCTGGTGTGTAGTCTGTATCTATACCGGGTCCATAGTGTGTAGTACAGAACTCCTCAAGATCCTCTGGAAAAATATCCAGTCAGGATTGGAACGAATTACAAGCACTAATAACAGTTCCACATATATTGACAAAAACTATAACACAGTGTAAAGAAATATAAGACACATATGAATACTGGCAATAAGAAATACTGGAATAAAGAAATACTGAAACATCATCATCAATGCACATCTAGCAATAAAATAGAAATACAAGTTCACGCAAGAACAATGAACTAGAATATAAGGGATATTAGCATAACAACTAGAACATGTAAAGATGCTAGATCAATATACTAGAGATACATGTCAAGAATCATCTAACTAAGTGTGTGAAACATCAGCATATCATGTGATCGGCTTGGGACTGATCAGGCTCGTTACATTGATTAGCGATCATCCTTGTAAGGTCAGGCTAACCATCCGGATAGCTATAATACGAGTAATAGTCAGGCTAACCAAATGTAACAGCTATGAGGCATATAATGGTTAAGCTACACCGAAGTGAGGTGTGGTTGAGCTATGATGCATGTAAAGTTTGGATATGATCACACACGCTACTAATATTTCCCCATTTCCCCAGCTAGCACGATGGATTCCAGATCATGAATCCTCGTGACAGGAGTCAATGATGCCCACTCGTGTAATAACAGTGTCAGAGTCATGTACGCTATATAACAAGAATTATAGAGACAATCAACATAATAGAAACTGTTAGAGAATGTACTCGCCTGTGGTCCTTAGCTGGCAATACCAATGTCCTGGTTCCAAAGTATCATCTGAATGATCCAACAGTCCTATAGACATATCATATAATACAATACTGCATCAGACATTACTCTAAAACATAATCAACACAATAATCTCAGAGACTACGCTAGGGGGTCACGTCTGTAGTTGCTGTGCATAAAAGACAGTCAATGGTACGGTCTTGCCAGTATGTCAGTGTACATATGGCAGTCTACTAACATATTGTCTGGTCACAGGTCAATGTAACTACGAGGTATTCGTGGTTACACTCGGGTCATCGAGTACATAGACATATAATAAATTATTATCTATCATATACATTAATACTAATTAATTATAATTTTAATAGATAAATGTATATACATACTTAATAGAATTTATACTATGTACATATATACATATATTAAATATGTATTAGGGATGCACGTATAATACATATACGTATGTTTTATACTAATTGAGAATTATACTATTTATATACATATACATTAATGTACATTTAGACATATATTAATACGTATGCCGTATATACCAACTATATATATATATATCCATATACCCACAATACACGTATACTAAACCATGGCTAAATACGTATGCAATACGATAGTAAAATATGCGTGTACGTGTACGAGTGAGGGGACTCGAACCTGGGTACGTGGGACGAGTCGTGTGTCAAAGTCGTTGTGGGGTGTTCGGTTGAGGGCAGTCGAGGGGTTAACAGCAGGTTCTGGCCGTCTCCAGCGTGTTTGGCATTGTGCAGGCAATCATTCTGGTCAGTTCAGCGAGTTCTGGCCGGTCGAGCAGCGTCGGGCGGCGGTCTCCGGTCGAGCACAAGCGGGTTGGCGAGTCCTCCGACGTTCAGGTGCCGTGCAGCAAGTTGACGTCGAAGTCGGGCGGGTCTTCAGTTCAGCGGGTTCGTCGAGGGATATCGACGTGGGCTTCAGCAAGGTGGCAGCGGGTTGCTGCGGGTCTGGGCAGCAGGTCGTCGACAGGTGCAGCGAGTCGGTGGGTTCACGGCGGACCTGGAAGGTGCAGGGTGGTCAGGTTGGCTCCGTTCAGGGGTGCTCGGGTGATGCGGTCGATGGAGACGTCAGGTTGGAGGCGATCGACGTGGTCGTGTGGAGGCGAGTTGGTCGGGCTCACGGGTGCAGCATTGTGTGGAGGAAGATGACGGCGAGGGGGTTCGTCCCAGCGAGGTTGAGGTCGACGGCGGTGGGAAGTAGATGGTGAAGGTGCCGATGAATAGTAAGGGAGAAAGGGTTCGGCTGATAGCTATTAGCTAGGTTTGAGAAAAAGGAAAAACACAAGGAAAAGAATATTTATATGAAATGGGTTTGGGTTGACCTAGGAATAGGCTTGGTCAAAGCCCTCTTGGGATTGGGCCTTGCCATGGATATTTCAATGGCTAGGATTTAAATGGATTTAAAAATGGAAGGTTAAGATGCATTGGTTCAAGGTTTTAGGGCCATGGTTCAAGGATGTTGATGTTGCATTGCACATTTCCGAAAATTATGGAACATACACATAAAGGAGAATTGGGTTTATTTACGTGTCAAGTCCAACGGGATGAACACCTTAATGCCTTGTGCACAAAAGTGCCCAATAATTAGAAAATTAGACAAAGTGAGATTTATGAATTAAATTAATTAAAATAAATACAAGTGGTATTCTAAAATTAATTTGAAGTACAAGGGACTGGATTTAAGTGTGACACAAGTGTCATGAATGAAGTAGACTCGGAATAAAATATTATTCTAATTTGGGTTGCTAAAAATGGGTCAAGATTGTGTCTCCAATTTCGATTGGAACACACAAGGATACAAGGTTTGATTTATAGAGAATTAAATATATAATTGGTTGCGACGAATGTTGTGCGACTAAAGTAAAGCACAATAAGACATGGTTATGAGTCACACAAGGATCAAAATAACAGTTCGGCACGTCTAGGACAAGGGTGTAAAATCTGTTGGAAGTCAATGGCTAGTGTAGTGTTATAATTATCGAAGCAACGGTAAAGTACAACAATCAAATAAAATCACAACAATTTAAATATAATTAAATATCATGCAATTATTTTGACATAATTTATGAAAAGATAAAAATACCCTTAATCTGAAAAGTAGGGGTGACAAGTCTACCCTCCTTAAAGTATTTCGTCCTTGAAATTAAAATAAACTAGCACAAGAACAACAATCAAACAAGAATTATACCTCAAGTCTCAAAGAGATACGGATACTGCTCGCGCATTTCGTCCTCTCTCTCCCAGGTTGACTCTCTTAGAGAGTAATTTCTACATGCAACACAAACCAAAGGAATAGTCTGGTTCCGCAATACCTTCTCTCTACGATCCAAGATCTCAACGGGCTGTTCAAGATAGCTGATTATCGGTCCAACTTCAATCTCTGAGTGATCTAGTACGTGACTAGGATCTGCCATATACCATCTCAACTGTGATACGTGGAACACGTCATGCACTCCATCTAGAGCAGACGGCAAATCAAGTCTATAGGCCACTACACCGACCCTTACAAGAATACTAAAGGGCCCGATGTATCGTGGACTAAGCTTTCTGCCTCTGCCAAAATGAATCGTACCCCATGTCGGAGAAATCCGTAGGAACACCAAGTCACCAACCTAGAACAAACCTTATTAACACGCAATCTAAAACAAAAAAAATCATAAACCAATAAACAAAACCAATACCTGAAACTCTAGGGGTCTACGGTGGCTGTCGGCTCAATGCCGTTGTCTGTCATACGCCACTCGCAGTCTTTCTCTGATAAGTTTTACCTTCTCTGCTGCATCCACGACCATTTCTGGTCCTAACAAAGCTCTCTCTCCAACATCATCCCAAGATAAAGGTTTACGACACCTTCGTCCATATAAAGCTTTGAATGGTGACATCTCAATGCTATCCTGGTAGCTGTTGTTGTAAGTAAACTCTACCAAGTGTAGATGATCCTCCCAAGAACCTTCGAGATCCAAAACGCAAGTGCGTAGCATATCTTCAAGAGTCTAAATAGTCCTTTCAGACTGTCCGTCTGTCTGGGGGTGATATGCGGTACTGAACTTGAGCTGAGTGCCCAAGCTAGCCTGCAGACTCCTCCATAAATGGGAAGTGAAATGACTATCCCGATCTGAAACGATACTCACAGGAACTCCATGTAATCTGATAATCTGTTGTACATATATTCCTGCTAACTTCTCTGTCGATGTACCCACCTTGAAAGGTAAGAAGTTTGCTGATTTGGTCAACCTATCTACAATGACCCAAATCGCGTCCTTTCCTCCTGGAGAACGTGGAAGTCCTGAAACGAAGTCCCTAGTCACGTGCTCCCACTTCCATTCTGGAATGACTAAAGGTTGAAGCAATCCTTTTGACCTCTGTCGATCTTCTTTTACCTACTGGCACACTAAACATCGGGATACAAAGCGTGCTACTTCGCGCTTCATACCATACCACTATACATGCTCCCTCAAATCTCGATACATCTTCTTGGCTTCGGGATGCATCGAGTACTGAGAGCGGTGTGCCTCTTGCAAAACCTCTTCGCACAGTTCTCCACTTGGCACACACATCCTCGTGCCATGTCGCAAGCATCCATCATCCGTAATAGTAAAGTTATCTGTCAATCCTGTCCGAACTTGTGCCCTGATACTCCTCAGAGTCTTATCATCATACTATGCAGCTCTAATTATGTCCACCAGTTCTGATTATATCTATAATCTCCACATCTGAATCTCAACACCTGGAACTAGTACTTTAATTCCCAAGCTCTCAATATTAGCTAATAAATGTCTATCCGAATTCAAGCACATAGCCATCGGATACCTGCTCAAGGCATCGGCGACTACGTTGGCCTTTCCTGGATGGTACTATAATGAGATATCAAAGTCTTTCATCAACTCTAACCACCTTCTCTGCCTCATGTTCAGATCCTTCTGTGTAAATACGTACTTCAAGCTCTTGTAGTCTGTGAAAATCTCCATACGCTCTCCGTACAGATAGTGTTTCCACAGCTTTAGGGCGAAGATAACTACTGCTAACTCCAAATCGTGAGTGGGGTAGTTCTTTTTATGAGGGCATAATTGTCTTGAAGCTTAGGCAATTACTTTCTCGTGTTGCTGAAGAACGCATCCCAAACCTTTTCCTGAAGCATCACTGTGGATAGTGAATCCACCTGTCCCTGATGGCAACGTCAAAACTAGCATTGTCGTCAATCTCTTCTTCAGCTCATCAAATGCCGCTTGACATTCTTCTATCCATATAAATTTCACATCTTTCCTGGTCAGCCTAGTCATTGGTTCTGCAATCTTGGAGAAGTCTTGTATAAATCTTCTGTAGTAGCCTGCTAGTCCGAAAAAGCTCCTGATCTCGGCTACCGAACTGGGGGTAGCCCATGACTCCACGGCTTTGATCTTCTTTGGGTTAACTGAAATTTTGTTATCCGTCACCATATGTCCAAGAAATTCAACCTTGTCAAGGAAGAACTCATACTTTGAAAGATTCCCGTACAACTCCTCTCTATTGAGAGTCTCTAAGACCATCCTCATGTGCTCTTCATGCTCTTCTGGGGTCTTCGAATATATTAGAATATCGTCAATAAATACCACTACGAACTTTTTATGGTACTGGTGGAATACCTTGTTCATGAAGTTTATGAATATTGCTGGTGCATTGGTTAAACCAAACGGCATTATCGTGAATTCAAACTGGCCATATCTGGTCCGAAAGGCTGTCTTCGATATGTCTTCTCTCTTCACCTTCACCTGGTGATAGCCTGACCTCAAGTCTATCTTTGAAAACACCTTTGCTCCGCTCAATTGATAAAAGATATCATCTATCCTCGGTAGCGGATATTTGTTCTTGATATTGAGGTTGTTCAGAGCTCTATAATCAATACACATGCGTACCGTACCGTCCTTCTTCGGTACCAATAATACTGGTGCTCCCCATAGCGATGAACTGGATCTAATAAAACTTTTGTCTTGCAGCTCCTCAACTTGCTTCTTCAGTTCTACCAACTCATTGTTGTTGACTCTATAGACTTGTTGCGAAATAGGCTCCGTTCCTGGTATTAAGTCTATAGAGAATTCAACATCTCTGTCTGACGGTAAACCTGGCAACTCCTCTGGAAATACATCCAGAAACTCTGCTATCAGTAGATGTGGTAACTCCTCTTCTTCCATCCTGGCTCCGCAAAAAGTGCCTCTGCTTCACTCCTCTGCTCCTCTGGCAAACTCGAACTCTAGTTCTCCTGGTGGTCAAAATACTACTCTACCTCCGTGACAATCTATAGAAGCATGGTGTTTACTCAGCCAGTCCATTCCGAGTAAAATATCGTATCCCGGAAGTGGCATGATGAGTAAACTCACGCTCAACTCGGCCTTCCAATGAGACTCTCCGATCCTTGCAATAATCATGGACTAGGATAATGCCTCCTCCTGTCGTGATCTTGCAAGTCCTATCTAATGGTTCCATTTCTAAACGATGCTTAAGGGCATAAGATACAGATACAAAACTATGGAAAGTGCCAGAATCAAAAAATGCAAGTGCTGGAATAGAATCGAGTAAACTGAACCTGAAATTACGTCTCCAGCTGGCTCAGCCTCCTCCGTAGTCATGGCGTAAGCTCGTCCCTGCGGTGCTCCTCTCTGCTGCTGCTGTTGGTGATGAGCAAACCTCTGTTATTATGGTGGAAGGGGAGGTCCCCTCTGTTGGCCTCCTGGTACAATAGGTGCTCTGGCTGGTCCTCTCTGAGCTGTTGCTCCTCCCTGGCGAGTCTGAACAGCTGGGCAGTCCCTCAGCTGATATGCTGATGATCCACATGACAAGCAAGTGCCCAACCTTTTCCTGCAGATGTCTCTTATATGTCCCATCTTTTCGCAATATGCACATGGGGCAACGGGCTGATTCTGTCTTTATGGTTGCTGTTGCTAAATATGTCCCCGAACTAGTGCCTGTTGCTGGTGTCGCTGCTGGTATAGCCTATGTTGTTGTTATTATTGAAAGTGTGGGCGCTTGGCCTGTCCTGTGTTACCACCTGTTCCTCCAGAAGCGTCGCATCATCTCTTGGGCCTGAGGTCCAAGTCATCTTCTGCAATCTGGGCATCCATCAGAATACCTTCAAATGTAGCAGTACGTCGTCCCGAGGAACGAGACTTGATCTCTCTATTCAATCCCTTTCTGAATTTCTGTGCTCGGTCTCCTGGGTCTTGAATCATCGATGGCACGAATCGACTCAATCGACAAAACTCCGTGACGTATTCGTCGACTGACATGCCTCCTTGGATTAAGTCATGGAACTGACTCTCCAATGCTCCTAAAGCCACATCAGGAAAGAATTTCTCCTTGAAGAGTTCCTTAAAGTCCTCCCAAGTAATTTCTTCAACAGCGAGTCTCGGCTCTGTATGATACCACGTCAGTGCGATATCAAACATCTGACTGCCAGCGGCCTCTATGTGAAGAATCTCCGGAATTTATGCTAAGCGCAAGTTCCTCTCTATGTCCTCTAACCAATCGTCAGCATAGAGTATCCCTTCTGTGCCTTTGAACTCTTGAGGCATCATCCTCTTAAAGTCCACTATAGTATCTGGCCTCTGTTGTTGCTGGCCATGATGTTGCGGTTGTCGTGCTACTCTCTCCATAGCCTGGAGAGCCACCTGATGAGCATTCTCCATGCTCTCTCTCATCAGTTCTGTCTGTGCCTGGTGTGCTTCTGCTTGCACTCTCTGAGCTTCAGCTTAAACACGCTGAGCTTCTGCTGTTACTCTCTGGGCCTCTAGCATGCCCTGCATCAGTGCGAACATCTGTACCCCGTCAGTGGGCACTCCTCCGGGAATCGGTGTCGGTGGTGGTGGAAGGTTATCCGTCATAGCTGGGGCAATCCTCTGAATAGGTAGAGGAGGAATCTCGTTAGCTGCAGGTACTCCCACATGAACAGGAGATGTATGAGGAACTCTAGGTGTCTGTTCGTCAGGTTGAGGGGTAGCAGACCTTTCTGAATTTGATGCTCCCACTCTCATAGATCTAGTATTCGACGACATCCTGAATACTGATCAAAATAATTAAGGTGATAGATACGATATTATCAAGGAAGGATAGTAAATTCTAAAGGAAGCAATCAATTATAATAGCATTGTAAAGATCCAAATTTTCTAGTGTGATTAAGCATACTCTCATCCTAGATCCTATTTCCTATATCCTATTGCAGGCTCGTAGTAGTACAACTAAGTTGCCGCATTACCACGACATCACATAACTTGCGAAGCTAGACCTGCATGGGCCACCACTAAAAATATGTCACGACCCACACCCGGTATAGGGGCACGAGAGCGTAGGTACGTCCAGCCTACCCCGCAGCATCAGCGGTAGAACGCTGTCTAGGTCACAATAAGTACTATATAACTAAATACCTGTCAATGATATCAGTCTCCATAAGGAGGATAATATACATCTCTCAATATATTATAAAGTAACTCAATCACAACAACTATAAGAGTATAAGGCACGATAAAAGATAAGAAGAATGACATAGTTAAATACCATGTCTCAAATATAGATAAATCACAGTCTAGCTGTCCAACACAAGTCTCCACAAGTCTCAAATTAAACTTAACATAAGTCTCTAAAATAAATCTAAAAATAAGTCTCAAAGCATAAAATAAATGTTGTCTAGATGGCTGCAGGTAATGTCTCATCTAAAGGAATAGTCTCCTCTAAGATCTCTGGTGTGTAGTCTGCATCTATACCCGGTCCATAGTGTGTAGTACAGAACTCTTCAAGATCCTTTGGAAAAATATCCAGTCAGGATTGGAACAAAGTACAAGCACTAACAGCAGTTCCATATAAATTGATAAAAACTATAACACAGTGTAAAGAAATATAAGATATATATGAATACTGGCAATAAAAAATACTGGAATAAAGAAATACTGAAACATTATCATCAATGCACATCTAGCAATAAAATGGAAGTACAAGTACACACAAGAACAATGAACTAGAATATAAGGGATACTAGCACAACAACTAGAAATGTAAAGATGCTAGATCAATATACTAGACATACATGTCAAGAATCATCTAACTAAGTGTGTGAAATATTAACATATCATATGATCGGCTTGGGACTGATCAGGCTCATTACATTGATTAGCAATCATCCTTGTAAGGTCAGGCTAACCATCCGGATAGCTATGATGCGAGTAATAGTCAGCCTAACCAAATGTAACAGCTATAAGGCATGTAATGGTCAGGCTACACCGATGTGAGGTGTGGGTGAGCTATAATGCATGTAAAGTTTGGATATGATCAAACAAGCTACTAATATTTCCCCGTTTCCCCAGTTAGCACGATGGATTCCATATCACGACTCCTCGTGACAGGTCTCAATGATGCCAACTCGTGTAATAACAGTGTCAGAGTCATGTACGCTATACAATAAGAATTATAGAGATAATGAACATAATAGAAACTGCCAGAGAATGTACTCGCCTGTGGTCCTTAACTGGCAATACCAATGTCCTGGTTCTAAAGTATCATCTGAATGATCCAACAGTCCTATAGACATATCATATAACATAATACTGCATCAAACATTACTCTAACACACAATCAACACAATGATCTCAGAGACTACGCTAGGGGGTCACGTCTGTAGTTGCTGTGCATAACAGACAGTCAATGGTACGGTCTTGCCAGTACGTCAGTATACATATGGCAGTCTGCTAACATGTTGTCTGGTCACAGGTCAATATAACTACGGGGTATCTGTGGTTACACTCGGGTCATATAGTACATAGACATATAATATATTATTATCTATCATATACGTTAATACTAATTAATTACAATTTTAATAGATACATGTATATACATACTTAATAGAATTTATGCTATGTACATATATACATATATTAAACATGTATTAGGGATGCACGTATAATATATATACGTATGTTTTATACTAATTGAGAATTATACTATTTATATACATATACATTAATATACATTTAGACATATATTAATACGTATGCCAATACGTATATACCAACTATATATATCCATATACCCACAATACACGTATACTAAACCATGGCTAAATAAGTATGCAATACGATAGTAAAATACACGTGTGCGTATACGTGTACTTGTACATGTGAGGGGACTCGAACCTGGGTACGTGGGATGAGTCGTGCGTCAAGGTCGTTGTGGGGTGTTCGGTTGAGGGCAGTCGAGGGGTTGACAGCAGGTTCTGGCCGTCTCCGGCGTGTTTGGCGTTGTGCAGGCAATCGTTCCGGTCGGTTCAGCGGGTTTTGGCCGGTCGAGCAGCGTCGGGCGGCGGTCTCCGGTCAAGCACAGGCGGGTTGGTGAGTCCTCCGGCGTTCAGGTGCCGTGCAGCGAGTTGATGTCGAAGTCGGGCGGGTCTTCGGTTCAGCGGGTTCATCGAGGGATATCGACGTGGGCTTCAGCATGGTGGCAGCGGGTTACTGCGGGTCTGGGCAGCAGGTCGTCGACTGGTGCAGCGAGTTGATGTCGAAGTCGGGCGGGTCTTCGGTTCAGCGGGTTCATCGAGGGATATCGACGTGGGCTTCTGCATGGTGGCAGCGGGTTGCTGCGGGTCTGGGCAGCAGGTCGTCGACTGGTGCAGCGAGTCGGTGGGTTCACGGCAGACCTGGAAGGTGTAGGGTGGTCAGGTTGGCTCCGTTCAGGGGTGCTCGGGTGATGCGGTCGGTGAAGACGTCTGGTTGGAGGCGATCGACGTGGTCGTGTGGAGGCGAGTTGGTCGGGCTCACGGGTGCAGTGTGTGGAGGAAGATGACGGCGAAGGGGTTCGTCCCGGCGAGGTTGAGGTCGACGGCGATGGAAAGAAGATGGTGAAGGTGGCGATGAATAGTAAGGGGGAAAGGGTTCGGCTGATAGCTATTAGCTAGGTTTGAGAAAAAGGAAAAACACAAGGAAAAGAATATTTATATGAAATGGGTTTGGGTTGACCTTGGAATAGGCTTGGTCAAAGCCCTCTTGGGATTGGGCCTTGCCATGGATATTTCAATGGCTAGGATTTAAATGGATTTAAAAGTGGAAGGTTAAGATGCATTGGTTCAAGGTTTTAGGGCCATGGTTCAAGGATGTTGATGTTGCATTGCACATTCCCAAAAATTATAGAAAATACACATAAAGAAGAATTGGGTTTATTTACGTGTCCAGTCCAACGGGATGGACACCTTAATGCCTTGTGCACAAAAGTGTCCAACAATTGAAAAATTACACAAAATGAGATTTATAAATTAAATTAATTAAAATAAATGTAAGTGGTGTTCTAAAATTAATTAGAAGTACAAGGGATTGGATTTAAGTGGGACACAAGTGTCATGAATGAAGTAGACTCAGAATAGAATATTACTCTAATTTGGGTTGCTAAAAATGGGTCGAGATTGTGTCTTCAATTTTGATTGGAACACACAAGGATACAAGATTTGATTTATAGAGAATTAAATGTGTAATTGGTTGCGACGAATGCTGTGCGACTAAAGTGAAGCACAACAAGACATAGTTATGAGTCACACAAGGATCAAAATAATAGTTTGGCACGTCTAGGACAAGGGTGTGAAATCTGTTGGAAGTCAATGGTTAGTGTAGTGTTCTAATTATCGAAGCAATGGTAACAACAATCAAATAAAATCACAACAATTTAAATATAATTAAATATCATGCAATCATTTTCACATAATTTATGAAAAGATGAAAATACCCTTAATCTGAAAAGTGGGAGTGACAGTAATTACCCCTGTGAGGACTATCAGTCGCGGTCTTCCATATATTATCGTCCAATGGAGCTGAGGGACTTGTTAGAAAGTACTAACCTCTCTCTTGCCTTGTACGTGAGCATGTTACGTTGCCACTTTACGGAGCACAAGAAATTCTTCCTACATTATATAATATCTCGATAAGCTTACTAATATCCACTCTTCCTATATTTAATCATTAATATTTACGTAACCTAAACTGTACATGAATCTAGCATTTGCTAAGGCACATATAAATTAAAAAATTAAAGTATTTTGATTATGCCATATTTATATATGTAAACCCTCTAATCAAAAATCAAAGAAATTAATTTATAATTATTTTGGAATAATCATTGGAGTTATTTAAAAACCTATTTACTTTTGATTCAATTTTTGCACATTATCGTTTAAATATCTAGAGCACTACACTTGCTTTTGCCTTCCAACAAAATTCACACCCTTGACCTAGACAAGCAAATCTCCAATCCTGACTTTTGTGTCACTCATAAATATACATTCTTGTGCTTCATTTTAATCGCATAATATTCGTCACATAATATCTAATTCAAACATAAACTTTGCATCTGTGTCGTTCCAATCAAAATTGGAGACACAACTTTAATTCGTTCCTTGCAATCCAAAATATAACCATGACCTACTCTAAGTCTACTACATCCATAATAATTGCGTCATACCCAACTAGACCCCTAGGCACTTTCAAATTATTGACAAATATCTATGACCCAATTTCTACTCATTTAGGGCAACAAGCTTGACCGAGCTTAAAACTAATCAAATACCCAACCAAAACCCTCACACTCTCACATATGGACATACACAACACTATACACCAATCTCTCTTATTTTCAACACCAAACACTCATTTTTTTATAATTAAATCATTATTTTTCCTTCATTGAAAAACCCAAAACTCCTAAGGACTTTAATGCAAAATAATTGCTAGGTTGCTACCTCCTATTGGAGGAAACCAAATTTTGTCATCCCATTTAGGAATTACTTGACTGATCCTTTCCTTATTCCTCTCTACCTTTGCATGGTACTATTCATCCATATCCTCTCCAATTTAATCCTAACCCTTGATTTATCTTCCATCCATCTCAACCCTCCATCATTCCTTCTATTTCATTCCATAAACTTATCCCTTCACTAGTAGTCAGCCCTAACCCTTCCTCCCCCACTTCGCTTCACTTCTTCTTCTCCTTCCTCTCCCATGGCCGACCATTCACCACCACCATGGTCGTCATCATTCAATACCACCACCCCCACCTCCACCACCCGAGCCCTCTTTTCCATAGCCCGCAGACCCCCTCTCCTCCTTCTCCTCCTCCTCCTCCTCATTCTCATCACCAACACCATCACCCGACCACCACCATCATCTCCCCTTCCTCCCTTCTCCCCTTTCCTCCCTCAAGCTATAACCGCCAATGCTGCTGCTTTTACTTCTGCTACTGTTGCTTCTTATGCTACTATTGCTTCCGAGAATTGACGCTGCTTCTCGCTGCTTATATAAGCATCAACTGCTGTGAGAAGCAGGAGCCCCCCCTAGGCCAAGTATTCCCCTTCCTCTTTGTAGGTATTTCTCCTTCATCTTCTTCTTCTCCTCCATCACCATCTTCATCTACTTCTTGTTCTTCTTCTTCGAAAACTATGAGTGTATAATTGTTTCCAACAAGTGTAGCATATGCAAACCAATATAGCACTTGTTTGAACGTCATATTTACTTCATTTATATTTTATTTCCAAATATTAAAGTTATGTTTAGGGTGTTACATGCATAGATGTCTTTCATTACCATGAGTAAACCTACTCTTTTACATGATGAACACTTGATAAAACCTACTGAACACTTGTCTAATATAAACCCCCTCAAATTTTATTTTAGGTAGACTAGATATGGTTAGAAATTTTGGTTTGGTATTAGGTTGTTTAAGGTTTAAAAATTAGGTTGCGTAGACTGGTTCTGTTATTTAAACCATTGGTACACCCTACCGTTACTACAATAATTGGAGCCCAACAATAACCTTTAATTTCCAATAAATTATTGCACTCTTGACCTGACTAGCCAACCTAGGCACTGGACATTTTTGTCACTCACAAACACACTTCCTTGTGCTCTAATTTAATTACAAAACTTTCCAGTCACGAAATTAATTCTTTAATCCTATATTGTGTACCTATGTTATTGCCATCGATTTGGGGACACAAACTCAACCCGTTTCGTCGAACCAATTTAAGGTCCAAAACTGACACCAAGCCAACACCATTCATGACCTTTGTGTCACTCCTAATTGAGATTCCCTGTACTCCCATTTAATTTAAGAGTACATATGACACTTTATTTAATTAAATTGGGGACACCAACTTAACCTAATCCCAACCTAACCCCAACTTAACCCAACACCCATTCATGAGGCCCATACAAAACACACAACACTCCCTCACCTACAAAATACTAAACACTACTTTCCACACCAAATCCTCAATATTTTCCCTTCATGTGCAAACACCCAAATGTTGAGGGACTAAATGGCAAAAATGGTGCTAGGTGTCACCATCCTATTGGTGAAAGCCAATGAAGAAACCCTCCCCCAACCTCACATGATCGGTTATATGACCCTCTCTCCTTCCCATGCTATGTACAACTCTCTCATGTTAAATCATGACCCTTGATTTAAATCCCTACTCCATCTCAACCACACACTTACTCTATATTAACGCACACTCAACCCCCCTCACATGTGGCCGGCCCTAATCCCTATAAAAAACCCTAGGAATTCTCCTCCACTCTCTCCTTCCTCTACTTATTCACACAGCCAACTCCCCTCTCCTTCTCCTTCCTTCTTCTTCTTCTTCTTCTTCTTCTTCTTCTTCTTCTCCATAGCAGCAGCCCGGACCGCTCACCACCGCCACCATCATCGACCTGCCACCACGACCACCACCTTTACCGCCTCCGCCTTCACTACCTCCACCACCATGAACCACCCGCAACAGCCACCTTCCCCACCTCGACCACTACCTCTACTGCCTCGTCGGAGCCCGCTACCTCCACTCCGAGCTGCCATCACCTCCATCCCCTCGAGCACCACCCCGACCTCCACGACTAGCACCACTCGACCTCCACGACCAGCATCATCACCACCTATTGTCAACTCGCTGCTATTACCTCCTCCACCCGCCACTGCCTCCACCACGGATCACCACCTCCTCCGCCATGGCTTCATCCGCAGCCACCATCACCTCCTCCGCCATGGCCTTACCCGCCATGGCCACCATCATCTCCTCCCCGCGGCCGCGAAGAACAACGACTCGAACCTTAGTTCAGAAATCTGAGTTCAACCTCCCCGATTCACGAAGTGATATCTCCCTCCTCGCTCATCCGATCCTTGAACCGATTCTTCAGGTATGAACCTTATTTAACCGTTTTGTAATGTGTTCAATTAGAATATTTTAGCTTACATTCTATTGTTAGTAATTAGAGTTCCAAATCATGAGAAAAATAGTTTTATAAAACTTAGAAATCTTCGATACGGAGGTGGTCCTTACAAACTGGACAACCTTATCGCGTACTGATTATACTAAAAGGCGCGTATCATTAACATGGACGTGTGGGCTTTCGCAAAACTTGATTTGGATGTACGTGCACACCAGAATTAACCCGTATCCGTCGAAAAGTACCGTATCGTCCTATTCTGACATTCATCCTAATTTTGTGTGTGTATATCATTTCGCAATAAAACTTGTACCATCGGATTTGCAGCGTTACGCTGGTCCCGTGACCCAAGTTTGGTTCGATTCTGAGAACGTTGACGAAATATCGTTTCGTAGGCCCCACGGTTCCACATGATGGGCGATTTCGTGATCGGCTCATCGAAATCCAGTTTTGGATGTTCTGTTGGGTTCATATATTCGTTTTGGACTTGTAGACACTAAGTTTGCCAAATTTGGAGAACTTTGTCTCTGGCACATTTTTTTGTGCAAGAACTTGTGGACCCTATGTTGACCAGAAACTGTATTTTTGCCCCTGTGTCCTAATTGGACGTATGTATATGCTTTTCTGAGTATCTCATTCATTTTGAAACTATTGGTGATATTTATGACAACATCCGAAGACGTCTGCTCCAGTTTTTATTTTGTGCTGCTACTTCCTTGGCGAGTTTGGGTTTGAATCTTCGCCTGGCTTTCAGGCAAGTGTACCTTGCCATCCTGTATCTCAGTTCCAGATTTACTGTTTATTCTATCTATGCATCGTGTGCACTTTGGATCGGAATCGTTACTTAGCATCCGGATCATATCCGGGTGCAGACGTTCGTTGGTAACATCGATTATCGATTGATAGATGTTCGCGACACCTTGATGTACCTACTTGGTTACATCAAAACCCTAGGACATATTAAGACACCGTCATCATGCCAGACTTCCTGTATCCTGATAGTGTCCGCTTGAACGGAATCTGTGATGACTTTAGGGTCGTGATTGTTGATAGTTACTTCAGTATGACGAGAATGTTAGATAGAGGTTCAGGTTCAGCGAGCACTCGTTGACCGCATTGGGAAAGGAAGATAGTTACTAGACGTTTGGGCTACTTTGCATGCGCTATATATATATATGTAGAGATCCTGTATCTGGAGTTGTAGTATCACCCGTGTGACTCTGTGCTCGGAGCTACGGTACGTCCCGTGTGTCTCTGTGCCTCGGAGCTACGATTTTATATTTGAAAAGCCCACGCGTCGAACATTGTCTTCAAAAGTTGTGTCTCACTTAGGTGGTTATACTAGATTACACCGGCATATCACATGTTTCTTTTCTGTTTTACTATGGCATATTATTTTTATACCTTGTTACATCCCTCTGAGGACCTGGTTCCCTGCCAGATTATAGGGTCGATTGCTGACGGAAGGCTGGAGCTGCTCATGAGTTTTATACAGGTATTGTTACTCGATATTTATATTCATTTCTTTATTATTCAGCTATTATGATCTTTGCTTATTTTATATTAGTATAGCCCAGTATTTGTAGACTCATATTATTTCCTTCGAGTCTATTCGGACGAGTGTAGTGTGGGGTGCACACCATGATACATGTTGTCCTTTCTTTATTACATATCATTATAGTTTGTGACATAGACATATAGGCCATGTTATCTAGATAGTAACCCTCATTTACAGCTTATACGTATTCAGAGTCGTACTGGAGTCCCCTTGGTACGTAGCTGGCCATTGCCACGTAGCCTAGTCCCTTGTATTTTGGGACTGGGATATGACATGGTTTTTATGGTGGCCCATGCAGGTCCAAGAGCATATCGTTTTAGTTACGTTACTGTACCAAACGAGCCTGCAATTTAGGATTATTGTTGAATAGGATCTCAATCCATAATCGATTTTAAAACTCCCTTTGTATTTGATTAGCGTCCTTGGACTTCCAAATTATATTCATTCCTTTTTCATCAATATCGTTATCATTGTTTCTCATCTCCCTTTATTTCGGAAAGTTGAATGCTTGTGCTTGATGGTTCCCTCCAGAAGAAGATCGTAGTCCATATAATAGAAGGCATGATTAATGCAATATTTTGTGAGGAGATTGTTACCCTTAGCAGGATAGGTTGATAGGTTCTTTTTAGATTCTAGAACTAGTATAGATTGTTAACAAGAGAATTAGACCTAGTAGTATGTTCCTAGAATTGATAAAACCCTACCCTTACTTAAGATAACAGTGATATGGGAAGTCCTGGAAACTAGAAAGATTGTTGATCCTATACCCTCTAGGTTGATTTATGGAAATGCATAGCTAGATGCTAGAAATTAGTTGTAGCCCATGATAGCGATACCAGGAATGATATTATAAACTGGAGAAGATGAAATTTTAGGCTCTCACTTGGAAGATGATTATCTGATACGAGGAGTTCTAGCATTTGCTTGGGTGATACCATTATTATAATTATATTATGGTGACTCGGAGTAATAAAAATCGGAAAGAAGAAAATTGAGGAATACAATTTTAGGGAGAAATTTTAAGGAAAAGAGTATTTATACATTAGGGAAGGAAATAAATTTTTAAGGAGGATTAGTGTTGGTAAATAGAACGAGAGAATTTATATTGAGGTTAAGTCTAGACTATGACATTATCCTAGGCATGGATTGGTTGAGCCAATACCACGCGACGCTAGATTGCCAACATGGTTGGGTTATATTTAGACCACCAGATCACCCTGAGTTTGAGTTTCTTCGGGGAGCCCGAGAGCATGGTGTCCAACCTACCATAGCGGCACACATTGCAGAAGGTGAACCGGTGTACCCTTACTTTATATCAGAGTTTGAGGATGTATTTTCAGAGGATCTTCCAGGCTTGCCACCTGACAGAGAGATAGATTTCACTATAGAGTTGACTCCTGGAGCCGAGCCAGTTACTTCCCCCGTCTACAGACTAGCACCGAAGGATTTGGTTGAGTTGAAGGTCCAAGTAGATGATCTCTTAGACAAGAATTTTATTCGGGCTAGTATTTCTCCATGGGGAGCACCCATTTTATTTGTGCTGAAGAAGGACGAGACGGTACGCTTGTGTATCGATTATAGGGCGCTAAATGCTGTAACGATAAAGAACAAGTACCCTTTTATCGTGCATCGATGATCTTTTTGATCAGTTGAGCAGTACATGTATATACTCGAAGATCGATCTCAGATCCGGCTATCATCAGATCAAGGTGAGGAAGGAGGACATTCTGAAGATAGCTTTTCGGACAAAATACAGGCACTACGAGTTTCTAGTCATGCCGTTTGGTTTAACCAACTCTCCAATAGTATTTATGAGCCTGATGAATAAGGTTTTCCACCAGTACTTGGATAAGTTCATGGTGGTATTGATCGACGACATCTTGGTATACTGCAAGAGCCAGAAGGAGCATGAGGAGCATCTCAAGATCGTGTTGGAGACGCTGAGGCAGGAGAGGCTGTATGCCAAGCTCAGCAAATATGAGTTCTACTTGGATGGGATACCATTCCTGGGCACATAATTACTAGATAAGGACTATCAGTTGACCCGAAAAAGATCTCTGCAGTGGAGATGTGGCCTACCCCTACATCAGTTACGGAGGTTAGGAGTTTCCTTGGATTTGTAGGATATTATTAGAGGTTCGTGAAAAACTTCTCGAGGATCGCTGCGCCTATGACGTATCTGACGCGTAAATGCGAGGAGTTTATCTGGACTGAGGAGTGACAGACGACTTTCGATGAGCTGAAGAAACGTCTGACGTCAGCACCAATTTTGACACTTTCTTCTGGATTTGGAGAATTTGCGGTGTATAGAGATGCATTTGGGAGCAGATTAGGATGTGTATTGATACAACACGAAAATGTGATAGCTTACGCATCGAGACAGCTGAGGGTTCATAAGAAGAACTACCCGACACACGATCTAGAGCTAGCTACGATAATATTTGCACTAAAGCTATGGCGACACTACCTTTATGGAAAGCGGAATAAGATTTGCACAGATCATAAAAATCTGAAGTATGTCTACACTCAGAAGGAGCTCAACATGAGACATAGGCATTGGCTAAAGTTGATGACAAACTATGATATTGAGTTGCAGTACCACCCTGGCAAGGCAAATGTTGTAGCAGATGCCCTAAGCAGGAAGCCCATGGCTTACTTTTTGATGACTCAACAATATTTGTTGGAGGATCTTCAGGATCTCGGGATAGAGGTTGTATTGCCAGGCATGGATGGACAGATGGCCAATCTAGAGGTTCAGTCTACATTAGTTGAGAGATCAAGGCAGCCGTGCCTACCGATGCAAAATTTTGATGACTGTGAGAGAAGACAGAGGCCGGCATACAAACGGGACTCCGGATTCACAAAGACGGAATGTTAAGGAGTGGAGATCGCCTATATGTTCTGAGTGGCGAGCTACGCAAGGAGTTGATGACCGAGGCCTATAGCTTGATTTATTCTATTCATCCCGGTAGTACAAAGATGTACCAAGATTTGAGACAACACTACTGGTGGCATGGGATGAAGAGGGAGATTGCACGATTTGTGGTGAGATACTTGGTCTGTCAGCAAGTCGAGGCTGAACATCAGAGGACTGTAGGACTATTGTAACCTCTTCCCATTCCTGAGTAAAAGTGGGAGCATATTACCATAAACTTTATCACAGGATTTTCGAGGAGCCTTAGCGGAAGGATGCATTCTGGGTTATCGTGGACCGACTCACCAAGTCGGCGCATTTCTTGTCCTTTAGAGTTGGGCAGTCCACGGAGATATTGGCTGACATATATATGAGGCAGATAGTACGACTACATGGAGTGCCTGTCAGCATTATTTTGAATCGTGATTCCAGATTCACGTCATATTTTTGGCAGAGTATGCAAGAGAGTCTAGGAACTTGCGTCAAGTTTAGCACTGCATATCATCCACAGACTGATGTTCAGTCAGATCACATGATTCAGATACTAGGGGATATGTTGAGAACGTGCATGATCGACTTTAGAGGATCTTGAGAGGACCATCTCCACTTAATGGAATTCTTCTACAACAGCAGCTACCAAGAAAGCATACAGATGGCACCTTATGAGGCACTGTATGGCAGGAAGTGTAGGTCACCAATATATTGGAGTGACATGGGAGAGCATCAGATACTTGGTCCAGAGTTGGTGACATAGACAGTGGAGAAAGTAAAGCAGATTCAGGGCCACCTGCGCGCATCATAGTACAGACAGAAGCATTAGGCAGATGCGCACCACAGACCTTTATAATTCAAGGAAGGTGACAATGTATTTTTGAAGATATTTCCTACACATGGTACCATCAAATTTAGGGGCAGAGGCAAGCTGAGTCCGAGGTACATCAGACCTTTTGACATCTTGGAGCGAGTTGGTGAAGTGGCTTATCGTCTTGTATTGCCTCCATCATTAGAAGGATTGCACGATGTATTTTACGTATAGCAGTTAAGGAGATACGTGGCAGACCCTAGCCACGTGCTCGATTATTCAGAGATTATAGTCGGGCCCAGTTTATTATATGCGGAGCAGCCAGGGGGGATACTCGATCGCAGTGAGAAGATTTTGAGGGGACAAACTATTCGACTGGTCAGGGTTGCATGGAAGCATCATTCGCCAGGCGAGTCTACCTCGGAGCGCGAGGATTCTATTCGATAACGTTTTCCGCATGTATTTGAGGACCAAGGTACGAATTTATGTACTGCATTATATTACCTGTTAACTTTTTAAATTTCCGTAACTCTCATTCGTGCTTTACTTTTAATTTCGGGGACAAAATTCTTCTAAGTTGAGAAGGATGTAAACCCCCTCCAAGTTTATTTTAGGGTGACTAGATATGGTTAGAAATTTTGGTTTGGCATCAGGTTGTTTAAGGTTTAGAAATTAGGTTGCGTAGACTAGTTCTTTTATTTAAACCCTTGGTGCACCTTACCGTTGCTATAATAATTGGAGCCCAACAATAGCCTTTAATTTCTAACAAATTATTGCACTCTTGACCTGACAAGCCAACCTAGGCACTGGATATTTTTTTCACTCACAAACTCACTCCCTTGTGCTCTAATTTAATTGCACAACTTTCCAGTCACGAAATTAATTCTTTAATCCTATGTTGCGTACCTATGTTATTGCCATCTATTTGGGGACACAAACTTAACCCGTTTCGCCGAACCAATTTAAGAGACCAAGACTGACACCAAGCCTATACCGTTCATGATATTTGTGTCACTCCTAATTAAGACCCCATATACTCCCATTTAATTTAAGAGTACATATGATACTTTATTTAATTAAATTGGGAACACCAACTTAACCTAATCCCAACCTAACCCCAACTTAACCCAACACCCATTTGTGAGGCCCATAAAAAACACACAATACTTCCTCACCCTACAAAATACCAAACACCACTTTCTACACCAAATTCTCAATATTTTTCCTTTATGTAAAAACACCCAAATTTTGAGGGGCTTAATGGCAAAATGGGTGCTAGGTGTCACCATCCTATTGGTGAAAGCCAATGAAGAAACCCTCCCCCAACCTCACATGATCGGTCATGTGATACTCTCTCCCCCATGCTATGTACAACTCTCTCATGTTAAATCATGACACTGATTCAAATCCCTACTCGATCTCAACCACACACCCACTCTATATTAATACACACTCAACCACCCTCACATGTGGCCAGTCCTAATCCCTAAAAAAAAACCTAGAAATTCCCCCCTCCTCTCTCTCTCCCCTCCCTCTACTTATTCACATAGCCAACTCCCCTCTCATTCTCCTTCCTTTTTCTTCTTCATCCTTCTTTTACATTCTTCTTCTTCTTCTTCTTCTTCTTCTTCTTCTCCATAGCAGTCGCCCGGACCTCTCACCACCTCCACCATCATCGACCCACCACCAAGACTACCACCTTAACCGCCTTCGCCTTCTCTGCCTCCACTACCACGAACCACCCGCAGCAGCCACCTTCCCCACCTCGACCACTACCTCTACTGCCTTACTGAAGCCCTCTACCAACACCACGAGCCGCCATCACCTCCATCCCCTCGAGCACCACACTGACCTCCACGACCAGCACCACCCCGACCTCCATGACCAGCATCACCACCACCTACTGTCAACCTGCCGCTGCTACCTCCTCCACCTGCCACTACCTCCACCATGGATCACCACCTCCTCCGCCATGGCCTCACCCGCAAACACCATCACCTCCTCTGCCATGGCCTCACCCGCAGCCACCATCACCTCCTCTGCCACGGCCACCATCATCTCCTCCCCGTGGCCGCGAGGAACCGCGACTCAAAACTTAGTTCAAAAATCCAAGTTTAACCACCCTGATCCGCGAACTAATATCTCCCTACTCGCTCATCTGATCCTTGAACCGATTCTTCAGGTATGAACCCTTTTTAATCCTTTTGCAATGTATTCAACTAGAATATTTTAGCTTAGATTATATTATTAGTAATTAGAGTTCCAAATCATGAGAAAAATAGTTTTTATAAAACTTAGAAATCTTCGATACGGAGTTGGTCCCTACAAATCGAACAACCTCATCGCGTACTGATTGCACCGAAAAGAGCGTATCATCAACATGGACGTGTGAAATTTCGTGAAACTTGATTTGGATGTGCGTGCACACCAGAATCAACGCGTATCCGTCGAAAAATATCGTATCGGCCTGTTCTGACACTCGTCCTAATTTTGTGTGTGCCTGTCATTTCATAACGAAACTTGTGCCATCGAATTCGCAGTGTTACGCTGGTCCTGTGACCCAAGTTTGGTTCAATTCTGAGAACGTTGACAAAATATTATTTCGTGGGCCCCACGGTTCCACATGACGAGCGATTTCCTGATCCGCTCATCGGAATCTATTTCTGGACGTTCCCTTGGGTTCGTATCTTCGTTCTGGACTCGTAGACACTAAGTTTGGTAAATTTGGAGAACTTTGTCTCTGGTATATTTTTTGGTGCAAGACGGGGCCCACTTGTGAACCCCGTGTTGACCAGAAACTATATTTTTGTTCCTGTGTCCAAATTGGACGTATGTATATGCTTTTCTGAGTATCTCACTCATTTTGAAACTATTGGTGATATTTGTGACAGCATCCAAAGACATCTGCTCCAGTTTCCATTTTGTGCTGCTACTTCCTTGGCGAGTTCGGGTTCGAATCTTCGCCTGGCTTTCAGGCAAGTGTACCTTTCCATCCTATATCGCAGTTCCAGATTTACTATATATTCTATCTATGCATTGTGTGCGCTTTGGATGAGAATCGTTACTTAGTGTCCGGGTCTTATCCGGGTACAGAAGTTCGTTGGTAACGTCTAGTATCGATTGATAGATGTTCGTGATACCTTGATGTGCCTACTTGGTTACATCGGAACCCTATGACACATTCAGACACTGTCATCATGCCAGACTTCCTGTATCCTGATAGTGTCAGCATGATCGAAATTTATATTGACTGTAGGGTCGTGATTGTTGATAGTTACTTCAGTATGACGAGACTGTTAGATAGAGGTTCAGGTTCAGCGAGCACTCGTTGACCTCATTGGAAGGGGAAGACAGTTACTAGACGTTTGGGCTACTTTGCACAAGCTATATATATATATATATATATATATATATATATTCCTATTTATGTAGAGATCCTGTATCCGGAGTCGTAGTATCACCCGTGTGACTCTGTGCTCGGAGCTACGGTACGTCCCGTGTGTCTCGGTGCCTTGGAGCTACGATTTTATATTTGGAAAGCCCACGCGTCGAACATTGTCTTCAAAAGTTATGTCTCACTTAGTTGGTTATACTAGATTACACCGGCTTATCACATTTTTTCTTTCTGTTTTACTATGGCATATTATTTTTGTACCTTATTACGTCCCTCTAAGGACCTGATTCCCTGCCAAATTATAGGGTCGATTGCTGACGGGAGGCTGGAGCTGCTCATGAGTTTTATACAGGTATTGTTACTCGATATTTGTATTCACTTCTTCATTATTCAGCTATTATGATCTTTGCTTATTTTCTTCTAGTATAGTCCAGTATTTTTAGACTCATATTATTTCCTTCGAGTCTATTCGGACGAGTGTAGTGTGGGGTACACATCGTGATACATGTTGTCCTATCTTTATTACATATCCTTGTGGTTTGAGACATAGACATATAGACCTTGTTATCTAGATAGTAACCCTCATTTACATCTTATACGTATTCAGAGTCGGACTGGAGTCCCCTTGGTACGTAGCTGGCCATTGCCACGTGACCTAGTCCCTTGTATTTTGGGACTGTGACGTGACATCTAACCTTTCTAATGACCCTATTTTAATTTATTTCCAGAATATTAGTTGTCATGATTAGGGTTATAAATATACTTGAGGTAGTGTTAATACATATATAACTTGGGAAATGCACCTTTGTAATGAGAGGTCATGGTTATGATAGCATTCATATTTGTAGTCGACCTATCACTCTAACCTAACTTGTCGTGCATTAGTTGAGTTACCTTATTTGTGGCCAAGTTAGCTTGAACTCTTAATTTTCCAACAACTTAGCACTTGGATAGTTAGGTTTAAATGTGATATTCCTTAAGGATGATAACATGATGTCACGACCCGCACCCGGAATAGGGGAACGATTAGTGAACCACGCCTAGCCTACATCGTAATAACGACGTACAATGCTATTTAGGTCAACAATACTGTTTAATATCTCACACAATATATATATATAGTACATATCATTCTATCACAATTCCCAAAGGAGGAACAATATAATGATAACATAAATGTGAACAATACTCAATCACAATATCAAACTAGAGGAAGAATGGCACGATATGGAATAAAAGTAAAAAAGTACAAGAGTCTCAATACAAGTCCGATCTCAACATAAGTCTCAAAATAATAATACATGACACGGAAGTCTACTAATCTAATAAAACTCATAAGAAAGTCTAAGCATCCACAACTGGTAGCACTACAACAAGTGGCTCTACGGGCATATGCTCAACTGGCTCAACCTCCTGCGGTCCGTAGTGCGTAGGACATCAGTCCTCTAATGAATCATCTAAAAAATATATCCAATCAGGATGGAGCAAAGTATACCTCTAATAGCAGTTCCAATAATTGATAAAAACTATGCAACATCAATAGTAATAAAAATAAATGATGTAAAGTAACTGAAATAGTAAACACCACGAAAGAAAATATCACGAAAAGATATGGAAATAACTGAGAACCATATTTAAGAAACATCAATGCAATGAACTAGAAATAAAGAATGAAATGATAACTTGTGCCTTAAAATATTAGCAAAATATGTGATCGGCTTGGGCCTAACACGGGCTATATAAATAAAAGAGAGTTAGCATGACCACACGTGAGTTGCATGATCTGCTAGCTATCACGGGCTACACTATATCATGGGCTATAAGATATGATCACATATTTACTAATACTTCATCGTTCCCCGACTAGTACACAGATCCAAATTATGACACCTTATAACACGTATATCACAATGCATGATCTATAATATCATGCACTATGATTATGGTCTATATAATCACGGAGATATCACGTAATCACTAAATAATCACGAAATACGACACGGTGATCACTGAGTTATCACGATAATAATATCTCATGACAAGGATCCACATATGCCAATCCGTGTAACCATTGTGTCAGGAATCAAATATCTCAATACTAAAATATGAAACATAGAGACTGTCAATTAAGAAAACTATCAGAGAATGTACTCGCCTTAGTCGGAATAAGAGATGTCACTCAGTGTTTGAGCTGGTGTCACACACACATAGATATGAATGGCATGTCAAAAAGGGTATAATAAAGTAATAAATACTAAAATTAGCTAAAACATGATGTTCTAGGTCAATATTAAGTCCACACTAAGGTTATTGGCTCATATTGGTCACTAATTGGTTACAACCAGTCTATTTAGCTCTACTAGGTTATTACCTAGGTTCTAAGTTAACACTAGTTAGTATACTAAGTATCTTATATAAAAAATAATATATATATATATATATATATATATATATATATATATATATATATATATATATATATATATATATACTAGTTAGTCATTACCTAACTGATACACTACAAATACTGGTACTAAACATTAACTAGTTACTATCCACCCTAACTGATAACTAATATACACTAATTTACTAACAGACATTAACTAATACGCTACTAACTAATACTAACTGATACTAGTATGTACTTGACCAACACACTAACTGAGACCACTAACTGCTAAAAATTAATAACCGATAACTAGCTACACTGAAACCTCCACTTCCCCTACTAATGCTAACATACATACTCGAGTGAGACTCACAACAACAAGTGACATGTTGTTGCTACTACTAAATTAGCACATAGGCCTGTAATTAACTCATCTCCCCTTAATTGATTACCTGGTATTGAACGCAGTATCGCATCTAATTCACTCTCGTAATCAATCCCAAACTAAATACCTGAACCCCTCTCTCTGAATTGCTAACCCCTACACCTTAACCTCCAAATCCAGGTCTGCACCCATACCTTGGTACCCGAGTTTGCAATAGAATTCTTTAGCGCCATGAGTTTATAGTGGTCACAGACATGTAAAGCCAATTATCCAAATGCATCTTCAATGCCTGTAAGTAATTGGACTTGAGCACAGCTGCATACACCCAACCACCAAGAACTATTGCTGCCACTCCATTACTTCTGTTGTAGTTGCTACCATTTCTTATTACTGCCACTATATATTCTTCATCCAACATCAAACCTATATAACCCTGAAACTAAGCCCTTGATACCTCCTTATCATACACCCAGACACTAGAACATCTTTCCCACCTGTCATCAGCAATTCCTTTTCCCACACTATTATTGATATAACCCAATGCAAATACACACACAGTCTAAACTTAGCACACTTCCACTACACACACACAGTCTTAATAACTATATACACTCACACATACATCAACTAATAAAGAATACACTAATATATATAAACTGAATACTAACTAAATAAGCAACTAGATATTCTAACAAGCACTTTGAGTGCATAGCTTAGGATACTTATGCTACGTATCTAAACAATGGGTCAAAATCTCTAATACACCACAATTAATCATTCCTATATATCTATTACATAATAATATAGCTAATACAATTTGTTACACTAAGAATTGAAGAGAAATAGTACAAATCACTCAAAATGAGTCATGTATCACACCGTATAGTGATACGGCCTACTCACATCCAATTGTGGACACGTAGCTAGTCCCACAACCTTGATCTAAGTCTAATTAAACCAAATTGGTCTCATAACACACACTTGATGTGTAAATCCCATAATTCTCTAAAATAAAAATAAATTACCATGTAGAAATTACAAGACACCACCAATTAGCCTAGAACTTGTTCCTATAGGTAGTCTTATGCCATTGGAATATTCCTAAGAGTCAAATGCATAATTTAGAAGTTAGGGAGAAGGTGAATTCAAAATTTAACTTATTGAGAGATGGATTCCCAATAAAAATATAATTGGACACAATCCGGACACGATCTCTCCAACAAGGCTCATTCTCCTTGTGCTTCTTGCTACTCCAATTGGCTTCTTGCTACTCCAAGCTCAAAAGCTCCTTACATGTCTCCTACACCTTAACCTCCAAATCTAGGTCTGCACCCATACCTTGGTACCCGAGTTTGCAATAGAATTCTTTAGCGCCATGAGTTTATAGTGGTCACAGACATGTAAAGCCAATTATCCAACTGCATCTTCAATGTCTGTAAGTAATTGGACTTGAGCACAGCTGCATACACCCAACCACCAAGAACTATTGCTGCCACTCCATTACTTCTGTTGTAGTTGCTACCATTTCTTAGTACTGCCACTATATATTCTTCATCCAACATCAAACCTATATAACCCTGAAACTGAGCCCTTGATACCTCCTTATCATACACCCAGACACTAGAACATCTTTCCCACCTGTCATCAGCAATTCCTTTTCCCACACTATTATTGATATAACCCAATGCAAACACACACACAGTCTAAACTTAGCACACTTCCACTACACACACACAGTCTTAATAACTATATACACTCACACATACATCAACTAATAAAGAATACACTAATATATATAAACTGAATACTAACTAATTAATCAATTAGATATTCTAACAAGCACATTGAGTGCATAGCTTAGGATACTTATGCTACGTATCTAAACAATGAGTAAAAATCTCTAATACACCATAACTAATCATTTCTATATATCTATTACACAACAATATAGCTAATACAATTTGTTACACTAAGAATTGAAGAAAAATAGTACAAATCACTCAAAATGAGTCATGTATCACACTGTATAGTGATACGGCCTACTCACATCCAATTGTGGACACGTAGCTAATCCCACAACCTTGATCTAAGTCTAATTAAACCAAATTGGTCTCATAACACACACTTGATGTGTCAATCCCATAAGTCTCTAAAATAGAAATAAATTACCATGTAGAAATCATAAGACACCACCAATTAGCCTAGAACTTGTTCCTATAGGTAGCCTTATGCCATTGGAGTATTCCTAAGAGTCAAATGCATAATTTAGAAGCTAGGGAGAAGGTGAATTCAAAATTTAACTTATTGAGAGATGGATTCCCAATAAAAATATATTGGACACAATCCGGACACGATCTCTCCAACAAGGCTCATTTTCCTTGTGCTTCTTGCTACTCCAAGCTCAAAAGCTCCTTGAGTGATGAGAATAAAAGAGAATGTGAATAAATTAAGAGGAATTAATGGAGGAATAAAGGAATTTAAGATCCAAGAATTTGGGGATCTAAAATTGAGAGTGCAAATAAAGATGTGAGAGAGAGAGAGAGAGAGAGAGAGAGAGAGAGAGAGAGGATACCCCTCTTATGTGGAAATCCCCTTTCCCCCTCTTCAAGCCACTATCAAATATACAATTTACCCCCCACATGATGAATTATGAATAATAATTAAGGATGAATATTTTTGAAAATTTTTACACTAATGCAAATTAGTCTAATCCTCCTAATTAATTAGTGGGAATGAGTCCATTGGGCTTGGTTCATGTTGTACTCAAATAATTTTTATGACAAACCTAATTGGATTCACAAGTGTTATGTCTAACTAATAGGATAGTCCACTAATTAATAAATAAATAGCACAACCATAAATATTAATTATTAGCACAATATAAATAAATATTAATCTCTAAAAATAATTATATGCAAATTGACTAAATTACCCTCATTTGGGAAAGTGAGGGTGACACATGACTACTTAAGAGATTGTCTAGATTAATAAAGTAAAATATATTTGTGATAACTAATTGTACCTCTAAATTCTACTTGACCCTAGATAACCCAATGACTGATGTTGTTGTATAAGTTGTACTATTATGCATGCTTAGTGAACCATGTCATAGTGACTGATTTATTATTACAATATATTTCGGCTCTTGGGCTCGTCCAGACAAGGATTCAGGAGCAGGTTCTGTATCGTTGAAGCTTGGAGATCCAGGCAAGTATACATTGTCTTATTGTAGTGTTAAAATTTAGTTATTACAGTTCACATATTTATTACTTTAAATATTATATAGCTGTGCACGTCTGAGAATGACTCGGGTGCAGTCGACGAAGGCATTGATGTTAGGACTTGTGTTTGACCTAGTGTATAGTGGACGCACCTAAAGTTATGGAGTTATCATTATGACTCCCTAGGCCTTGTCACATATTATTGCACATCATAGAGTTAGTTTATGTAGGGATGCGAGTTTACGCACTTGAACGTCCATCGGTGCGAGTAGCACGTGTGACGGTATTTAGCATAGTTGTATAGTTCTTTAGTGACTTGCATTATAGTACGAGATATCCACGTCGTGTTCGTGACTTGTACATTGGCATTGGACGGAGAAGACAATTAGTAGGCGTATGGGACAGATATTTGGCTACCGTAGTTTCAGAGTAACTACGGGGTCGTGAGCCTCAGTGTTACCCAGTTATGGGCTATGTGTTACTCGGTTATGGGCTATGTGTTATCCGGTTATGGGCGTATATGCTTGTCGATATATCTGGCAGAGGTTACTAGCTGCGCGCTATCATGATCGGTGATGTAGTCAGTATATACTTCTGGCATCCAGTTTATAGCTAATGCCAGATACTTAGCCTTTGGCTCGACGCTACACTTTATCCCCTTTTGCCTACCCATACGTACCAAGGTTGTCTTCAAGTATATTTCACTTAGCTGGTTAGTTCACTCTCTCGTTTATGCAGTATTTACTTGATGGCATGTACTCTTTGTATCTTGTTACGTCCCTCTTTAGCTCATTGGCGTCCACCACCCCTTCCTTTGGGAGGACCTGGTTCCCTTCCAGGTTATTTGAGTTGTTGGATGATGCTTGATCTAGTGGTGTATTGGACATCTTTGCAGGTATCTTTATATCTTTTATTTATTACAGCTATGTTCTACTTTCCATTATGATTCTGCTTTTATAGCCTAGTATTTATAGGCCTATATTTTTCTCTTGGCCCACTAGAATGGATGTATTATTGGGCTGCAGACTAATTATACGTATCGTTCATTCTTGAGATTTATTTATCGTGAATTAAGATTTTATTTAGTTGTTGGATGTTAGAACTAGATATTTAGCTTGATCAGTTGACCGTGGACAACGTAAGTGCACTGCGTTAGGTCCATTGAATTGGAAAGCCCTACAAAATTATACCAGCTGGCCAATGCCACGTGTCAGATCCTACATATTTTTGGACTGGAACTTGACATGGTTTTAGTGGTGGTCCATGCATGTCAGAGCATATCATTTTGATTGTGTTATTGTACTGAACAAGCCTGTGACGTAGGAATAATGTTGAATAAGATCTCAATCAAAAACTGATTTGAAAACTTCTCTTATACTTGATTATCGCCCTTAGACTTCAAAAATTGTATTCGTTCATTTTTTTTGTCAACATCGTCATTATTGTTTCTCATCTCGCCCTATTTCGGAGAGATGGATGCTTGTGCTTGGTTGTTCACTCTAGAAGAAGATCCTAGTCAAGACAGAAGAAGGCATGATTGATGTAATATTTCATAAGAAGATGGTTACCTTTAGTAGAGGAGGTTAATAGATTCTTTCTTGTTTCTAGAGCTAGTATTGATCGTTGGTATAAGAATTAAACAGAAGTAGAGGCCTAGAACAACCCTACCCTTGCTAAAGGTATCGGTAATTTAGAAGTATTAGAAGCTAGATAGATGTTTTGATTCTAATACCCTAGGATACTTTATGGAATACATAGCTAGATGTTAGGGATTCGTTGTGACCCATGGCAGTGATGCAAGGAATGGTATTATGACCTTCAAAAAATGGAACTTTATGTAGCAAGCCATACTGGTTAATATCTAGTTACCTTGTGACTTCTAGTACAAGACCTAGAATATTTTCACCCTTTAGATAAAGATGATTATATGACTAGGCTAAAATAGATTGGTAGATTGCTAGACGTAGATAGCTAGACCCAATGTTTGAATGATGAGATAACTTGAGTATTATGGTATGGCTTTCAAATTAGATTAGATTTACCTGATTTATTTGGGTTTCCAATGTTATTTGGGTTGCCAATGTTATTTGGGCTCATGGTTTTCACCTTTGATAACTCGATTAATTGAGCTAGTATCTGAAATAGAGCAATTGGATTGAATGATGAGAGTATCGACATACGTTATAGTCTTGAGTTAGATATAATGAACTACCTATAATGAATGGCAAGTTATAACATTATATTACTTGTGTAGTTTGGATGAGGAGTGTACATGGAAGATAGAAGTCCTTTTGGAATGATAGCTGAATATTATGGGTTACACATAAACTGCTTAGAGCCAGGGATTTAGATTTTGACTAAATATGGTATGTGTTTGTTGGACCTAGTAATATGTGATGATGTGGGAACCTATTTCTAATTTACCCTAGCAGATGGATTTTTAAATTTTAGAAATCGTATTCTTATTATTTTTTTGGTTATATTTTTTTAGGATATTTAGAATGATTGAATATATGTTTATTACATATTTTTTCTACTATGTATTTGAATAGAGGCCTATGCTGTATTTTATTACAGATAGGAATTATTTGAGTTAGGATTCTAGACTAGGTATGACTGATTGGCTAGATTAGATGTGTTGCTGCTAAGAGCAATTATAAGAAGTTAGGTTGCAAAATTATATTGTGGATACTATAGGTTGATGAAATTATACCTAGAAAAGAATGATGAGATAGTAACTATGTTAGCTACAGAGCAAGGGGTTTAGCTACTATATAGGTGGCCTTGTAAATTTGTGCTTGTTGAATTTTAGTGCCTAACCCATGCACCCCTTCGTGAGTGAATGTATGATATTATCTTATTTATAGAGAGTGAAAGATTCAAACTGAGATTTTGGTTGTGGAAACCTTGAGTAACCTAGGCATATAGGTGATAATTTTCTAGATGATGATTAGCATGATAACAATGATGAGATAATTCATAATGGTGAGAAGATGTTTTGAGAACCAAATGCCTTAAATGATTAGACTGTACGTATGTGGCAGTTTAAGGTCAAGAGAGTGGAGTAGGATTAAGTACCAAGTTGTGCTTATATATATAGATAAGTTGAGTCCGTTGTTGGGGAGATGATTTTTTAATTTCGAGGATGAAATTTTCTAAAGAAGATAGATTGTAAACCCTCTGATCAAAAAACTAGGTTTAGGAATTAATTTAGAATTATTATGGAATAATCATCAGAGTTATTTTAAAACCTATTTATTTTTGATTCAATTGGTGTACCTTATCATTGTTTAAATATCTAGAACACTACACTATCTTTTGTCTTCCAATAAAATTTATACCATTGACCTAGACAAGCCAATCTTTAATCCTGACCTTTGTGTTAAGCATAAATATACTTTCTTATGCTTCATTTTCATAGTACAATATTTGTCACACAATATCTAATTCAAACCTAAAATTTGCATCTATGTCATTCCAATCAAAATTAGAGACACAATTTGGATCAGTTCCTTGCAACCCAATATACGACCATGACCTACTCTAAGTCTACTACATCCATGATAATTGTGTCACAACCAACTAGACCCCTACACACTTTCAAATTATTGACAAACACATATGACCCAATTTCTTCTCATTTGGGGCAACAGGTTTGACCGAGCTCAAAACTAGTCCAACACCCAACCCATACCCTCATACTCCCACACATGGCCATACCCAATACCATACACCAATCCTTCTCATTCTCTACACCAAACACCCATTTTTTATAATCAAATCTTTATTTTTTACCTCATTGGAAAACCCAAAACTCCTAAGGACTTTAATGCAAAAGCATTGCTAGGTAGCTACCTCCTATTGGAGGAAACCAAATATTGTCATCCCATTTGGGAATTACTTGACCGATCCTTTCCTTATTCCTCTCCACCTTTGCATGGTAATATTCATCTATATCCTCTCCAATTTAATCCTAACCCTTGATTTATCTTCCATCCATCTTAACCCTCCATCCTTTCTTTTATTTCATTCCATAAACTTATCCCTCCACTAGCAGCCGGCCCTAGCTCTTCCTCCCCTACTTCTTTGTACTTCTTCTTCTTCTCCTTACTCTCCCATGGCCGACCATTCACCACCACCATGGCCGCCATCATTTAACACCACTACCCCACCTCCACCATCATTACTAACACAACCTCCACCTCCACCACCCGAGCCCTCTTCTCCATAGCCCACAGACCCCCTCTCCTCCCCCTCCTCCTCATTCTTATCACCAATACAATCACTCGACCACCACCATAATCTCCCCTTCCTCCTTTCTCCTTCTTCCTCCCTCAATCTATAGCCGCCACTGCTGCTGCTTTTACTTCTGCTACTATTGATG
This sequence comes from Iris macrosiphon, assembly GCA_036927795.1. Lineage (NCBI taxonomy): Eukaryota > Viridiplantae > Streptophyta > Magnoliopsida > Asparagales > Iridaceae > Iris > Iris macrosiphon. The sequence continues at coordinate 126,166,926 of JAYESA010000015.1, forward strand.
CTGCTTCACGAACTGCTACTGCTGCTCGCTGCTTATATAAGCAGCAGCTGCTGTGATAAGCAGGAGCCCCCCTTGGCTGAGTATTCTCCTTCCACTTTTTAGGTATTTCTACATCTTGTTCTTCTTCTTTGAAAACTATAAGTGTATAATTGTTTCCAACAAGTTTAACCTATGCAAACCAATATAGCACTTGTTTGAACTTCATATTTACTTTATTTATATTTAATTTCCAGATATTAAAGTTATGTTTAGGGTGTTACATGCATAGATGTCTTTCATTACCATGAGTAAACCTACTCTTTTACATGATGAACACTTCATAAAACCCACTTGACACTTGTCTAACCTTGCCAATAACCCTATTTTAATTTATTTTCAGAATATTAGATGTCATGATTAGGGTTATAAATATACTTGAGGTGGTGTTAAGACATATATATCTTGGGAAATGCACCTTTGTAATGAGAGGTCATGGTTATGATAACATTCAGCTTTGAGTACATGAGCATGTTTAAAACTTGATATGGGTAGTTCAAATAAGATTTATGATGAGGTGGTAATTGACATGTTTTGAGGTTATGAATGGGTTATATTTACATGTTGGAGATAGGTCACACCATAACATAATATTGATACTCATATGTAGATGTTTGTATATTATAATTAGAATCAACCCTCATTATTTTAATGGTTATGTTTATGTGTTAAAACGGAATGAGAATAGAGTAGGTTGAATTTCAACACCATGTTAGGTATTAGACTGGTTGATTCACTTGCTAATAAACTTAAGGATATTATAAAACTAGTAGGCTTGATGATTATACACTTTCTTGACACTTGTTTAGTCGACTTATCAAGCTAACCTAACTTATCGTGCATTAGTTGAGTTACCTTATTCGTGGCCTAGTTAACTTAAAATCTTGATTTTCCAACCACTTAGCACTTGGATAGTTAGGGTTAAATGTGATATTGCTTGAGGATGATAACATGACTATTTAAGAGATTGTCTAGATTGATAAACTAGTAAAACCTATTTGTGATAACTAGTTGCACCTCTAAATTCTACTAGACCCAAGATAGCCCAATGACTGATGCCATTGTATAAGTTGTACTATTAGGCATTCTTAATGAACCATGTCATAGTGACTGATTTTTTATTAAAATATATTTAGGCTCTTTGGCTCGTCCAGACAAGGATTCAGGAGCAGGTTCTGTATCGTTGCAACTTAGAGATCCAGGCAAGAATATCTTACCTTGTTGTACTGTTAAAATTCAGTTATTACAGTTAACATGTTTATTGCTTTAAATATTATATAACTAGGCGTGTCTGAGAATGACTTGGGTGTAGTCGACGAAAGCGTTGACATTAGGACTTGTGTTTGACCTAGTATTTAGTGGACGCACCTAAAGTTATGGAGTTATCATTATGACTCCCTAGACCTTGTCACGTATCATTGCACGCCATAGAGTGAGTTTATGTAGGGACGCAAGATTATGCGCTTGACCGACCATCGTTGTGAGTAGTAAGTATGACGGTATTTAGCGTAGTTGTATAGTTCTTTAGTGAATTGCATTATAGTACGAGATGTCCACGTCGTGTTCGTGACTTGTACATTAGCATTGGGTGGAAAAGACAATTAGTAGGTGTATGGGACATATATTTGGCTACCGTTGTTTCAGAATAAACTACGGGGTCGTGAGCCTCAGTGTCACCCGGTTATGGGCTATATGTTACCCAGTTATGGGCTATGTATTACCCGGTTATAGGCGTATATTCTTGTCGATACATCCGACATAGGTTATTAGCTGCGCGCTTTCTTGATCGGTGATGTAGTCAGCATATACTTCTGGCATCCAGTTTACAGCTAATGCCAAAAACTTAGCCTCTGGCTCGACGCTACGCTTTATCCCCTTTTGCCTACCCATACATACCAAGGTTGTCATCAAGTGCATTTCACTTAGTTGGTTAGTTCACCCTCGGGTTTACACAGAATTTATTTTATGTCATATACTTTTTGTATCTTATTACGTCCCTCTGAGGACCTCGTTCCCTTACAGGTTATTTGAGTTATTGGATGATGCTTGACCTAGTGGTATGTTGGATATCTTTGCAGGTATCTTTATATCTTTTATTTATTACAGTTATGTTCTAATTTCCATTATGATTCTGCTTTTATAGCCTAGTATTTATAGGCCAATATTATTCTCTTGGCCTACTCAAACGAATGTATTATTGGGCTATAGACAAATTATGCGTACCGTTCCTTCTTGAGATTTATTTATCCTGGATTAAGATTTTGTTTAGTTGTTGGATGTTAGAACTAGATATTTAGCTTGATCAATTGACCGTGGACAACGTAAGTGCACTGTATCGGGTCCATTAAATTGAAAATCCCTATGGAGTCATACCAGCTAGCCATTGCCACGTGTCTGGTCCCACATATTTTGGAACTGGTGCTTGACAATATAGCTTTGGGATGCTATGTCGTCGATGAGCTTTCCGTCCTTACTATGGGTGACCAGAAAGATGGTCATCAGAATAACATCCTCTCTTATACACCTGAACTTAAAAATATTAATTATTATTAAACTTAAACACACTTATATCCTAAATTGAATAAAAATATCCTAAATTCAATAAAAATATACCATATGACAAAAATACTTCAATATCGGGATAGAGCTCCCCACTACTCTCCCTGTTGTCGAAGACGTACATCATGCGTCCACCCAGACTGGCCCTGTTTATGCGAAAGTCGGGAAAGGCGCTTAATGGCCAAACTCTAAAAGAGAAAAACACTATTATGCCAAAAATTCGGTTGCTGAGACAGGCTTTGTGCGGCAAAAGAAGAAGCCGAATAAGTTTACAACCGTAGGCAAAAGTCCACATACGGCACCGATCGGTAGCTGTAGGAAAATTACCACATGCGGCCAGCATAAAAGCAAAACCTCCATCTTCGACCAAATCTTACGCAATGCTGACTCCATGCGCCTTGTAGAGAAATGGGAGGATGTAAACTTGGACTCTTCATACTACGCCCCGGTGCGTTCTAGATCGAAGGAGTCCAGGGCAGTGCGATCTCGCCAAGCTCAAGCAACTGCTCATACGGCCGGCCACCAGCATGCTCCTTTAGCTGTTGCGTGATCCCCTGACGAAAAGTTATACGAGACTGACCTATGTGTCCAGCCAGTAGTAGCAAACGGACAGGGTCAGTCACGAAAGACTTCCATCTACGACTTGGGGAGAGTTCTTGTACGAACCCCAGAACATAGATCCAAGACAACACATACTCTCCCATGTGCTCGGTCTAACCAGGCTCATATCAAGGGTGTAAAGGTGGACCAGCCCTCGCTTGATTTACGTAATGTGATCAACCACAAGTGTAAAGCGAGGAAAGCAACCACGACATATGAGATATCCCCTCCAGGATACCCCTGTGCCAACATCATCTTCAACTGCAGCTGTGCTAAAGCAACAGTTCCAACAAACAGCCAGTCGGTGTTCCAACAGTTGTCACCAAAGGCACCTACCCGACAGTGTCCAGAAAAATAGGTGCAATTACCAAAGGCAGAGGAGTTGCTCTTCGTCTCGTGCTATTCTGCTTGGAAGTCTCCCCCGACAAGGGGAGATCAGAAGTCTAGCGCCTCAAACCCTTCACTTTCGGCCAGGGTGTCAAGAAGGCGGACCCAAGGAGGACATGCGGCAGTACCTACATAAGGAGTTTTCCAGGGCACCCACTCCAAGAAGAAACTAACAGCTGCTAGGGGTGGTTCTTCCTTGGGACCCCTAGTGATTCTGTAAGCTGGGGGTAGCAATCCCCCAGAACTCCACGACAACCCGGCATTCTGAGGTGACATCGTTTACCAAGGAACTGATGTCGAGATCCCTGGGGGTAGTCACCCTCACCAGAAAGACACATCTTCTTATGCTCGGGGTAGTATTCTCGCGAAGTCCGAAGAGGATGCGACGCTGATAACTTTTTCTGAGGACTATTCGATGCAAGAGTTCGAGGCAAAAAGTGGGATATCTACTATTCCATCTACTGCCTTCCATATAAGAATAATATACATGGAGGGGGACGATCATGAGGGCCCCAGCGATCGACAGTGCCTCGAAACTCTCGAGGCTATGATGCACACCATGAGTGCGTCAATGCAAGCCTTGGTGGGGGACGATCACAAGGGCCCCAATAATCGATAGCGCCTCAAAACTCTCGAGGCTATGATGCATACCATGAGTGCGTCGATGCAAGCCTTGACCCAGTTAATGCTGGAGATCAAGGCAAACAAGGACTCACAACCACCAAGAACATTGGGACAAGTTAGTCAATATCCTGGGGCAAATGGAGACTCAAATTCCACCGCTCCACCCATCAATGTCGATCTTATTAGGCCCAGACTGTCTACTCCTTCCATAGTAGATGAGGCTCGGGAAGCGATACGGGAGGTACGAGAATTGCGAGCCCGCTTGGAATCAATGGGGAACCGAGACTCACTGCGTGAACTTAGGATTCGACAACCATATCCCCTAGAGTGGAGAGATGTGCCCTATCCATCTAAATACAAACCCTTCAACTTAAATCCATTTGAAGGGAAGATGTCTCCTTGTCAGTACATGAGCTACTTTGAGACAGCAACAGGACATCTGTCCTGCAGTGATGATCTTCTCACCAGGACATTATTGGGGTCGCCTTCGATTGGTTCTACAGCCTCCAAGACAACTGCATATCGTCATTTGACGATCTTAAAAGTCTCTTTCTTGCCTAATTCTATAACGGAAGATATGACATGACGATATCCTCCTTGCTGGATATTATACAAAAAGAAAAAGAGCCTGTACGGGAATACGTCGAACGTTACAGGCGAACCACGTTGAAGCTACCTTCGGGTAATCCTGAATCCAATCTGATGGACGTGTTGGAAGAACCTACTTCCGGCGGTCAAGCTATGGATGGGTGACACCCAATTCAAAGACTGGATGACGTGCATCATAAATGCCATCGATACTGAGAAGAAGGTGAACGGCGCTCGTCTCTTAGGAATACAGATCAATGTTGCTGAGGATAGGGAAAATGCCCCTACAACAACAATAATAATAGCAGCAACAGCTCTCGGGATAGTAAGGGAAAGCAGGCTCTGGTTGCCAATATAACCAAGAAGTTCGAGCAAAAGCCCGCCGAGGCTCCGAAGCTGAAAGAAACTTATTCCTTCGAAGACGATGATGTCAGGGCTATCTTTGACATACTAATGAAGGAAAACAATATTCGGCTCCAGGGCATCAAGCGTCCTGTTGAGGTAGCCGAGATGAATAATCCGAAGTACTACCACTACAATCGCTACATCCACCATGCGACGAGGGATTGCTACACCCTGAAGCGGTACATCTAGCATCTGCTTGACACCAAGGCCCTCACATTGGATTTTGATGACAAAATAGTTATTGCGAACATGGTATCTCACCAATTCAGAAACTTTTTGGTGATGGAAGCCCAAGACGGAGTAATCCCGATCCCCCGGGCAATATTAGAGGTCGTCAATCTTTCGTCGGCTCGTAACCAAATAGTCGGGTCGATACCTCTTACCACGCCATATGGAGAGGTCATGTGGTTCCATCCAGACATTGCTCTAAAATTGATACAGCATACAACACCTTCTTCCACCAAGACTAAGGGCAAGAAGTCCAAGTCCTGCTACACGGTTTCTCTTCCTCCCAAAGAAGCTAAAGCAGGAACAACAAGATCAGGCCTGGCGTACCAACGTGAGTATGACACCCCTGCCGATGGTGCACTCCCAATTTTTGTACCTGTAACATCAGATCCGATTCCATCCCAGCCTCCGACAGCAGACAAGTCCAAGCAAAAAAAATTTGCTTTGACAGACCGCTGCGCAAAGATACAGCCTAAGGGCTGGAGAAGCCCTACAACTTTGACATCTTGGCACAAGTAGTCAATACTACAACAAATTTGTCTTTATTCGAGCTTCTTTGACTCTTCAAATATACTTGGGCTGCTTTTAGTGAGGCTTTGCAAAATGCCGACACCTACCTGGCGCAGGTCAAGCCGCTAGCTGATGATCCCGCCGCATGCCCCCACTGCAACAATGTGATGGAGGTGATACCCAACATTACGTTCTCGCAATAAGATATGTTGCTAAAGAATAATCGACATGATCTTCCTCTGTATTACACATGATATATTGGTGCCATCAAGGTGGACCAGATGCACATCGACCTCGGTTCGTCAATCAATATTATCCTACGGAGTCTGCTTCAGACCTTGGGCATCCTGATGCATCGCCTGGCAGCGACCAACACTACCATCAGTGGCTTCAATACGGTAAGAAGCTACCCTCTGGGAAAGATTCATTTGAAGTGCCAAATTGATGATCTAAAAATAGAGGTCACCTGCTACGTTATAGACGTAGACGTATCGTATAACGTTCTTCTGAGATATCCATGGATAAATTAATACATGATCGTACCTTCAACCTTTCACCAGTGCTTGAAGTACGTGGACGATCACGGTGTCATCAAAACTGAATTTGCTAACGTGGATTCTTTCAAAGGGGTAGAGGCTTACTACTCTTATTCACTCCTTTACAAGCAAGTCCGTCAGGACAAAGGAGGGAACAACGCCGATGACGAAGCAAAAATTAACGTAATATCAGGCAAACCTTTGACGGTCTACCTCAAGGGACGAACTTGTGATATAACCCCTCCCCTCATTATAAAGATACAGAGGAAGGCATCACAACCTCTGACAGTACGACTGTTAAATCGGAAGAAAGTCCTTGTGCCAGCTTCTGCCCTTGAACCCTTAGTAATTAAGCTTCGTAGGAGGTCGCCAAAGCCCTCACCGGCATCGGAGATAAATCCCGAGGAAGACGAATTAGAAGAGTATGTAGAGGCTCACGCTAACGCTCAGTCCCTAGACGATGTAATTCTCCTGGAAAAGATCCCCTACTTTATGAATAAAGGGTTATCTTTGAACTACTCTGATATTGCGTACTTGAGCATATTGTACTCCCTAGAATATGGTATGGGCCTGCAATTGCATACACAGGTAACTACTACCTATGCACTAAACTAGATCCTCCCTAGCCAAGGTTCCTACTTCACGGTTCCAACAAGGAGGAGGGAAGACAAACCCATCATCTTCGGCAGGATTGAATGCCCCCGGTCCTTCATCCCGGAGGAATAAGAGCCAGAACCCAATACTGGAAAAATGTAACTCTACCGGTTCAGTGGTCAAGCCAAACACCTCATCCAGAATATGGGTTATGATCTTAAAAGCAATCGAGGTCTGAATTACGGCAAAGGTCGATGACTGCCATTGCGTCTCACCGCTCCGACAGGTAAGTCCGAGGATTACTACAATAATACCAAGCATGGCTTAGGGTATGTCACGCCTCCCAAAACCCCCAAATGCTTGGATAAATAAGATAAGTTATACTCTCACTCTTCAGAGTCTTTCTCTTGGGACTCCGACATCAGTATCGGAGAGATGCTCAAACAAATATTGTCTGCCAACATGGTGTCAGCTGACCCTAAGAAAGACTACGAGGATCCTCCAGAAATCTTTAAAGTAGAACTATGGGCCCAACTCCTAGACGCATAATGGGAGATACGGTTCGAACAACGAGATCCTTCCACTAAGGATGAAGTCGTATAAGTCAATCTTGGCGAAGAATCCTCCCCTAAATCTATCTTCATCAGCAAGAGTCTGATAGATGAGGATCGGGAATTCCTGTTACAGCACGTTAGAGAATACATCGATGTCTTTGCCTAGAGTTATAAAGACATAATGGGACTGGACCACCAAATCGTGGCCCATAAACTCAACCTTTTGCCGAACGCTAAAGATGTCAAGCAACAGCAACGGCGGTTCTGACCGGATATCATGAACGCCATCGAAGCTGAAGTCAACAAACTAATAGCTAGTGGCTTCATCCACGAAGAACAATATCTAGATTGGGTAGCCAATAACGTGTCTGTCATAAAAAAAATAAAAAGAACCGGATCTGCATCGACTTCCGCGATCTAAATTCGGTATGCCCTAAGGATGAGTTCCCCCTTTCGATCATAGACATAATCATTGACAACACCTGTGTCTTTGAGCGCATGTTCTTCATGGATGTATTCTCAAGCTACAATCAAATTAAGATATTTCCTGATGATAAGAAGCTGATATTTTTTCGAACGCCAATAGGAGTATATTGTACACAGTCATGCCCTTCGATATAAAAAATGCCAGTACTACTTACCAGCGAGTGATGAGCAGCATCTTCTGTGAGTATCTATGTAAGACGATTGAGTTTTACGTTGATGACATCGCTGTTAAGAGTCGCTCCAAAGATGATCACCTCCGGGATTTGAAGACTGTATTTGACCTTATGAGTATGCACCAGCTCAAGATGAATCCTACCAAATTTTTCCTAGGAGTCTCTGCAAACCCCCTGATTTTCAAGAATTTTTAATTTGGAATTTTCCTTAATTTTCTGAATTTTTCTGGAATTTTTTCTAATTAAATTAAGGTTCTTTAATTATTAAATAATTTTTAAAAGATGTTTATTAATATTAAAATATTATAAAAATAATATTTTATGATGTAAAATGAAAATCTAGACATAGGATAATTTTTCGGGAATTTATTGGACCCCGGAAGCATTTTTAAAGTCCTAAAAACTATTTTGAAATTAAACCCTAATTAACCCGGTTCATTGAACCCAATATTAAACCAAACCAAACCGTGAACCCAACCCAACTCAGCATTTCGGGTCGGATCCGGGTCAAACCCGTGACCCGAAAACCTGAAAACCCGGCCCGCAATTATTTTATTGGATCGGGCCGGATCGGCTAAACCCGACCCGTCACCGCCTAAACCCGACCCGAATCCCTTTCTCTCCCAAACCGCCCTGAGCCCGACTGTCCGCCTCCCCTCCGCCGGCTGCCCCGCTCCCCCAGCCGATCCGTCTCCCGCAAACGGCTGCCGACCTCCTATAAAATTCCTTTTTTCCGCCTGTCCTCCGCCCCTGCTTTCGTCTTCTCCGGTGATCACCGCCCAGCGCCGCCTCCTTCTGCCCTCCGCCCTGGCCTTCCCCTCGCCGCTGCCCTCGACCAGAAGTCAAATCTGGCTCCAGCGCCGACGCCGTCCCCGTCCAGAACCTGCAGCCGACTCTGCCCCGAGCGACCCCGCGTCTCCTCCCCGCCGCAGCTCAGACCGCCCTAGCCGTGCGCCGCCGCTGACGATCTCAGCCGCCTCCGCTTCCCCGACCTCCCTCCGGCTAGCCCCAAGCTGCCGCCTCCGGTCGGCAGACCCAAACCCTAACCCTAGGGTGAACCGACCCGGACACGACTCGGACACGACGCAGACACGAAGAATTCAAGTTTTTAGAACCCTGTTCAGGTACCCATATATCTCTCCTCGCTGCCCTGTTTTTAATTCCGTTTATTATTTCGCGTAGCCTGCATGACCCCCTCGATGCCCGTGCAACCCGCTCGGTGCATCGCGTCCTGTGGCGATCGCGGAACGCGATCCAAAAATAGGAAAATTAACGCCCTATTTCACCCCGGAACTGAGTACGCCCCGCCAAACGGGACAACTTGGTCGCGTGCGGTCTTCACAGATACATGCGCTTCGTTGATACGGACATGCAGGATTTCGCAGAAGCTGATTTGGATGTGTGTGCACACCAGAATCAACGCGTATCCGCGGACATCGCCCCTTATCCGTCTTTTCTGAATTTCACCGTTACTTAGTGTACACACGTCGGATCGAGACGAAACTTGTGCCATTGGACTCGTAGCAATACGCTGGTCCTGTGAGCCAAGTTTGGTTCGATTCTGAGAATGTTGACAAAATCGTGTGTCGTGGGCCCCATAGGCTCCACTTGACGGGCAATTTTGTGATCGGCTCATCGGAATCCAATTCTGGAAGTTCCGTTGGGTTCGTATCATCGTTCCTGATCTGTTGACACTAAGTTGGACAGATTTGGAGACCTTTGATCCTGACGCATTTTTTGGTGCAAAGCGGCCCACATTTGGACCCCGTTTTGCCCCAAAATGTCATTTTTGTCCTTGTCTCCAAATTGGACTCAAGGACAGGCATTTCTAGCTGATTGATATTTTTTGGATCTAATGGTGATATTTGTTTCAGCAACCGGAGTACTGCCTGCAATCCCCGCTGAAGCCAGAGCTACAATTGGAGCCGAAAACCCAGGCAAGTGTACATTGCCAACTTGCAGTTCTATTATTATTTACTTTGACTTAGTTATAATTATTGTACATGCTTAAACCTAGGGCCGTTTGACTTACTTACCTTTCGATTAATAGTCGGGTGCCAACACCGTACGCGGGGTTGTGTAAGGTCAACTAGAAATGGATATCGTGACATTTACATTCTCGTACTTGCCATATCAAGTACATTATACCCAGGACACCTGACACAGATCATAATACAGAATTTTTCTCAGATATTTATGGTGATTCTGTGTAGGATGTAGGATTGACATAGACATTATATTTTAGTTCATAATATGACTCACTGCATTAGATATGATCTTACGTGACATGGACATGAGGCATCGTGGACATGAGACGTATGATTACATTGGGTGGGGAGAGACACACAGGCTACAGGCTGATTATATATATATATGCCATATCATAGTAAATTACATAGCATAGTATAACTGCTACCGGCTCCCAGACACAGAGCTTGTAGTGGTATCAGCCTAAGTTCTAGTGATGCTCTCAACTTACATTTCATATAGATGGATTTATACTTGACCCTGTTGTTTCATTATTTGTTGTACTGTATTTATTTTGGCTTGAGCTTTCTTGTACCTTGCTCTGTCCCCTGAGGAACTGGATCCGGATTATGTCCCCAGGTTTAGCAGACGAGGTTTATCCAGAGGTATACGGAACAGGAGCACTTCTCAGAACAGTACCAGTACCTGAGGACGAGGTGATCGCTGAGGACTTCTCCTGAACATCTGCTACCATATGCTCCGTTTAAATAGCAATTAAACTTTTTTCCTGTTTATAAGAACAATTGTAACATACTTTATATCGGGTTGTTCCCCGAATTACTTTGTTGAGACTGGATGTTTAATTTACTTTCCTTATTGCTGTTGATCTTATTATCTTTTGTGTGGGTGAGATTAGTTCTGACTTGTTGTTGTAGACCTTATATACAGCTTAAGTATGCCCCGATGGATCCATTAAATTGGTTTTGTCCATCGGTGCGTGCTACTGGCCATTGCCGCACATCCAGTCCCTCGATATTTTGGGACTGGGGTGTGACATAGTTTTTGTGGTGGCCCATGCAGGTCAACGACTAAATTGTTCGGTTTCAACTTAGGGACCGAACAGGCCTACAATAAAAAATAGGATAAGTTTTTAGGATCTCATCCACTTGCTTGAATCGTTCTTGATATCTATATCGTATTCGAATTAATTTTTGACTTGCATCTTGCCTTGATTCCTGTGCGCCTCTTATAGTTTATTTTTGATGCAGAGTAATTGATCCATGAAGCGGAGACGAGAATCCCTTGGGTACACAATACGATGCTGTGGTTACTAATGATGAAGGAGTGACACCCGAAGACCGAGGACAATCTTCTCAAAGCAATCAAGCAGCCCAGCAAAATTCAAGGTTCCGGCGTGATGACATCCCGCCGCCTCCGCAGTTCGTTCCACCGATGCCTGTATTCCCATAAGGGTAACCTATAGACGGGCAGCAGATATTTAAAATAATCTACGCAATGATGCAAGCCCAACAGCAAATTCATCAAGAGACTCAGCGTCACGAGGCGGAGTACTTGAGGACCAGCCTAGTAACCGCCTTGGAGCAAGTGAACCCACAAGCTAGGCAACCAGCAACGGGGTCTATCACTGATTTCTGCCAACTCAAGCGCCGTACCTTTTCGGGCAAAGAAGGACCAACTGAAGTGCATGAGTGGCTCACCAACATACAACACCAGTTGGAAGCAGCTGAGCTTCCAAGAGAACGTTGGATGACCGCCGTTAGAATGCAGTTGACGGACAATGCTCATCACTGGTGGCTATCTGAAGAGACCCGGCTCGGACCAGACCGAGTCACTTGGGAAGAGTTTTCCAGACTCTTTCAGGAGATGTACATTCCGGCTATCGCTCGATCAGAACTTCAGGACAAGTTCAATCGCCTCACTCAGGACAGTATGACAGTGGAGGAGTACAACGCAGAATTCATTCATCTAAGTCGCTTCTCCCCTACTTTGATCCCGACGGAAGAATAGAAGCCTGAGAAGTTCTTCGACGGACTAAACTTCGAGCTACAGAGACTCATCGGATTCGTCGCACCTACCTCTTATACGGACGTTCTTGCTGCAGCTCGACGCATGGAGCGCATCACCAGGAGAGAGACCAGTTTGAAACGGTCTTCCACATCAGCCAAAGCACCTCAAGAAGAAGCTGCAAAGAGGCCTCATATACACCAGCAACCCAGAGCCTCTCCGCAGATATTATCTATATGTCAATACTGTGGTAAGGTAGGCCATATTGAGAAGGACTGCAGACGCAAGTTGGGATTATGCTTGATTTGCGGAACCAATCAATACTTAGCCAAGGATTATCCTTATCATCGAGGAGAAGCACCAAGGGCAAACCAACAAGCTCTACCAGCACCAGAAGGGTATCAACTAAGGCCATCCTTGGCACCACAGGCAGCACTCTTCCAACAAGCCCAGCAGCAGCAGAGGAATCCACCACAAGGACGCGAACAAGCCTTCGCGATGACCTTGGAAGACGCACAGAACCATGGAGTAGCTAATGCGCGTAAGTTTTTATAGTTTTCTATTTCTAGTATAGCTTTACTAAATACCTGCTGGTTCGTGACCTTAGACTTAACCTGACTTGCTAATTATATATAACCTAGTGATAACCTAAGTAATTTTGAACTTGCCAATAACTTAGAATGTTTATAAATGATAATCTGATAAGTTTTTAAAGGATAAACCTGGTTTTCTAAAACTGTAATTTTCTGGATTTCCTTCATTCGGAAAATTTCATAACTTTTATGCTTAGGGAAATAATTTTTCCTAGGTGTTACTCACAACCTTGATTCTCCTTGATTTTGATGTGCTTCGAACAATGTTTGCAACCGTGTCATCTCTGTTGATGGGTTATTCTTTGATTGCAAGGACGCAATCCTCTTAAAGGGGGTAGATTGTAAACCCCCTGATTTTCAAAAATTTTTAATTTAGAATTTTCCTTAATTTTCTGTATTTTTCTGGAATTTTCTCTAATTAAATTAAGGATCTTTAATTATTAAATAATTTTTAAAAGATGTTTATTAATATTAAAATATTAAAAAAATAATATTTTATGCTGTAAAATAAAAATCTAGACATAGGGTAATTTTTCGGGAATTTATTGGACCCCGGAAGCATTTTTAAAGCCCTAAAAACTATTTTGAAATTAAACCCTAATTAACCCGGTTCATTGAACCCAATATTAAACCAAACCAAACCGTGAACCCAACCCAACTCAGCATTTCGAGTCGGATCCGGGTCAAACCCGTGACCCAAAAACCCGAAAACCCGGCCCCCAATTATTTTATTGGATCGGGCCAGATCGGCTAAACCCGACCCGACCCGTCACCGCCCAAACCCGACCTGAATCCCTTTCTCTCCCAAACCGCCCTGAGCCCGACTGTCCGTGTGGTGCCCCGTTCCCCCTATTCGGGGAGCGCGGCTAAGAAATACAAGACGGTATCGTTCGATCGGGATAGATTGAATTAAGAACTCGTCCTCGTTATGGATTTGTTTCTTCGGAATCGATTCCCATATTCAGTGGACCGTGCCCCCGGGATCGACTTAGCGGCAGAGTCAGGAGGGACCTCTCCGCTGCATTCTTTGTTTCCTAGTTTTCGCTGTCGCTTGTTGCTTTCGTGCCTTGAGTTGGTTTTCGGGTTTGCTTGGGTTTTCTTGAACGGTTTCGATGGATTTCATTGCTTTCGTTCTTAGGACTGCACTTCAATTCCGATAATGGAAAGAGAGGAAGAGGTACTGATCAGCTGTTCGTGTCAATACAGGTGATCCAGCACTAGGCGTCGCTCAAGCGGACTCCTAAATTACTTCCTTCCTTCCTCCTTCCAACCACTAAAGTGAGTGGCTACCAACCCGATTAGCTAGCCCTACTTGCTAGTCTTCACATCTAAATCTTGCGTTCGTGCTTGCCCCGATCAAACGATACCAAGTAATAACTAAAAGATATCAAGATAAGGGAAATAGACTTGGATCTGTATGCTTGTCATTAAAACGTGTGAACGGTTACCTACTACATGCTTGCCTATTCAAAATGTTTACCATATGCATATATACAAGTTAGAATGCTTACTTCTTCTTCTATAAATGTGCTTTATGTAGAACACCCTTGCCATGCATCAATTATTCAGGGAGACTATGCAAAATACATCACACAATGCTATATATCCCCTGATTTCAATGCCTCAGCTACATAAATGCAAACTTAACACAAACGCCGTTGATCACGGACAACTTGTGCACAAGGCCTCTCGGTTCCTGCGGACGGTCGCTGGGGCACTGGCACCGATCCGATCCGGACGGAACCTCAAGATTAGTCTCTCCCATAGGCGAGATGGCGTACAGCGATACATGTGCCTCCGTCACCTCAGCCTGAGACTAAGACCGTCCATTATGGCATCAAAGCCAGTGATCCCCTCGTATATTTAAACCTGTTGCTACTAACTTGTGTCTTCTTGACAGGGAAGGCAAGGTAAGTATTGTGCAGGTGATTCAGACGGACAGGTAAATGTCACCGAACGGTGACGGGTTATTTCAATAATTCTATATCTATGTCTTGTTGTAAAATGAACTAAGGCAAGATAGAAACCCACAAGAAATATGTATGCTTCATTAAAACAACGTGTTGATTGGTATAGTTGGGTTAGCTTGCCTTCACCAGTACGTTTCGATGTACTGACCCTCGTTGAAACAGGTTCCCCGCGCTAGGAGAACCAAGCGAGGAGCAGGAGACAATCCCCAATCCAGTCCAGCTGTAGGCACGCCTCGACCGTGCCACCTTTGACGCATTTTGAAGAAGAAGCCTTTTTGAAGAAGAAACTAGCCACCAAAGCAGTCATGCAGCTTCGTGGCAAGGCAGTCGTTCCGTCCCAAGGTCTTATATTTTGAGTTTAGTAAGGGATGTAATGTACAGGACTGCTATCTCATTTTGTGTCCACACTTTTGTAAGCCCATGGAGGCAATCCATATGACTCAGTTCAGGGAGTTTGTAATAGATGTTCATATTATCAATAAAAGAGAACTTTTTCATGTTTCAATCTGTGTTCAATTATCTGCGTACTCTGAATATGTGCTCGCTATGCGAAACAAAAATACTTAGCCTTGTGCGGTGCGCAACCTAGGCCCGCACGGCGGTCACGCCCGGGGGACGACTATCGATTCCACGGAATCGGGGCGTGACATGTTGGTATCAGAGCATAGCTTCAAGGTTTCTTTGATTCATGAACTGGAAAAGTTCCCTTACCGATAACTCGCCTATGCGAACTCCCGAACTCGTTAAGGCCAAAATGAGATACGTTCATGCAATAAGTCCATAATATATTATGATCCTGATGTAATTTACCTTCCTTTCAAGGAACGACGCAAGCGCAACCATCAGCGCTAGCACCAGGCGAGCCTCGGACTCAGGAGAGCAGCTCCGGAACATCAGGAAGCTCTCGGAGCCAACGAGGCATGTCTCAAACAGACTCGATTCAACAAGTGATGCAAATGTTAACCGAGCAACGACAGAGGGATGATGCCCGCCAAGCCAAGTTCGAGAGCAACCTAGAGGCAAGGCTCTCAGTCCAACAAAAGCAGGTAGATACCCTGCAACAGCTTGTTCAGACCCTGGCCTCCAACCATTCTGCCGCAACGACAGCTACACCAGTGGAGCAGCCAGCGCTTGAAGTCGAACCATCGCCTGTGCCAAGGACGAGGGAAGTGACTACCTTCACCTTTGCAAACTTCAAGAAGGTCTGCAATACGCCATTCAAGGGGACTGAGGACCCAATCGTGGCCCTAGATTGGCTCGCCGAGCTTGAAGATCATTTTTCTCTCTTGGACGTGCCGGAAGACAAGCGCGTCACTTGTGCCAAACTACTGCTTCGCTTCAATGCGCACGACTGGTGGGACGTGCATCGACGATCTCTTCAACTTGGCCATGGAGAGGAGGCGATCGCGTGGACGACCTTTCGTGCCGCGTTTGAGGAGGAGTTTATACCCCCGCCTCTACGACGACAACGGGAAAATGATTTCGTTCAGCTCCGGCAGGGCAGTATGACGGTGAAGCAATACTCGGCAGAATTCAACAAACTGGCCAAATTTGCCACCGCTTACCTACCGGATGCAGCGAGTCGTGCCAGACGATTCGAAGGAGGGCTACGTCCTGGCATCCACGGGCACGTATCCGTTCCACAGTATCAGACGATGAGGGAAGTCTTAAACCATGCCCTATCCCTCGAGCCGCAGTATCCTCACGTTGCCACCGGCGCTGTGCAAACCCCCAATCACAAACGCCAAGGCAACGACAGAGGAAACACAGCTGCAAAGCGCCCTAACAACGGCGGTTCGAAAAAGGGAAACTCGGGGCAACGATGTGATTTCTGTAGGAGGACAGGGCACGTCGAAAGTGAATGTCGCCGGAAGCACGGGTTATGTCTCATTTGTGGAGCTTCCGATCACGCCCTTCCCAACTGTCCAAAGTTCACCGAGCGCCGTCCTCCGCAACAAAATCAGACTCCGGCACCTCAGGCGAATCGAGCGGCGCCTCAGCAAGGGCGTAATCAAGCTCAAGGCCGAGTCTACACCATGACACAGGAAGAAGCATTAGCTTCGGATACCGTCGTGTCAGGTACCTTACTTTTCAATAATATACCTGCTCGTGTTCTATTTGATTCAGGTGCAACGCATAGTTTTATTTCCATAAATTTTGCCGTGGAAAACAATGTAAAAATGACTCCGTTGCACTTAGATTTAAATGTTAGCACCCCCTCTGGTACAAAAATCCCTGTTCGTTCAGTATGCCTAGGTGGTTACATTTGTATTGGGGAGAAGAAGCTGTCGCTCGATGTCTTAGTTCTAGATGTTAGGGACTATGATATCATCTTGGGAATGGACTGGCTAGGCGCATGCGCGGCAACCATTGAGTGTGCAGAGAAGCGAGTCATTTTTCGTCTGCCCGGAGAAGCCGTGTTCTGTTACACCAGTAGTCCAGCGAACGATGCGACCACGGCCTGCATGGTGATTTCGGCAAAATCTGCTCGGCGAATGCTCTACACAGGCTGCGAGGGATTTCTAGCATCAGTTCGGGACGCGCGGCAGGACTACGCAAACGTCGAGCCTAATTTCGTTGAGGCGGAGTTCCCCGACATGTTTCCGAGCGAACTACCCGGCATGCCGCCCGATCGAGAGATTGAATTCACTATTGACACATTTCCGAACACGCAGCCGATCTTCAAACCTCCATACAGAATGGCCCCTGCAGAGCTGAAGGAACTAAAGTGCCAACTCCAAGGATTACTTGACCGTGGGTTCATCCGTCCAAGCGTGTCTCCTTGGGGCGCTCCCGTGCTCTTCGTGAAGAAGAAGGACGGAACTCTACGCCTATGCATTGACTACAGAGAATTGAAACAATCAGAAACAAATATCCTCTGCCACGGATTGATGACTTGTTCGATCAACTACAAGGAGCAGCAGTGTTTTCAAAAATAGATCTTCGCTCGGGCTATCACCAGCTGAAGATTAAGCCAGAAGACGTACCCAAGACTGCTTTCAGAACCCGCTACGGCCATTACGAGTTTTCCGTGATGCCGTTTGGACTGATGAATGCTCCTGCTGCATTCATGGATACGATGAACCGTGTCTTTAGGCCCTTCATCGATAAATTCGTGGTGGTGTTTATCGATGACATCTTAGTGTACTCGAAGACTAGGGATGAGCACGCAGGACACCTGCGGATGGTGCTGCAAACCCTTCGAGACCACAAGTTGTATGCCAGATTAAGCAAATCAGAATTTTGGCTGGACAGTATTTCATTTTTGGGGCATATCATCTCCTCGGAAGGCATCTCAGTTGATCCGAAGAAAATAGAAGCAATCACGCAGTGGAAACGACCGGAGTCAGCTAGCGACATCCGAAGTTTCCTTGGCCTGGCAGGGTACTACCGAAGATTTATACAAAATTTTGCTAGGATTGCTTCGCCCTTGACGCAGCTCACACGGAAGGGTGCGAAGTTTACTTGGACGGACGACTGCGAAGCTTCGTTTACGGAGTTAAAGCAGCGCCTCGTCTCCGTTCCGGTCCTTACTTTGCCAAACGGACCAGATGACTTCAAAATATATAGCGATGCATCAGGAAGGGGACTAGGATGTGTCCTGATGCAACGGGACAAAGTCATAGCCTACGCGTCTAGACAGCTAAAGCCTCACGAGAAGAACTACCCAACGCATGACCTCGAGCTTGCCGCGGTAGTGTTTGCATTAAAGCTGTGGCGCCACTATCTTTATGGTGTGCCGTGTGAAATCTATACGGACCACAAAAGTTTGAAATACTTGTACACTCAAAAAGATTTGAATCTTCGGCAGCGGCGATGGCTTGAACTCCTAAGCGACTTCGATCTCATGATCAGATACACGCCTGGCAAAGGAAACGTCGTAGCTGATGCACTGAGTCGAGTGTTTGCAGGAAGTTTGGCTATTGATGATAGGCTGCGCCGGGATCTTGAATCACTGGGCATTACTTTGAAAATCAGATACACAAAGTGGGCGCAAGTATCACAACTGCGCCTCGAACCCGACTTGTTACAACGAGTAAAGACCGCTCAGAAGGACGACCCATTCCTGCAAAAAATTCATGCTCTTATCTCAGCAGGGAAGGCGTCCGACTTTGCGGTAAGCACGGATGGGATGCTTCGAGTGAAGGGGAGACTGTGCGTTCCAAGCGACGCGGCCCTCAGGGAAGAGATACTCACGGAAGCCCACTATTCTAGCTATACTTCTCATCCGGGTAGCACAAAGATGTATCAGGATCTTCGTACGACGTTTTGGTGGCACGGCTTGAAAAAGGATGTGGCGCAGTTTGTGTCGCATTGCATGGCTTGTCAACGAGTAAAGGCCGAACACCAGAAACCAGGCGGAGAACTGCAGAGCCTTGCTATTCCGGAGTGAAAATGGGATGATATAACGATGGATTTTATCGTTGGTTTGCCAAGGACGCAACGGGGACATGATGCAGTCTGGGTTATCGTCGATCGACTCACCAAGTCAGCTCACTTTCTGCCTATCAAATCTACTTGGAGTGCCGACCGCCTGGCTCAGATATATCTCAACGAAATCGTTCGACTCCATGGCGTGCCCGTAACCATAGTCTCCGATCGAGATGGTCGATTCATGTCACGTTTCTGGGGAAGCCTGCAGTCAGCAATGGGGACGAAGTTGAAGTTTAGCTCCGCCTACCATCCACAGACCGACGGCCAAACCGAGCGTGTCAACCAGATCCTCGAAGACATGTTGCGACTCTGCGCCTTGGACTTGAAGACGAGTTGGGACCTTCATCTACCTTTAGCTGAATTTGCTTACAATAATAGTTATCAATCAAGCATTCAAATGGCGCCGTATGAGGCGTTATACGGGCGGAAGTGTAGATCTCCTATCTGCTGGGATGAAGTTGGGGAACGACAGATACTTGGCCCTGAGCTCGTCGAGCAGACCGTCCAGAAGGTCCGGCTGATTCGGGATAGATTGAAGGTAGCTCAAAGCCGCCAAAAGAGCTACGCGGACACACATCGAAGACCGCTAGAGTTCCAAGTAGGCGACCGAGTATTCCTCAAGGTCTCGCCCATGCGAGGAGTCAGCAGGTTCGGAGCAAGAGGAAAGCTGAGTCCGAGATTTGTCGGCCCGTTCGAAATACTAAAGCGGGTTGCCTCAGTTGCGTATCAGATTGCTCTACCACCATCCCTATCCGACGTACACGATATATTCCATGTTTCACAGCTTAGGAAATATGTGTACGACCCGAGCCATGTGGTAGACCTCGACCAACTGAACCTACGAGCCGACTTGACGTATGTAGAACAGCCTGTGCAAATTTTGGATAGAAAAGAAAAGCTGCTTCGGACCCGTTCGGTTCCTCTAGTGCGCGTGCTTTGGCGGAATCACTCCGTTGAAGAATCTACTTGGGAGCTTGAATCTGAAATGAGGGAAAGGTTCCCCTCACTATTTCCTAGTGGTAGGTTCTATTCTTTAAGTTTCGGGACGAAACTTCCAATTAGTTGGGTAGGATGTGGTGCCCCGTTCCCCCTATTCGGGGAGCGCGGCTAAGAAATACAAGACGGTATCGTTCGATCGGGATAGATTGAATTAAGAACTCGTCCTCGTTATGGATTTGTTTCTTCGTAATCGATTCCCATATTCAGTGGACCGTGCCCCCGGGATCGACTTAGCGGCAGAGTCAGGAGGGACCTCTCCGCTGCATTCTTTGTTTCCTAGTTTTCGCTGTCGCTTGTTGCTTTCGTGCCTTGAGTTGGTTTTCGGGTTTGCTTGGGTTTTCTTGAACGGTTTCGATGGATTTCATTGCTTTCGTTCTTAGGACTGCACTTCAATTCCGATAATGGAAAGAGAGGAAGAGGTACTGATCAGCTGTTCGTGTCAATACAGGTGATCCAGCACTAGGCGTCGCTCAAGCGGACTCCTAAATCACTTCCTTCCTTCCTCCTTCCAACCACTAAAGTGAGTGGCTACCAACCCGATTAGCTAGCCCTACTTGCTAGTCTTCACATCTAAATCTTGCGTTCGTGCTTGCCCCGATCAAACGATACCAAGTAATAACTAAAAGATATCAAGATAAGGGAAATAGACTTGGATCTGTATGCTTGTCATTAAAACGTGTGAACGGTTACCTACTACATGCTTGCCTATTCAAAATGTTTACCATATGCATATATACAAGTTAGAATGCTTACTTCTTCTTCTATAAATGTGCTTTATGTAGAACACCCTTGCCATGCATCAATTATTCAGGGAGACTATGCAAAATACATCACACAATGCTATATATCCCCTGATTTCAATGCCTCAGCTACATAAATGCAAACTTAACACAAACGCCGTTGATCACGGACAACTTGTGCACAAGGCCTCTCGGTTCCTGCGGACGGTCGCTGGGGCACTGGCACCGATCCGATCCGGACGGAACCTCAAGATTAGTCTCTCCCATAGGCGAGATGGCGTGCAGCGATACATGTGCCTCCGTCACCTCAGCCTGAGACTAAGACCGTCCATTATGGCATCAAAGCCAGTGATCCCCTCGTATATTTAAACCTGTTGCTACTAACTTGTGTCTTCTTGACAGGGAAGGCAAGGTAAGTATTGTGCAGGTGATTCAGACGGACAGGTAAATGTCACCGAACGGTGACGGGTTATTTCAATAATTCTATATCTATGTCTTGTTGTAAAATGAACTAAGGCAAGATAGAAACCCACAAGAAATATGTATGCTTCATTAAAACAACGTGTTGATTGGTATAGTTGGGTTAGCTTGCCTTCACCAGTACGTTTCGATGTACTGACCCTCGTTGAAACAGGTTCCCCGCGCTAGGAGAACCAAGCGAGGAGCAGGAGACAATCCCCAATCCAGTCCAGCTGTAGGCACGCCTCGACCGTGCCACCTTTGACGCATTTTGAAGAAGAAGCCTTTTTGAAGAAGAAATTAGCCACCAAAGCAGTCATGCAGCTTCGTGGCAAGGCAGTCGTTCCGTCCCAAGGTCTTATATTTTGAGTTTAGTAAGGGATGTAATGTACAGGACTGCTATCTCATTTTGTGTCCACACTTTTGTAAGCCCATGGAGGCAATCCATATGACTCAGTTCAGGGAGTTTGTAATAGATGTTCATATTATCAATAAAAGAGAACTTTTTCATGTTTCAATCTGTGTTCAATTATCTGCGTACTCTGAATATGTGCTCGCTATGCGAAACAAAAATACTTAGCCTTGTGCGGTGCGCAACCTAGGCCCGCACGGCGGTCACGCCCGGGGGACGACTATCGATTCCACGGAATCGGGGCGTGACAGTCCGCCTCCCCTCCGTCGGCTGACCTGCCGACCGTTCGCCTGCCCGACCACTTTGGCTACCCGTAACGGCCGCTGCCGGCTGCCCCGCTCCCCCAGCCGATCCGCCTCCCGCAAACGGCCGCCGACCTCCGATAAAATTCCTTTTTCCGCCTGTCCTCCGCCCCTGCTTCATCTTCTCCGATGATCACCGCCCAGTGTCGCCTCCTTCTGCCCTTCGCCCTGGCCTTCCCCTCGCTGCTGCCCTCGACCAACAGTCACCTCCAGCTCCAGCGCCGACGCCGTCCCCATCCAGAACCCGCAGCCGACTCTGCCCCGAGCGACCCCGCGTCTCCTTCCCGCCGCAGCTCCGGCCGCCCTAGTCGTGCGCCGCCACTGACGATCTCGGCCGCCTCCGCTTCCCCGACCTCCCTCCGGCCAGCCCCAAGCCGCCGCCTCCGGCCGGCAGACCCAAACCCTAACCCTAGGGTGAACCGACCCGGACACGACTCGGACGCGACGCAGACACGGAGAATTCAAGTTTTTAAAACCCTGTTCAGGTACCCATATATCTCTCCTCGCTGTCCCATTTTCAATTTTGTTTATTGCATCGCGTAGCCTGCATGACCCCCTCGATGCCCGTACAACCCGCTCGGGGCATCGCATCCTGTGGTGATCGCGGAACGCGATCCAAAAACAGGAAAATTAATGCCTTGTTTCACCCCGAAACTGAGTACACTCTGCCAAACGGGACAACTTGGTCGCGTACGGTCTTCACAGATACGTGCGCGTCGTTGATACGGACGTGCGGGATTTCGCAGAAGCTGATTCGGATGTGCGTGCACACCAGAATCAACGCGTATCCGTGGACATCGCCCCGTATTCGACCTTTCTGAATTTTACCGTAACTTAGTGTACACACTTCGGATCGAGACAAAACTTACGCCATTGGACTCGTAGCAATACGCTGGTCCTGTGAGCCAAGTTTGGTTCGATTCTGAGAACGTTGACAAAATTATGTGTCGTGGGCCCCATAGGCTCCACTTGACGGGCAATTTTGTGATCGGCTCATCGAAATCCAATTCTGGAAGTTCCGTTGGGCTCGTATCATCGTTCCTGACCTATTGACACTAAGTTGGACAGATTTGGAAACCTTTGACCCTGACGTATTTTTCGGTGCAAAGCGGCCCACATTTGGATCCCGTTTTGCCCCGAAATATCATTTTTGCCTTTGTCTCCAAATTGGACTCAAGGACAGGCATTTCTAGCTGATTGATATTTTTTGGATCTAATGGTGATATTTGTTTCAGCAACCGGAGTACTGCCTGCAATCCCCGCTGAAGCCAGAGCTACAATTGGAGCCGAAAACCCAGACAAATGTACCTTGCCAACTTGCAGTTCTATTATTATTTACTTTGACTTAGTTATAACTGTTGTACATGCTTAAACCTAGGGCCGTTTGACTTACTTACCTTTCGATTAATAGTCGGGTGCCAACACCGTACGCGGGGTTGTGTAAGGTCAACTAGAAATGGATATCGTGACATTTACATTCTCGTACTTGCCATATCAAGTAGATTATACCCAGGACACCTGACACAGATCATGATACAGAATCTTCCTCAGATATTTATGGTGATTCTGTGTAGGATGTAGGATTGACATAGACATTATATTTTAGTTCATAATATGACTCACTGCATTAGATATGATCTTACGTGACATGGACATGAGGCATCGTGGACATGGGACGTATGATTACATTGGGTGGGGAGAGACACACAAGCTACAGGATGATTATATATATATAGGCCATATCATAGTAAATTACATAGCATAGTATAACTGCTACCGCCTCCCAGACACAGAGCTTGTAGTGGTATCAGCCTAAGTTCTAGTGATGCTCTCAACTTGCATTTCACATAGATGGATTTATAGTTGACCCTGTTGTTTCATTATTTGCTGTACTGCATTTATTTTGGCTTGAGCTTTCTTGTACCTTGCTATGTCCCCTGAGGACCTGGATCCGGATTATGTCCCCAGGTTTAGCAGACGAGGTTTATCCAGAGGTATACGGAACATGAGCACTTCTCGAAACAGTACCAGTACCTGAGGACGAGGTGATCGCTGAGGACTTCTCCTGAACATCTGCTACCCTATGCTCAGTTTAAATAGCAATTAAACTCTTTTCCTGTTTATGAGAACAATTATAACAGACTTTATATCGGTTTGTTCCCTGAATTACTTTGCTGAGACTGGATGTTTAATTTACTTTCCTTATTGCTGTTGATCTTATTATCTTTTGTGTGGATCCATTAAATTGGGTTTGTCCATCGGTGCGTGCTGCTGGCCATTGCCGCACATCCAGTCCCTCGATATTTTGGGACTGGGGCATAACAGTCTCTAGCGGCAAATTCCTAGGTTTCATCATAAATTCGAAGGGTATCCATGTGGAACCTGACAAGACTAAAGCAATCCTTGAAATGCACCCACCTAAGAACCTCAGAGAACTTTATGACCTTCAAGAAAGACTGGCCTACATCAGGAGGTTCATATCAAACCTCTCTGGACGTTGTTAGTCGTTCACTCAGATTATGAAGAGGGAGTCTCCTTTTTCTGGAACGAAGAATGCCAATGTGCTTTCTATCTCATCAAGGAGTACCTTATGAATCTCTCAGTATTGGCGGCCCCCGTAGTAGGAAGACCCTTCCTGCTACATGTGCGAGCAATGGATCACTCCATCGGCGCTCTGCTAGCCCAGACAAGCGACACAAGTCACGAGTAGGCCATCTACTATCTCAGTAGGATGATGGCCGGCGCAGAGCATAGGTATAACCCCATCGAGAAGGAGTGCCTTGCTCTAGTCTTCACCATCCAGAAGACCCAAAATTATGTGGCAAGGCAAACCATCCACGTGATCTCACGAGTTAATCCCCTCAGGGTCCTCATGACGAAACCTAGAGTGCTCAACTCTCGCCTAGCCACATGGGCAATACGGTTGTCACCATATGACATAGTATTCGTCCCACATGAGGAGGTCAAAGGTCAGGCATTGGCAGATTTCCTTGTAACCCACCTGGTACTGGAAACCTTGAAGCTCTACGAGAAGATCCCAGACGAGGTCGCAGACTCAAACAT
Source organism: Iris macrosiphon (assembly GCA_036927795.1). NCBI lineage: Eukaryota > Viridiplantae > Streptophyta > Magnoliopsida > Asparagales > Iridaceae > Iris > Iris macrosiphon. Next base: position 126,192,171 of record JAYESA010000015.1, read on the forward strand.
GACTACGAGCATAGAAGCCGTTTGGGGAATGTTCTTCGACGGTGCTTCAAGAAGAGGACCCAAAGGCGATATTGTCGCTGGCGTCGGGATAATACTGATCTTCCCACACTATCTGGTTATTAACCGTACCTATTCTCTTACTAAACCATTCTACAATAATGTGGCAGAGTATAACGCCCTCGTTATTGTGCTCTAACCGCCAAACAAGTAGGAGTGGACTACCTAGAAGCCTACGACAATTCCAAGATGATAGTCAATCAAGTCCGAGGCAAGTACGAAGTCCAGAATGAAGACCTACTCCCCTACCACCAAGCCATGATTGGAATAATTTTTACTTTTGAGGGGTTCTTCATAGAGCACATCCCTCGACTGTAAAATATTGAGGCTGACGCCCTGGCCGGCCTTGCAGCCTCTCTAGCTGTTCCGGTCAATACTCATGAACTGATCACCGTGATCGATCAGGAGCTGGTCTGCCCGAAGAACAACCTTTGTCTATGCCTAAACTACTCAGTAGAGATAAGCACCGACTTCCATGACTGGAGACTCTCATTCATCGACTACGCAGTCTATAAAATTCTCTCCGAGAACCCAAAGGAAGCCACTTCCATCAGAAGATGTCCCCTCTGGTTCTATTATGATACATCTACTAAAATATTGTATCGCCACTCCTATGACGGTCTTCTGCTACGATGCCTATTGAATGAAGAAGCGAAGCAGGCTCTCCGCGAGATCTACGATTAGGTTTGCGGTGCCCATCAACCAAGGCCCAAGCTACAGGACCGTCTCCGGAGAATGGGTTACTATTGGCCGACAATGGCAGCAGACGCTGTTGACTACATAAGGAAGTGCCAAGCGTTCCAAATCCACATAGACTTCATCCACCAACCCTCAGAGTTTCTACACCCGACTATTGTGTCCTGGCCATTCGAAGCCTGGGACATGGATATCATGGGTCGATTAGTTTGTCTTCGTCTAAGGGGCATCGATTTATCCTCGCCATTACCGACTACTTCTCCAAGTGGGTGAAAGTCGTACCACTCGCTGAAGTCAAGACATCAAACGTGATCAGCTTCGTTAAGCATCACATCATATACCGCTTCAGCTTACCGCAAAGGATTATCCATGACAATGGTCTAAAGTTTGTAAGTCATACTTTTTATCGATTCTGTGACAAGAACCAAATTTAGAATGTAGCCTCGACTTCCTACAACCCAGCAGCAAATGGTCTGGCAGAAGCCTTCAACAAAACTATTATAAAGCTTTTTAAAAAGTTTGTGTCATCCAACAAATGCGACTGAAATGAGAAGCTGGATGAATGTATCTGGGCCTACCGTACAACGGCCTGGACGCCAACTAGTAGCACGCCATTCTTCTTGGTCTCCGGGAGTAAAGCAGTCCTCCCCCTCGTAGTCTAAATTACCTCGCTCTGAGTAGATCTCTCCAATCAGCTAATTGTCGACGACAATCACCACCGACCGCTACAAGAGTTAGAAGCACTCGACGAGAAACGTCTCTTAGCTTAACAGCATATTGAGTTGTATCAAGCGCGTCTCTCGGGATCCTTCAACAAACGGATGAAGAAGATGACTTACCAAGTGGGTGACCTCATCCTGATAGTAAGAAGTTCAATGTTTATGACCCACAAGACGACCGGCAAGTTCCAAACTAAATGGGAAGGTCTGTTTGTCATAGAATCAGTATTCTCCAACGGTGCCTACTGTAAAACTCCCTTCCTAGAAAATCATATATACCCTTTTTATTTATTAATTATTAATTAAATTATAGTAATTAGGTCTAAATAGGAGAAATAGATTTTTTATAATTTTTATGTTAGGTGTTCGGGCACTTAGATGACTTATGGGACCATCAGGAATTTTTAGGAATTTATTCCATGTAGGAGACCCCTTGAGCTGTTGCTAGCCTAACGATGTGCCTTACCCTAATATATAATTTTTATGAGTATATATATATATATATGTATATACAAATATATATATATGTATATATATTTTAAGAAAGAAAGAAAGGAAAAAGAGTTATTTAATAAAAAGTATTAATTAATAATAATAATATTAATAATAGTAATAACTACTATTCCTAAGTACCTTTGCCTAAACACTTTGGCAATTCTCTTCCAGCGCTGGCTTCAGCAACATTGCTGAAGATATGACCCGCCCACTTAAGACCCCCTTTGACCCCTTCAGCCCTTTGTTCACCCCACGGCCGAACCCCTTAATCCACCCTCTCTCTCTCTCTTAATAAAATATACAGATATATATAATAGCTCTCTAAAACCCTAACCTAAAACTCCAGACTTTCTCTTCCCATCTAGAGCCGTCACCGCAGCCAGAGAAGCCTCCCCAAGCCATCCAACCATCCCGTCGACGCCGACATCGCGAACTGCAGTCTCCCACTCGAGGTACCTTCGCTCCGACGTGATTTTCCGTCGACTCGCTCGACCAAACGCCGTTCCGTTTTCATAGGTATGATCTTTCTTTAACCCTCTCTAATACTTGTTTTATAGTCAACCTCGGATAACGCGTGCCCCTAGGTGCAAAATAGCGTCCAAGTCAGCGCGAGCAGACAGAATTCTGCAATCGCAGAAACTTGCGATGACCACCCATATTGTCGAGTTCGTATCTCCCATCACAGGGATCCGAATTCGATGATTCTTTTTTATACTTGTAGATTACATGACCTAGTTTATTTTTTGTATAATAACTTTGTGCTATTAATAGCTGTGGACAAAATTGTATTCGTCACAAAACTGTGCGCACCCACTTTTTCCGGTTTTCTAAAAGTTGGAGATCGGAGCGCGCCCCGCCAAATGGGACCGCCCCGCCGTGTGCCAAGTGTACCGAATGGTGCACGCAGCACAATCGGACACGTGAAAATTCGTGGGGACTGACTTGGACGCGTGTGCGCGCCGGAATCAGGCCGTATCCGCGAACACGTTCCGTGTCGCCACTTTTGTGGAACTCGCACGTATTTTGTGCACGATTGTCAGATTATGACGAAACTTGTGCCACTGGACTCGTGGTAACACGCTGGTCCTATGACCCAATTTTCACGCATTTCTGAGACGGTTGACCAGATCGCCAATTGGCGGGCCCCACAGTTGACTTTTTGGACCAAATTATGTTCGGCTCATCGGAATCCAAATTTGGACATACCATTGGGATCGTATTGATATTTAGAGTTGTTTGACCCATAGTTTGTCCCATTTAGAGACTGTTACCCTCGGCACACTTTTCGGTGCGAAGTGGCCCACATGTGGACCCGCTTTGGCCCGAAAATGACCTTTTTACCCCTGTATCCAAATTAGATTTAAGGACAGGCATTTTTAGCTATTTGACATCTCCTGAGACTGTTGGTGATATTTATTACAGCTTTCGGAGTAGTACCTACCGGATCCACCGATATCAGGACGACAGTTGATATTCAAACATCAGGCAAGTGTACCTTGCCATCTCTGCAGTATTGTTACCTATTTTTCTTACTTCATATATTTACTGTGCATGCTTAACCTAGGACCGTTTGACATACTTAGCGTCCGATTATCAGTCGGGTGCCCACATCGTACGCGGTGTTGGGTAATGTCATTTAGATATGGACATACGTGACACCTTATATTCTCGTACTTGTCTTACCAAGTACACTTTGACCCAGGACACAGGACACTGATCATGAGACAGGAACTTCCCGAGATATTCGTGGTGATTCTGTATAGGATACAGGACTTGACCTAGATTCTATATTCTATATACATTATGACTTGTGCATTAGATATGATTCCGCTGACATGGACGTGAGACGTTATGTTCATGATTTACGTGGTTACATGGGGTGGAGAGAGACACACATGCTACAGGCTGATTATATATACATAAATCATAGTAAACACATAGTAAAATACATAGTTATTGCTGCTACCGGCTCCCAGACACAGAGCTTGTAGTAGTTTCAGCCTGAGTTCTAGTGCTGCTCTCATCTTGCATATCACTTAGCTGGTTATTTAGTATTCCCTTATTGTTCCATCTATTGCTGGAGAGACCCACAGGCTACAGGTTGATTATGTTATGCCGGCTACTCAGTCTCCCGCTGAGCTAGACCACCTCATGATATCACTGCTACCGGCTCCCCTTCACAGAGCTTGTAGTTGTTCAACCTGAGTACTATTGATATTCTCTCTTGCATTTTACACAGATGTTTACATGCTTACCCTGCTTATTTCATTATTCTGCTGCACTGTTTATATGTTGGCTTGTATATTTTCTGTACCTTGTTATGTCCCCTGAGGACCTGGATCCGGATTTTGTCCCCAGATTTTGCAGACGAGGTTTATCCCGAGGTATACGGGACCGCAGCAGGAAGAACCAATCCAGGAGCTGTACCGCCATCTGAGGGCGAGGTGTTAGCTGAAGACTTCTCTTGAGCTTCCATGTTCATGCTCAGCTTTTATTATTTATTTCAGTCTTTTATATTTTGGTCTGTTGAACCATTGTACTAGACATTATCGGATTGTTCTCCGAAGTACTTGTTGAGACTAGCTGATGATTTATATTCCTTATTTATTCTGTGGATCATATTTTTATCTTGTGTGGATGAGATTAGTGGTGCCATGATTGTCGTAGACTTGTTTTACAGCTTAAGTATGCCCTGATGGATCCATTATATTGGGTTGGTCCATCGGTGCGTACTGCTGGCCATTGCCACGCGTCCGGTCCCACGATATTTTGGGACTGGGGCGTGACACCTACCGACTGGCAAAAACCAATGACGACTTGCTCATGATGCCCATCAACGACAAGTTTCTAAAAAATTACTACGTGTAAGGTTAGGTCGGCACTTCCCTATCCACATCAAAGACAACCAAGATGTACAGTATTTACAATTGGTTCTTTTTTCCCAACAAGTGCCTATGTACGACCTTACCCTTCCTATAAAAATTATTATAGAATCCATTATCGGTATTCATGAGTCCTGGATACTCAACGGATAATGGATCCTCAAAAGATTCCAACGGAGCAGTCCTTAGGTCCACTTATACACTCCCGCAGTGACCACTCAAACCAATCTTGTTAGGCGCTAGCCATGTTCATATTACCTCTGAGCTATCGTCCTGACGATCTTCCTAACAGAGCAACCCTAAGGTCTATCTACATTTTCAGATAGACCACAATCAGCAAATCACTAATTAGTAAATTTTTTGGACATTGGTTTTTGTCCATATTACCTCTGCACTATCATCATAACATTTTTCCCCGGCCGTGTTTGCCATGTCCATATTACCTCTGAGCAAAACTTTCAGGTTTGGCAATCGATCATCACGTCCATATTACCTCTAATATCGGTTATTATCTAAACTTATCACCCGTACTTAACCCTAAGTACGATAGTGGTGTTAAGTCCAGAAAACATTCCACGTCCATATTATCTCTGGCAGGGAATATCTCGAACCTATTACTTGTACTCAGGTGAGCAAGAAGTAATGGGTCCACAAAATCTATCACGTTCATATTACCTCTGATAGAGTTTCATTTTAAACTTATTGCTTGAACTCTAGTGCACAAGAAGTAATAAGTCCACCAAAGATCCTTCAGCGGGATGTCCTCAATGGAAGAAAATAGCCACGTCTATATTACCTCTGGCTCATTTTTTTTCTTCTACCAAAAATACCGGGATCATACCTAACCTCTCAATATGACTATCTATCGGCTCATGTCTACATCACCTCTGAGCTATCATCCTCACATCCTCCCAGTAGGGTTTTTAATGTCCTTCGTACCCATGAGCAAACTTTCCAGGATCGACTATCGATTATCATGTCCACAGTACCTCTGATATCGATCGTTATCTAAACTTATCACTTGTACTTAAATTTAAGTGCGCCAATGGTTTTAAGTCCACCAAACTTGCCATGTCCATATCACCTCTGGCAAGACCGATTTCGAACTTATTACTTACACTCTCGTGCGCAAGAAGTAATAAGTCCACCCAAAGGTCCCCCATCGGATATTCCTAAGGAGCCCCCCTGAGGCTCAGTGGTTAGATTCTAGTCCATCCGCCATGGGCCCATCATTACATTCAGGTCCGATAGAGGCAGGTGACATTCGAAGGAAGAAAAAGTTATCGCCATCCCGGGGAAGGTAAAAGACCAGTTCTCCCTAATCGTCCCTATTTCAGATTGGAAAGGCTCTAGCGCGTCACCGAATAGGAAGTACGACTTCTTGAAAAAACACTTTTCGTCCTTAGCAGGGATCTCCTCCGAGTTAATTTGACTCAATAGGAAAGAGGGGGTCTGCTCGATGATCTTTTGTTGTCGCTCGAGCGACAGATCCTTGTCAACTTATTTTTGGATAGCTGCAGCAAGGTCCCCGAGATTCATGTTCAAGGGCAGCGAGCGGTGCCCAAGGACCAGTTCGCCAGAAAGAGTGGTGGGCAAAGTCACAACAGAAACCACAAAGGCGTCAAATCAGAGTTAAGTATTCTAAAGCTATGTGAATATGCTGCCACGCCAAAACATGCGGCCTAGGAATGCATGCGGCCGAGTTAGCCAAGGAAGCCATGCGACCGAGTCAGTCATGCGGCCGAAGAAGCCATGCCACCTAGGAACCCATGCGACTAAGTCAGCCATGCGACCTAGGCACGCATACGGTCGAGTCAGCCATGCAGCAGTGAATAGTTGGCATATAGACACATCCACGTGTTCAACAGAGCACATGTGTCTATGTGTTCAAAAATCCAAAAATCTACCCTTGATCGGTAGCTGAACGTCGACGGGGGACGAAGTGTCCACCGCAGCAGCACGACCCTTTTCCTTAGCCCCTTGCCTTTAGGGGCCTTCTTGGCAGCAGCAGCAGAGGAGGAGAACTTAGGAGCCATGGAAACAACAAGAAAAAAAATAGATAGAAGAAAGAAAAAGACTTCTCTTTCTCTCTCTATCTATCTCTTCCCCCCTATATATAGGGGGGATTATGCGACAATAGATGACGACATTGACTATTCGAATCTAACCCGACTCGATCCACGAAGCGATAATGGTTGGTGGTGACTCCTCGTTAGTTGAGTTGGTTTAACCACTGACGGCGTAGAATCTCAAGAGATATACGCAAAAATCAAAGCCAAATCTCCTTATTAATGAGCGGACAGCCTGTTAGAGATAAATATGCAACCATGAGACTCTGCGGCATGCCCTGCGTATACGGCTAATAGCGCTCGGCCATGCTTCTTTTAAAGTATTTCAAACTTTTTATTTTGGAAACTGTAAATGGGGTCTTGTAGAAGCATGAAAAAATATACAGGCCGCATAAAGGCCATGCCCCCTCAAAGGAACAACCAAGCCGCAGAGAAGGAACATGAAGTCCGAACAAAATGAGCCGCAGAGAAGGCACATGCGGCCTAAAATAACCAAGCCGCAGAGAAGCTACATGTGCCCTGGTCAAACCAAAGACCAAGAAGCCGCATAATATATTCTATGCGGCCTGAACGACCGCAGAGCAGGGAGGCCACATAAAAAACTCCTGACACAGTAGTTGATGACTGTCAGACTCTAACACACCATTTATGACACCGATGCTTCGAGATTCGTAAAAGATGACAGCTCAAGAAAAGACAGACACAAAGCCACATCAGTGCATTAATGACCTCGTCAGATGTGCCATGCCACGTGTTCTCTCATATGTTGTTACTCCCTATGCGGCCTCGTTACCATGCGGCTTAAGTGTCTAATAGACCAAAGCCCGACGAAAGCTTGCATGCGGCCACAGCGTTATGCGGCCAAAGTGTCCATTCGACCAAGGCCAGATGAGAGTTTGCATGCGGCCATAACATCATTCAGCCAAAGTGTCCATTCGACCAAGGTCGGACGAGAGTTTGCATGCGACCTCGTCAAAATACAGCCAGAGATTCCAGAAGACTAAGGCCAAATTAGAGCATGAATGCGGCCAAGATGTTATTAGGCTCTCGAATCATATGATTTTTCTGTTACAACCGAAGATGATTTCTCGCACAGTTAGTGCTGACTAAGTGTCCAGTTGACCAAGTCACGCACGCAAAAAACCCGAGATCTCTTTAATAACATATCCTAACTGAGACCATATGGCAGCCTTTCCGCAACATTCGAGTGCAGTTACAATTGTATTCTGTTGAAGGAGTCCTATGCGACCGTCAAACAGAGACATGTGCCCCCACCAAACAGAGCCATATGTGGCATCGATAGTCTGTCAGCACGACGACTATAAATAGAAAGGATAGCATACCCTAAACCCCTCCCCCCTCGGCCAGATACATACGTGCACAAAAGCTTATGAGAGAGAAGAAGGGAAAGCATCATCATTCCTTTATCAGACCGTCAACGGAGTAAAGGAGCTGCCACAGCGTTCTTTGTCCATTGTCACTACCGGGATTAAAATATTGTACTTAAATTTTTTGTCTAGGATCTCTTTGTACTTCTTTGTTTGTTATTTCAACGTCCAAAACTTGCGATGGCGAATAACGTGGTAGACTTCGGTCAGCTGGGACTGCATGCTGACTTGACTTACGTGGAGGAGCCTGTCCAAATATTGGATAGGAAAGAGAAGGTGTTGAGAAGTTAAGATGTTACTTTGATTCGCGTGCTTTGGCGCAACCATTTTGTCAAAGAGTCGACATGGGAGCTCAAAGCAGAGATGAAGGAAAAGTTTCCTTCGCTATTGGTTAGTGGAGGTATGGTTTTTTTTAAGTTTTAAGGACAAAATTTTTTGTTAGTGTGTTAATATGTAGTGCCATGACCCCGTTGCAGAGCACGGAGTGGGCTAGCGGCCAAATGGCCAAGTCGAAATCAGAGAATAGGGAAACTTTGTCGGTATCTAATTAATCAGGACAAATAAACGGGGTGCTTTTCCTCATTATGGAATGAAAATTCTTAGAAGTTGCGTCCAAGATGCTGTGCATGGTGACTTGGGGAGTGAACTTTATATAAGGGTCTAAGCCACAAGACCCGTGCGCTGTTGGTTTTCGATATATTTTTTTGCAGTTGGTTTTATGATTGCATTTTGGTGATTGATTTCGATGAATGGTTTTCATTGTAGGATTTCACTGTCTCACATTTCATATCGAATTACTAAGAGAAAGAGAAGGAGGAAAGATCTCTCTCTCATAATTTACCAATTAGTGAGTGACTTCGATCCTTTGATGAATCCTTTAGTCATTGTGCCTAACAAAATAATCAATGATACCTAAAAAAGAAACCAGAAAGATAAAGCAAGATAAATAATCACATTATAATGAAATGGAATATTGTAGTCTAATGATTATGTGGCAAAGATCCTGGACTGGGCGGTAAGTATGGTGGGTTGTGGCTAAGGTAAACAATAAGAATGTGGCATACTATATCAAGTTTTATGTACTTTTATGTATTCTTCTATTAGTTAGTTGCATTGCATGCATGTTCATAGTCAAACTTGTGCATACGGGATAGGTTCCTCGAGGCGGTGCACAGGGGCCATGGGACTGCTTCGACTAAGGGGGAACATGGGTGCTAAAGTACTTGCATTAAAAATTTAGGACCTTTAGTGTGGCTAGCTCCCTGTACTGAACGGGTTGCTGAAATTCTAAGATAGTCGTGATGGCTTGGCCAGTGACCTTCATATAGATATGGTGCATACTAACAATATTTTGTGCAGTAGAGTAAATTATTATTCATACAAGGATGGCTGAATGACCATGGGTAAGAATCACCGAATATGGTGACAAACATATATTTTTCTTATGTACTTATAATATGAATTGTTAATCGAACTTAAGGCAATATATCAAGATAACAATAATAACTGTTGCTTTTACATATCTACTTAGTGTTGGCTTTTTAGGTGAGATTGATTGCGGCCGCTCACCAGTACATGTTGAGTACTGACCCACATTTGTGGGCATCCTCAGGTGCTGAGAATTTAGCTGCTACTCGTGAACGTTGAAGGTTTGGGTCCGACTCTTTAGAAGCCTTGCACTTGAAACTTTCAAGTGGAGAAGAAGACTTCAGCTAAAGGTGCTTGCAAGTTTCATTATTTAATAAGAGATATGATGTATGGAGCAACGTTGTATCTCATTTCAATATTTTTGCAAGTTGTAAGCCAAGTATGTCATTTCATCTCAGCCGTTTAAGGGTCTTATGTTTCATTTCAAGAATTATTAATAAAGAGCTATTTCCATTTCAATGTGTATTCAATTTCTGTGTGAATGTTGCAAAACTCTCTATTCAAATATATGTTTATAAAATGAGCACGAACACGTCTTATACAGGCGTAACCCCAGGCTTATACGGCATCACACCCAGCAAGGAGATTCAGCTCTACAGAACCAAAGTGTGGGAAGCCCAAGCAAGAACGTTCGGTTCTGCGGAACTGGGGGGTGACATTTCTCAAAGTCTGAAATATAATACAAGCCAATGCACACGAATTAAGTTATGATTTCTATTGATCCCATTTATTGAAATTTATGCATATTTTCTTCCATACATACAATGTCATTACCCGCCACTAGTTACAACACATATATTGGCTTCTCTTTATTCCCGCATACAAAGTATCCTTCACATATTATCTTATTGTATAAAGCATCAAATTTATTTATTATGTTCATCAATATCATTAAAAATCAATGACTAACCCATGTCATTGTAACATATTTAGACTTATTGTATAGAACATCCAGTGGAACATCATGGAGTATGAAGGAACTTTCCATCACAAAGTAACTTTAGAATCAAATTGAATCGAATGAAAGTCCAAAGAAATTAACAGCGCTCTGATATCATTATGTCATGACTTGGTTCCAGAAACTAAAAAGTTGTCACTAAACGTGATGTTGTACAAGTCTAAATGTGTGTATATATATATATCGCTTTATTGATAATTATAGCGGAATACAAAGTTCTCAACTGAAAATTGCCAACTTAGCTTACATTAGAACTTGCTGAATAGGATTATATCAAATACAAAAGATTTATAGTGTTTCATAGATTATGCCCTTTATAACGAAAAATTACATCTCTTGCAAGAAAACGTCCAACTCGTCCAATAAATTCTCTGATGCCTCAAAACTGCCCAAGCTACTCTCCACACCTGTAGAACTTGGGTAGGTCAGCACATTAAAATGTACTGTGTGTGACACTAAAAAATCAGCATAGCAGTCATGTGATAGGAACATTATTAATATCAATCTTTATTATTCTAGTCATAGGGTCAATTAACAATTCATATCCAAAAGTAATGTAAAACATATATGTCGTCATCATTTGGTGATTCTTACCCACGATGATTTTGCATTCCCTGTAAACAAGTATTAACTTACTATGCCTACATAAGACATCTTTAGCATACTCTTCCATGAATAAGACATCATTAACATATAGCATGTCGATATGAAGGTCATTGGCCACAAGCTATCCACACTATTATGGTAAGATGACGATCCTTCCAGTACATGCAGTGAGCCCTACTGAAGGCCTCGAATTAACTGTGCCAGTACATCAACACAATATTCGTGTCCCCCCTAGGCCAAATTGGTTCCGTGGACCTGGAGTACCATTTATGAAAATAAAACCTTGTGCAAAAGTTTTCCATGATCATACATGCATATGCAACTTTAGCTATAAAATGAATATATCAATCAAGATACATAAAACTTAAATAAATATGCCAACATTCTCATTTGTATTACCATATATCCTCGAGCTGTAGATCGTATTACTTATTGCCCAATCTAAGGACCTTGATGTCCAATCTAGGGACTTTACCTCTTACTGCCAAATTTAGCGACTTAAACTCTTACCGCCCTTAGGGACTTACCATAAATGATGACTCAACGATCCCAAACTTTTGTTAACGATGCAACATATAACTAGCATTCTTTTACAATAGATTAATAACAATGTGCTTAATTATCTTTCTTTATCTTTTATGATTCTCACTATGTATCATTTAGTAATAACACACGCAAACATAAACATAATTATTTTATTAAGCATGAAGATAAAGGCCACCCACCTTTATTTGAAATAACTTTTCGTCTGGATCATATATATTTATGAATAATCCCTCCATATAAATAAAATACAACTAGGCCCTTCGAGCCAACAATCTATCATAATGCACCGTGTAGAACAAGATATTACAGATGTAATGGCATAAGGATTTACAAACAATATTTACTATGATTTGACATAAATAGTTTTGTCTACCACGAAATCAGAGTTTTAAATATCATAGTTTTTCTTGCGAAGTGGAGCGAAAGTAAAAAAATTTCCATTTTTACTTCATATGTTTGGTTGGTGGACCACTTTCTCCCCACTTTAACAAAAGAATGATTTAATATTCATGTCACTTCAAAAAAGGTTACACTATTTCACTCACTTCAGCAACCAATTAAACACAAAACTTTAGGATTTTTCAGTTCTAATATCTACTTCTTCAAAGCACAAAAACGAAGGATATTCCAGTTCGCTCCACTTCACTGCAATGCATACGGAAAATATCGATATCCAGATTTTTTTACTTCGCTCCACTTCGCCGAACCAAACAAGCCCTTAATGCACATGATATATAAGAAGATACTTTCCACGAAGACTCCTAACCCGACTAGAAACAAGAAAACTTTATTAAATAATTATAAGATCCTCCTTAGAAGCTTAAGAGAAGGAAAACTATAATTGTCAAGAAAGTTTTTACAATATCCATGATTTTTTAAAGTGGGTTATCAAAATTATCCTTAATTTATAAAGAAATCTATAAATTTTATTTTGAAAATTGTAATAAATTAAGAATTTTTTTGGTAACCCACTTTAAAAATTCGTGGACATTGTAAAATCTTCGCAACAATTGCAATTCCCAAGAGTAGATTCATTTTAGAGAAATTTTGAGTTACTCCTTACTTTATTTACTCATATTCAGGGTGTACCCCACATTATTTTCGTAATGTACAAGATCCTCCACTTTTGACGAAAATCGTCTCTTCCTAACGGTCAACTATTTTGGCCCATTTTTTGGATGAAAATACTCCCGTCTTTTTTTTCCTCATTGTCATAGGCCCCCACTCCCCACACCCCTCCCCGCCACCGCCATCTCCCTCCCCGCGCCCCCGTCGGGTTAGCCCCCCCCTCCGTCCCCCCACCTCCCCACGGCCTCCCTGAGCCCCCACCAGCATTGGCGGAACAAACCCCCCTCCACCTCGCCCCCCACCCCCCTCGGCCTCCCTACGACCCCGCCGGCCAGATCCGTGCCCCCCTCTCCACCTCGCACCCTCGGCCAGATCCGTGCCCCCCTCTCTGCACCTTGCTACCCCCGTCCAAATTCGTGCCCCCCTTCCCGCTTGCTGGGGTGGTCATGTGTTGTGGCCAGGGCGACACGGAAGGCCGGGTCGCAGGCACGCGGTGGCCTGTTCGTGCGGGCGCTGCCCCGGCGCTGAGGCACCTTGGTGGCGCATGTGGGGGCACAGATCTGGCTGTGGGGGGGGAGGTAAATGTCATGCCCCGGTCCCAAAATACGTAGAACTAGGAATACGTAAGCATGCCAGATGTATGTATATGGAGACTCCAATATATGAAAACCATAACACATACGTACACTGTATTATGAACAATAATTCACAAGTGGTATATATTTGTCACAAATCACAGGGCATAACTAAATCTCATCCATAAAATTATAAAGAAATAAATGATCAAATATGTCAATGAACCAAATATGAACTAGTCGAGAAGAACTAATAGTTGGATGGAGACAAATCCACTACCAAACTAGAATATAAAAGTGAACATAATAATTACATCATCTAATGATCAGAGAGGCTCGAAGGAAAGACCTCCTCGAAAGAGAATAAAGTAGAAAGTCTTGATCCGTGCTCCTGCGAATAGTCATAATCGTCTACACCTAGAAAGGGACCAGATCCTCATAGGGACGTAACAAGATACATAGAAGCATACCAATAAGGTACTGAAAATAAACATCCAAAGGGTCGTCTAACCGCCTATGTGAATGCACTTTGAGAACAACTTTCCAACACGTGGGCTATCTGGCTAAAATGGGATTGGCATGATTCTCTTGGAGAATCAGGGGCCTAAAAAGCTTAACATCTTTTGAACGTCAGAGGCCGCCTGTAGATAATATAGGGGTCATCAGACCACGCATCTCCGGCGAAGCGTGCGGGTTACATAAAGAAAGTGCAAAGGAGCCCAAACGCCTTACTTGTTGTTCTCTCCACCCATGCTCTATTCATGCCATATCCATGACATGATGACATCTCTAATAACTGCCAAGGTTCTAATTATGCAAATTCTATCTGCAGTTATCCCTATCCGTCGCACGTCCCATACATACCGGTGGCAAGCCGAATACGCAAGTTCGTGTCTTACATGAGACTCACACTCGTGTAACAACTGTGTCATGGCCAATAAAACATAGGAATGCCTCATGATAATGGGGTGGTCTCATAAAACTATGTCAACATACGTAATATATAATAAAGACAAAATATGACGCCACCGTCGTTGCACCCAAGTTATTCTTGGACTTGCAATTTATATAGCAGTTAAAATATATGAACTAAATAACAGAAATAAAATGTATGCACCATATTGAATATAAATCATAGTACAATGACAAGATATACTTGCCTGGCAAGAAAGCTGCGTAGTGTAAGCGTCCAGGTGTCAAGTACAGAGGATCAAAAACTATGGCATCCAATTGAACGTCTCCGGATGCTGAATAAACATCACAAAAGTCTCTGAAATCAGCGAGATAGCTAGAAAACACTACCCTTTCGTCCAATTTGGACACAGGGGCAAAACAGTAATTTTAGGTCATAGCGTGTTCACATGTGGACACAGAGGCAAAACACTTTGCACCAAAATATGTGCCAGAGATAAAGGTCTCTAAATGGGACAAATTATAGATCAAAAAATTCTAAACGATGATACAAACTCAACGTTATATACAATTATGGATTCCGGTGAGTCGATCACAAATTCGTCCTTCAAGTCAAACCGTGGGGCCCGCGAATAGGCGGCTCGGTCAACTGTCTCAGAATCATATGAAACTTGGGTCACAGGACCAGCGTGATACCACGAATCTAATGGAACAAGTTTTGTTATATTTTGACGAACGTACACAAAGTGGGGTGATAGTTTGTAAAAGTCACGATATTGAAATTTTTTACGGATACGGTTTGATTTTGACGCGCACACACATCCGAATCAACTTTCGCGAAAGTCCACACTTCAGGATATACCATACACGCCTTTCGGTGTAATTGGTACGCGATAAGTTGGTCCCGTTTGGCGGAGTGCACTCCGTATCACAAAAATTTAGTTTTAAAACTGCCAAGTTTTTGCTCGTTTTGGAGGCCGAATAATTTAACAAATAAAATATTTTAATAAAATCTAAAAGAACAGTTAAATTCTCGGTTATATTGAGAAAAAAATCTTTTAATTAGATTTTGAAAATATTAAACAGGTTGGTGGAAAATTGGGCATGAACATGGGGGTTTGGATCGAATTTCTGGACTGTTCTTGGTCAATTTTTCGGCCATTTTTCGGTCGATTTTTCGACCAATCCAGTGCACGAAAACTCGTCCCGCTTGGAGGGAATCCTAGAGGGTTAGGTTGTGAACGTATACGGACAAACTACTCGAGAAAAGAATGAGAGATGAGTGAGATATAATACCATAAAGTAGGGGCTCGGGGCTGCGGCTGTGCGCACGGGCGGCCCGCGGCTGTGCGCACGGGCGGCCCGCGGCTGCTGCGGCGGCGGTCGCCGGCTTCGAGGGTCGGTGTTGAGGTCGGGGTGAAGGAGGAGAGGAGAGATTAGGGTTAGGGTTTAGGTTTGATAGTTATATATATATATATATATATATATATATATATATATATATATATATATAGTTCGAGAGAGAGAGAGAGAGAGAGAGAGAGGTCTGTGGGTGAGTTGAGTTTGAAGGGCTCGGGTAGGTTTTTGTTTTATTGTTATTTTCTTTTCTTTCTTTTTTTTATTTTTCTTTTCCTATTTAATAACTATATATATATATATATATATATATGATATAGATGGGATTATAAGAAAATAACTTTTCAAAATATATTTGCATATATATTTATACATATAAATGGGAATATAAAAAACAAAAATATATTTTCATATAATAAATTCTTAGAATATTTATTCTACTTTAACAAATATATATATATATATATATATATATATATATATATATATATATATATAACCAATTTTTAAAAATATATTTGCACCCAAAATAACATCTAGGAGATTTATAATATTTTAACACGAGATAAATTGTAGTAAAAATAACTTTGGAGAAATAAATTTAAATAAGTATCTTTTTATAATTAAATAATCAAGAAATTCATTTTCTAAGAGAATACTTTAAAAATTGATCATTTAAATGAAGAGAAAATAAAATACAAAATAAAGTTATGGGGGTTTCTGTCATGGGTAGGATTAGGATTCTAAAAGAATGAGGTAATGGCAGCTAATATGCAAATCTACAAAAAGAGAAAATGCCTAACTTGGCATGGAGAATTATGAGTTACTAATTGTAGAAAAGTTAGAATTGAAAAATAACCATAATTAAAATATATATACAAATTATCTAAATATTTAACACAAGAATCTATGGTTGTTACACTAATGTCATACTAATGCCAAATGATCAAATTTTTGTGCCACGAAAAGATCCTAAAGATAGTGTCTCTACTTCCTATGAAGGGAGATACAGATTTTGGGGCCATCCTATATTATTAATGTCCAAACCACGGTAAAGTATCCTAATAAAATTATTGTATTTTAATTGATTTAAAAAATAATCTAAAATAAATACAAAAAAATACAAAATAGACACAAGATACCTATTTTTGGGTGAGGAGGTTTACAATCTATCCAACTTACAAGAATTTTATCATCGAAATTAAAAATAAGGCATGATTTGCTAAATCCTTCACATTCGTATATAAGACAAGTCAATCGCAATATCTTCCAAAAAAATTTAAATAACGAAATCTATTCAAATCCATCACAATCACTTCAAAATTAAAATAACCACTGTTTAAATCAAAATTCAACATATCATAATCTCTTCTCAATTTTTACATAATCAACATCCAAATCTAATTCAAATCTATGTGATATCCCACATCAAAATTTAAATTACTATTTTCTACTATCATAATCTCCTCTAGATTTTAAATAATAAACAACTCTAATCAAATCTTATTCCTATTTTTAACTTAAGAATTTCGTACTCTTCAAATTTTAAATTCAATTTCCATCATCAACATTTCAAATAGGTGATCCAACAATCAAATTTTAAGTTTTAATTCAAATTATCAAATTGTAAAATTTTGAACTCAATTCATCAATGTTCATGTTTAGAGTTCTATTTTTTTCTCAAAATTTAAATCGTTAATTCAATCTTCAATATTCAAAATTTAAATCATGTGCTCAAATTATAAATATTTGGTCTGCAATATCAAGATTTCAACATTCATTCTATAAGGCATTCTTATCTTTAAAGTTAAATTCTCATCATCTTAATCATTCTTCTAAAAATTCTCAAAATTAAATGACTTAAATCTTTCAATCTAATCTTACTTGATTACAATCTAAAAAATTTACCTCAAGTTGACAATGCAACTTCTACCCAACTTAGAATTTATCGATCTATCACATAAGGCTATATATTTAAGAAAAACTTCCTCAAATTATTTAATCGTGTTATTCAATCCTCAAACATTTTAACACCAAATATATTATATGTGATATGCCCTTAATTACAAAAAATAGTCACAAAGTAATGTTATTGGCCTATGGGGTATATCTAGTACTCTCCGTTTATCAAACTTATACCAAGCACGAACGTTCGTCTTTCTGAAATAGGGGAAGACGAAAAACAACAATAAAGAATTCAAGGAGGAGGTGATAGAATACAAGTATGGGGTTCAAGGCGATTAAAGAATTCAAAAAGAGGGTTGTCAGGGCAGTGGCAGATGAGATCCTATTTTGGTAAATTCCTATTCGCATATTCATATCAGAACAGTTATGTACCTGATATGATATGCTCTGACCTGTCTAGAGGGCAAGTATATTCATCTAACAAACTGAGTCAACTATATCTCAATCTACGTAAAGTAATCATACGAAGAGCGAACCAAGTGCACTAAGGTTGATCAGACCATAATACACTGATTCTAAATAGATAAATGTATTAGAGTGGGCCTGTCACGCCCCAGTCCCAAAATACCGAGGGACTGGACACGTGGCAATGGCCAGCAGCATGCACCGACGGACAAACCCAATTTAATGGATCCATCGGGCATACTTAAGCTGTATTACATCAAACAGGGTTTTACTATTCTCATCCACAGATATAAGAAAGCAACATAAGCAAAAGAATTATTAAACAACAACAGTCAAAGTAAATAAAATCGGAAAATAATCCGATATTAAGTCTATTTACAAGAGTTCAATTCAACAGGAATTTAAAGAGTTTATTAGCCATAAACAATGAGCATGGAATAAGCAGTTGTTCAGGAGAAGTCCTCAGCGATCACCTCGTCGTCAGGTTCAGGTACTGCTCCAAGTAGTGCCCCTGTTCCGTACACCTCAGGGTAGATCTCGTCTGCTATAACTGGAGAACAAAACCAGGTCCTCAGAGGGACGTAACAAGGTACAGAAGAATACGAGCCATAATACAGTGAATAAACATGCAAGTCAACCAAGATGTTAAACTCAAGAGTAGCATCAGAAATTTATAAGTCTAAGACAGTGGCATGTCGAAGTTGCTATCAAACAAATCTGGGTAAATAATTAAACTAGCTAAGTGATCATGCAAGTTAAGAGTTATTAATCATACTTCAGGCTGAGACTACTACAGGATCAGTGACAAGAAACCATAGCAGTATTTTTCTCGAAGGGCCAGTACAGGTGCCAAAGCTCTGTGTCAGAGACTAGGACACTTCCAGATAACAGTATATAATATATATTCAGCCTTGATATGGTAATACTCTCCCCACCCAATGTAATCTCACGTCACAGATCTCAATGTTCATGTTACGCAAGATTAGAACTAATGCAGTCAGTCCTTTATTAAGTTCTAAGAAAATAAGCTTAAATTATGAAATCTATATCCTATTATGAAACTCCTTAAAAATCAAGAAGATTCTATATCATGCTTTGTGTCAGGTGTCCTGGGTATAAAGTACTGGATAGGGCAAGTACAACAGTCACAGAAATTTAAGCAAGAGAATCAAAATGAATCAAATAACTTCATTTATGGCAAGGTACACTTGCCTGGATTTTCGGTTCCAAATGTTGCTCTGGCTTCAGCTGGATTTGCAGGTAGTACTCCGGCTGCTGAAATAAATATCACCATCAGATTCAGAAAATGTCAATCAGCTAGAATCGCCTGTCCTTGAGTCCAATTTGGAGACAAGGACAAAAACGTCATTTTCGGGTCAAGGCGGGGTCCAGATGTGGGCCGCTTTGCACCGAAAAATGCGTCAGGGTCAAAGGTCTCAAAAACAGTCAAACTTAGTGTCAACAGGTCAGGAACGATGATACGAACCCAACGGAACTTCCAGAATTGGATTCCGATGAGCCGTTCTCAAAATCGCCCGTCGAGTGGAGCTTGTGGGGCCCACGACACACGATTTTGTCAACGTTCTCAGAATTGAACCAAACTTGGCTCACAGGACCAGCGTATTGCTACGAGTCCGATGGTATAAGTTTCGTCTTGATCCGATGTGTGTACACTAAGTTACAGCAAGAATCAGAATGGGCGGATACGGGGCGATGTCCGCGGATACGCACTGATTTCGGTGTGCACGCACATCCGAATCAGCTTCTGCGAAAGCCCGCACGTCCGTACCAACGACGCTCACGTATCTGTGAAGACCGCACGCGACCAAGTCGTCCCGTTTGGCGGGGCGTACTCGATTCCGGGGTAAAACAGGGTCTGGTTTTTCCTGTTTTTGGATCGCGGTGTGCGATCACCACAGGACGCGATGCCCCGAGCGGTTTGTCCGGGCACCGAGAGGGTCATACAGGCTACGCGATACAATTTACGGAATCGAATTCCGAGCTACGAGCAAAAAGTTATGAATACCTGAACTGGGCTTGAAAATCAGGATTTCTCGTGTCCTCGTGTCGACTCGACACAGTGTCCACTGTGTCCGGGTACTGTTCTAGGGTTAGGGCTTCTCTGTGTCGGTGTCCAATCCTGTGTCCAAATTAGGACATCCGTGTCAGGCCACTGGGAGCGGGGATTCAGGCCGGCGGAGGTCGACGACGGCTCGGGGAGGTCCAGGGCGGCCGGGCGGCGAGGTCCGGAGGTGGAGATGTGGCTCAGGCGGCCGGTGGATGGACGGCCGGAGTCGGCTGCAGCTTCTGGAAGTACGGGGCAGTGGCGAGGGTTCTGCGGGCGCTCGGGGCGGCGGAGCTGGGCGGGGTTGACGGCGGGTGACCGGCGTCGGGTTGCAGGGCGGGAGTCGTGCGGCGAGGTGATGGGTGGCAGTCGCGGTGGAGCTAGGGGATCCGGTGGGGAGTTTGGGGGGATATATAGGGGAGGAAGAAGGCGGTGGGACGGCCGGTTAGGGAGGTGGAGAGGTCGTCCGGTGAGGGAGAGGAAGGGGAGGAGGCGCTGGTGCGGTGAACAGGCGGCGGCGGCCGTTTCCGGCGGCGGAGCGGAAGCTCAGGAGTCAGGCGGCTGCGGGTTGGGGGAGATGAGATAGCGGGTCGGGCGGTCGGGTTTCGGGTCGGGTCCTAGCGGATCCGGCCCGATCCGAAACTAAGGCGGGTCGGGTTAGCGGGTTAATGGGTCGGGTCTGGGTTGGACCCGGATCCGACCCGATAAGGAATTTGGTTTAATAAAATAAACCGGTTCGGTTTAAATTGGTTTGGTTTGGTTTATTTAATAAAACCTGGTTTATTTAGGGTTCAATAATTCAATTAGTATTTAGGGCTTTAAAAATCCATCCGGGGTCCAATAAATTCTCGGAAAATTACCCTATGTCTGGTTTTCTATTTTACACCATAAAATATTATTTTCATAATATTTTAATATTATTTAATAGCAGTTAAAAATCTTTTAATAATTAAAATACCTTTATTTAATTAGAGAAAATTCTCAAAAAATTACAGAAATTCCAGAAAAATGTAAAAATCCAAAAATAAAATTCTCTTGAAAATCAGGGAGATTACAGGGCCCCAATAATATATATGTCATGAACAAGCTCGATAAAAGAATAAGCATGCAAAACTAGGCTATAATAGCAGCATAAGTCGAGGTAGTCCAGAAAATATAAGTACGCTGGATTATGATGAAAGAAGGTACAAAATAATTCAAGTTCACAAAGAAGATAAGACTCGTCCGGTGTTGTGCCTCTACAGTTGCCATACTAACTCCTTGTCTAAGTCTCTAGTTGACCAAATGGGAGTATTGGCCTCTAAGTTCTACAGTCTGGATAAACATTATCGTCTTATGATAGCATATAGTTAATGTCATTCAATTATATTTCATTAATGGGTCAAAAGGATTATATGATACTAGGTTATGAGACATACTACCCAACTTATAAGAATCAACTAATATTGTAACTACCTTAAGGGAATTCTACAAAATAACCTTGTCCTTGTAAATAAAGTAGAAACTCTTGTTAGGGTATACGAGAAAAAGATCTTGGTATTTATTAATGTATCCTATTGCATTATATAGGTAATGGTCATCTTAAGTCTTAATCGTAGTGCTTATAGAACAAAGTGTTAATATTAAGAATGAAAAAGTTACTGGCCCTCAAGTGAAAGAGGGTATAACCTGTATTGAGATATGGAAACAAATTACGTAATTTGAAACTAAAGGATAATCATAAAATCATAATCTAAATGAGCAACTCAACTATCAAGTTCTAACTACTAAGCACAGAATTTTAAAATTCAAGATTAACAACTATAATCCTAGCAAACTATATATCCTAACATAAAAGGAATCACTTGGCCTACAATCAGAAGGGTTAGGTGGCACAAATTGAAAGATGAAGAAAGATTTTTAGCCATCGCATAAAAAGTAAGCACTAAGGTTTCGGAGAAACAAGATATAAAATTAAATAGAGAGACTCTTGATAATATCATAATTTTTTAAGAAAATGGTGGTATGCTAATCTCTGTGTTCGAGGTATGATCAAGGAAAATATTATATTCATTCAGTGGGTTTTAATTGGGTAAAGAGCTATGACAATTGATCTATGATAGAGGAAGGAATTAATACAAGATTGAAAAGTATATAGATAGTTGGATAAGATGGCAGGGTCGGTGACTCAGGGAGACTCAAGTATGACTCAATGATGATCATAGATTTTAGGGGACATACTAAGCAGAAGGCATGGTACCCTTGCTCTTACTAAGGTATTGGTTCATTCCTCTTGGTTTCCTAAGGTACTGTTATGCTAATATCAAGACAAGAATCTAAATTTATAGTTCTCTAATACTATCTCACTATGAAAGTTAGGTTTAGTCCTAATATTCAACCTTGGATTTCTATTGGTTCCTCAATACTAGGGTCAAACAATATGGTCAAATTTCTAACTAACCCTACTAGTGTCTATACTATCTCAAGTCATTCATAAATATCAAGGGATAATGGTCAATCAATTTATAGGTATTGGATGCTAGGGTTCATTATGTATGCTAAACTTTTAGGAGCTGCCAATATTCTAATTTGTTTTTCTTAATAGGTATGCTATTATAATTATCTCCTAACCCTAACAATAATGATTCCTATACTCTGGCAGGAGGCTATACTCAAGGTACTATTAGGGAAGTACATTAAATATGAAGAGGTGAGAAAATAAGGAAACCTATGTCAAGAGAATTAAGCAAGTACAACTTCTAAGGTCAAGGAAGGTAGGTGAGTTCAAGAATTTAGAACAAAATCAAGGAGGAAAGTCAAGTATGTAGATGAGACCTAAAATTCTAATCCTAGGTGCAGGCCCGCTCGGTACAGTAATGTAACCGAAACGGCTAACTCGACCTGCATGGACCACTACTAAAACATGTCACGCTCCAGTCCCAAAATACGTAGGACTAGAAATACGTAAGCATGCCAGCCGTATGTATATGGAGACTCCAATATATGAAAACAATAACACATACGTACGTTGTATTATGAACAATAATTCACAATTGGTATATATTTGTCACAAGTCACAGGGCATAACTAAATCTCGTCCACAAAATCATAAAAAAATAAATGATCAAATATCTCAATGAACCATATAAAATAGTCGAGAAGAACTAATAGTTGGATGGAGACAAATCCACTACCAAACTAGAATATAAAAGTAAACATAATAATTACATCATCTAATGATCAGAGAGGCTCAAAGGGAAGACCTCCTCGAAAGAGAACAAAGTAGCAAGTCCTGATCCGTGCTCCTGCGAATAGTCATAATCGTCTATACCTGGAAAGAGACCAGGTCCTCAGAGGGACTTAAAAAGATACATAGAAGCATGCTAATAAGGTACTGAAAATAAACATCCAAAGGGTCGTCTAACCGTCTATGTGAATGCACTTTGAGAATAATTTTCCAACACGTGGGCTATCTGGCTAAAATGGGATTGGCATGATTCTTTCGGATAATCAGGGGCCTAAAAAGCATGACGTCTTTGGAACGTCAGAGGCCTCATGTATATAATATAGGGGTCATCAAACCACGCATCTCCGGAGCATATGAGTTACATAAGAAAAGTGCAAATGAGCCCAAACGCCTTACTTATTATTCTCCCCATCCCATGCTCTATTCATGCCATATCCATGAAACGATGACATCTCTAATAACTGCCAAGGCTTCTAATTATGCAAATTCTATCAGCAGTTATCCCTATTCGTTTCACGTCCCATACGTACCGGTGGCCTGTCGAATACGCAAGTTCGTGTCCTACATGAGACTCACACTCGTGTAACAACGGTGTCACGGCCAATGAAACATAGGAATGTCTCATGATAATAGGGTGGTCTTATAAAACTGGGTCAACATGCATAATATATAATAAAGATAAAATACGACGCCACCGTCCCATACATACATACGTGGACAATGAAACATAGGAATGCCTCATGATAATTGGGTGGTCTCATAAAACTAGGTCAACATACATAATATATAATAAAGAAAATACAATGCCAACATCCCATACGTACCGGTGGCCTGTCGAATACGCAAGTTCGTGTCCTACATGAGACTCACACTCGTGTAACAACTGTGTCACGGCCAATGAAATATAGGAATGCCTCATGATAATGGGGTGGTCTCATAAAACTAGGTCAACATGCATAATATATAATAAAGACAAAAATACGACGCCACCGTCGTTACACCCAAGTTATTCTTGGACGCGCAGTTTATATAGAATTTAAAATATATGAACTAAATAATAGAAATAAAATGCATGCACCATATGGAATATAAATTACAGTACAATGACAAGGTATACTTGCCTGGCAAGAAAGCTGCCTAGTGTAAGCGTCCAGGTGTCAAGTACAGAGGATCAGAAACTATGGCATCTGAATGAACGTCTCCGAATGCTGAAATAAATATCACCAAAGTCTCCGAAATTAGCGAGATAGCTAGAAAATACTACCCTTTCGTCCAATTTGGACACAGGGACAAAACGATAATTTCAGGTCAAAGCGGGTTCACATGCACTTTGCACCGAAATGCATGCCAGAGGTAAAGGTCTCTAAATAGGATAAATTATAGGTCAAACAAATTTTAAATGATGATACAAACTCAACGGTATATCCAATTTTGGATTCCGGTGAGCCGATCACAAATTCGTCCTTCAAGTCAAACCGTGGGGCCCGCGAATAGGCGGCTCAATCAACTGTATAAGAATCGCGTAAAACTTGGGTCACAGGACCAGCGTGATACCACGAATCCAATGACGCAAGTTTTGTCGTATTCCGACGAGCGTACATAAAGTGGGGTGGTGGTTTGCAAAAGTTGCGTTAAGAGAACTTTTACGGATACGGGTTAATTCCGACGCGCACACACATCCGAATCAATTTCTGTGAAAGCCCACACGTCAGGATATACCATATGCGCCTTTAGGTGCAATTGGTACGCGACGAGGCAGTCCCGTTTGGCGGAACGCACTCCGTATCATAAAATTTTAGTATTAAAAATGCCAAGTATTTGCTCGTTTTTGAGGCCGGATAATTTAACAAATAAAACAAATTAATAAAAACTAAAAGAACAGTTAAATTCTCGGTTATATTGAGAAGAAAATCTTTCAATTAGATTTTAAAAATATTAAACAGGTTGGTGGCAAATTGGGCGTGAACATAGGGGTTTGGATCAAATTTTTGGATTATTCTTGGTCAGTTTTTTGGCCGTTATTCTGTCGATTTTTCGACCAATTCAGGGCACGAAAACTTGTCCCACGTGGAGGAAATCCTAGAGGGTTAGGTTGTGAACGTATACGGATAAACCGCTCTAGAAAAGAATGAGAGATGAGAGAGATATAATACCATGAAGTAGGGGCTCGGGGCTGCGGCTGTGCGCACGCGTGCGTGCGGGCGGCCCGCGGCTGCTGCGGTAGCTGTCGCCGGCGTCGGGGGCGGCGCTGAGGTCGGGGTAAAGGTGGAGAGGAGAGATTAGGGTTAGGGTTTAGGTTTGATATATATATATATATATATATATATATATATATATATATATATATATATATATATATATATATATATATATAGTTCAAGAGAGAGAGAGAGGGAGAGGGCTCTGTGGGTGAGTTGAGTTTGAAGGGCTCGGGTAGGTTTTGTTTAGGTTTTTGTTTTATTGTTATTTTCTTTTCTTTCTTTTTCTTTTATTTTTCTTTTCCTATTTAATAACTATATATATATATATATATATATATATATATATATATATATATATATAAGAAAATAACTTTTCAAAATATATTTGCATATATATTTATACATACAAATGGGAATATAAAAATACAAAAAAATATTTTCATATAATAAATTCTTAGAATATTTATTCTACTTTAACAAAACAATATATATAT
The DNA here is from genome assembly GCA_036927795.1 of Iris macrosiphon. Taxonomy (NCBI): domain Eukaryota; kingdom Viridiplantae; phylum Streptophyta; class Magnoliopsida; order Asparagales; family Iridaceae; genus Iris; species Iris macrosiphon. The sequence continues at coordinate 126,218,282 of JAYESA010000015.1, forward strand.
ATATATATATATATATATATATATATATATATATATATATATATATATATATATATATATATATATAATTTTTAATAATATATTTGCATCCAAAATAACTTCTAGAAGATTTATAATATTTTAACACCAGATAAATTGTAGCAAAAATAACTTTGGAGAAATAAATTTAAATAAGTATCTTTTATAATTAAATAATCAAGAAATTTATTTTCTAAGAGAATACTCTAAAAATTCATCATTTAAATGAAGAGAAAATAAAATACAAAAAAAAATACAAAAAAAAGTTATGGGGGTTTCGTTCATGGGTAGGATTATGATTCTAAAAGAATGAGATAATGACAGCTAATATGTAAATCTACAAAAAGAGAAAATGCTTAACTTGGCACGAAAAATTATGGGTTACTAATTGTAAAAAAGTTAGAATTGAAAAATAAACACAATTAATTATATATATAAATTATCTAAATATTTAACACAAGAATCTATGGTTGTTACACTAATGTCACACTAATGCCAAAGGATCAAATTTTTATGCCACGAAATGATCATAAAGATAGTGTCTCCTGTGTAGGCTACTTCCTATGAAGGGAGATATAGATTTTGGGGCCATCCTATATTATTAATGTCCAAACCACGGTGAAGTATCCTAATAAAATTATTGGATTTTAATTGATTTAAAAATAATCTAAAACAAATACAAGAAATACAAAATACACACAAGATACCTATTTTTTGGTGAGGGGGTTAACAGAGGGGTGAGGTGGAGAGGGGGGTTTGTTCTGCCAGAGCCGGCGGGAGCTCGGGGAGGCCGCGGGGATGTGGGGGGGACGGAGGGGTGGGGGCTGAGCCGGCGGGGGAACGGGGAGGAGGGATGGCGGTGGCATGGATGGGTGTGGGGAGCGGGGGAAGGGAGGGGGGGTGGCCGGTGGTGGCCCGCGGTTGGGGGAAGGGGGGAGGAGGGATAGGGAAGAAGACATTGAGGGTATTTTAGTCAAAAAAATTGAGTCAAAGCTGTTGACCGTCATGACTCGACGAATTCCGTCAAAAATGGGGGATCTTGTACATTATTGAAATAATGTGGGGTGCACTTTGAATATGGGTAAAAAAAAGTGGGGAGTAACTCAAAATTTCTCTTCATTTTATTGGGTTATGTTAACATGTGCCCAAAAGACACATCTTAATACATTGATAAATGTGTATTTTATATCGGTACTCTTACCAGCATATTTATCAATATACTTTTCACGGTGTATTGATAAATATGTTGGTAGAAGTACCGTAAAATTTATTTATCAATGTATTAATATATGTCTTTAGAACAGTGTTTTAAAAATCAAACCGGAGATCGACCCAGCCAAGACACTCGGTCGGGTCAAACCGGTTCAACAATTTGGTTCAAGCAGTAGTTCAACCACTGGGTTAATCTAAGTGGCCCAAGTTTAATCCCTTATGTACACTTATTTTTACAAAAATATTCATTTATAGTAGAGTTTTAAAAAACTAGTAGGTCAACATTGAACCGGACCAAAAAGTGATCGGTTTACGGATCAACCGGTTGAACCGGTCGGTCCGGTCCGGTTTTTAAAAACACTACTTTAGAACACATGTTTACAGTAACCCCCCATTTTATTTTATTCCAATCAAGAATGTAGCAATTGATAATCTTTGTATTAAGGGGGAGCTCCAAATCATTTATGGCTACTGACCAAAACTGCAATTAGTCCCTGTGACCGGTATTTACGGAGTGAGTATTTGGACCTCAATTAACACAAAAAAAAAATTGGGGATAGAAAGGGAGAATTTTAAATCTATAGAATCAAATGCCAGAAACTACAAGGAAACGGTGACGACTGAAATAGACAAGAACAGAGAAATATTGGAGCATCATTTCATTTTCTTTAATGTTATTTTCTAATGTCCTCATGTCTAACTTGAAGCCATTCTTGTTACTGTCAATCACCCTCCCTTCCCATAATCTCATCTTTGGAGTACCTCTCACTTGGCAAATGTTCTTTTCGCTCTCGTTTTCCTACTTTTTGTCTTGGAATCACTCACTAAAACATGAGCATTATTGAATTTCAGCTTGAATCATAATGTTTTAAGTATGGGCTATTATGAAAATAAATATAACAACCTGTTTTTCTTTACTTGTTTATCAACGACAATTTAAGTTCCCGAAATTTTCTTCTACTTAATTAAATTTTTGTTCGGACTAATATTCGAATCCATGTCTATTATTTTCGTTTCTTACTATGATAAAACCTCTTCCCAATGATAAGGACTTAACTGAAGTTAAACTAAACAAATTTGAAACAAAATTATACTGTAACCTGAATCTAACTTCCTCTCTCTCTTTATATACACCCAAAATTGATCCTTCAATTTGTGAGGACGTTAGCTTTGTCGGTGGCAAGAGACTTCAAAAAAAATGTTTTGGTAACTGTTTTGAAAATCCTTCAATATTGGAAAAGCCTCCCTGGCAACTAGAGCATCTCCAACCCTATTGTGACTTCAAAAAAAAATATAGTTGTCATATAGGAATGACAAATTTTTATTTAAAAGTTGTTTTCCAATACAATTGTCAAATAAATTGTGAAACATATGTGATAAAAATTATAAAAGACATTGTAAAATTGATTGTTTAGTTCTAGATAATGTATTTGACAATGTCTTTACCTCTGTCATCCATTATAAATAAATAAAAAATTAGAAAAAATTTACCTTAAAAGTTGAAGAAAAAAAAATAGAAAATTTTGTTAACATGTGCCCTAAAGATACATGGTAACACAATTATAAGTGTGCATTTTACATTGATATTTCTACCAGCACATTTATCGCTGCACCTTTTACATTTATCAATACACATTTTAAGTGAAAAGTGCATTAATAAATGTGCTAATGAGAATATCAATATAAAATGCACACTTATCAATGTGTTATCATATGTTAAGAAAATCCAAAATAAAAATTTTAATATCGTTCAATTGGAGTGTTATTTTATTATCTTTTATAAATATAATTTATCGTTAAAAAGAAAATTCATCCAATATAGGAACATATCAAGTTGTACAATGGGACGGACGGCCCAAAAATCGGCCTGGGCCTGGCCCGGTCAACGCTGGTCTGGGCCGGCCCGGACCTGGTCAACGTACAGGCCGAACCAGCCCACCATCCCCCCGGGTCCGGGCTTGGTCGGAGGATCAGACCCGCAAGCTCGGCCCGGCCCGCTCCCAGCGCCGTTCGGTCCGGGTCCTATTCGAGTTGGCCTGGTCAGCCCGGTTCAAGCTCGGTTAGGCCGAATTTTTTTTTTTTTGGAAATAACCATTGGACGGTAGTTTTACCAAAATACCTCCGGTTTTGTGGCAGTTTTTGAACATTGAAAGAATATTTTGGTTATTTTTGCTAAAAATTACCAAAATACCCTTATAACAACTATATTTTAAGGCATAGGGGGTCATTTTGCATCCCAAAAATCCTATAAATAGGTCTAACTTAATAAAAATTAACCACACCAAAATTTCTTTCCTCTCTCTCTTACAAAATTTAGAAGCAATCTAGTATAAAGAGACTATTTACTATCATAAAAAATTAGCAACCACCACAGCAACTGGAAGATCAACAACTTCAACCCGTACCACAACCTCAACCTCAACCGACACTGCAACTAGAGTTTGAATCGAAAATATTGGTATAATTTTAGCAGAGTTTACAATGAGCGCGTTACGGAAAGAAGATCTTCGAATATAGTTCATGTTGAATGCTTGCATTGTAGAAAATGATTCAAATGAGACCATAACTTTGGTACAAGGAAGCTACGCATACATCTGAAAATGTGTATGAATATCTAGTAATGTTGTATTTTCTTCAAAAAAATGTAATAATTTTAATATATTTTATTATTGTTACATAAGTCATAGGTATATTTAAACCTAATTGCAACTTATGTTTGAGTTTCAGTTTTCAGTCTCTCTACAAACTTTATTTGCAGTATTACAAATAAATTTTGAAGTCAAATAAAGTTTGTAGCGAGGCTGAGAAGTTGAAACACAAATATATATTGCATGACTTATGTAATGAAAATAATATATATTAAAAATTATCTTCAATAAATTTTTTTTTCCAGTTAAGTGTTAACTGTAGTTTTGTTAGACTAGTTAGTGTTGTTTACAATTAAAAATTTTAATTATTAAAAGAATAATTTTATATTTAAATTTATATAACTAATAATAAATTATTTCATCTTATAAAAATTTAGATTTAAATTTAAACTTAAAGTTATATAAATATCGATATAAAGAAATTAAATAAATTTTACTTACTTAATGTTTATATAAATTTTTACATAAATTATAGAAAAAAATTACTAACAAATAACTTATAAATTTTAAATTATACAAAAATAATTTAGTAACAAAAACCTATAAATTTTAACTTGAATTATTAACTTATTATTTATATCATATAACATATATATAAATAAACATTAAAAAAAATTAAAAAAATAAATCGGACCGGTCCGACCCGACTATGAACCGGTCCGGACTCGGTTCGGTCCTATCTACCGTAGACCGAATTACGGATTCGAACTGGATCAACTTCCAAACCAACCGGACCGGACCGATCCGGTCTGCTCTATCCTTCGGTTTGAATTCGGACCGATCCGAATCCGATCAAGTCCGGTCAATCTAGACTTCGTCCGGCCCGACCCATTATACAACTTGTGGAACACACTAATAGGACAATTGGGATGGAGATGATCTTACAATTCTCTTCATGAAATCGTTTGCCTCTATTTCCGTGATATAGTACTTGCTGCACGCACACCACACATGGGCAACCTGCCATGGAGACAGGAGTGGCAGATGATTGAATAAAATATGCGTTCGTAGAATAAATAAATAAATAAATAATTTGTGGTGTTTTGGGTTTGCGTGTCAAAATTGAACTCGTTTTCCCTCAATTTCCTTGTCTAGCAGTGGTCCACTGTAGAACTGAAATGGACGGCGCAGCGATCGGGACGCGCCAACAGAAGTTGATATGAAGTTGCATAGAATGGAGGATCCAACGGTTCAGACGTGTCGCCCTCCGCTTGGCCCCACGACAGTATCTGAAAGTATGAAACCAACGACACATTACCAGACAGACTCCGATGACTCGAAGTCTCCTTTGATTTTCTAAAAATTGTGATGGGACTTCAATTTCCTAAACTCACTTTCCTTAGCGAACCACCACTTTTTCCAGAACTTTTTATTCTCAAAAAGCTTCCAAGTAATAGTGTTGGAACATGAGATTGGGTGGCACTTATTATTTGTTGTTGAATTTACTAAAATTTTGTATATGTCTTGAGGACTTTATCCAAGAAAACAATAAAAAAAAACGAATAATTTTGCTAAAAATGTGCATTGGGTGCACTAAGAAATTGTTGCAAAAAATAATGTTTGCTAGGAATGCACACAAAGTGCACTACTAACATTATTATTCCAAGATATAAATAACCAAGTCACTTACATATTGAATGCTTTGAAACAGAAAATATATTGAAAGAATTTTTTATTGGGATAATAAAAATTATCGAAGCTCAAAGTGAGATTCGATATTTTATGTCGATCCGTTCATACGAACCAGCAAGTTCAATAGAATTTCGTTCGATAGAACATCTGGAATGCACAAGGTTGTTAACTAGAACTTGACATCGGTCTAAGCTTAAATCACTCATTACTTGTTGTTTTTGATCTTTTTCTACAACTGTTATTGTTCTTCTCTGCTACAGTTGTTACTGTTCTTATGAAGAATGATCATAAGAAGAAGAAGAAGAAGAATTTTCTAAAAAGAGTGCTGTAAGAGTATACTTATATAGTAGATCACATCTTATAATGTAACCGCTCCCACAGGCCAACAAAGGGACCAAGGGACCACGTGGGCAGTTGAACCAAGAATTATTTTCCATAAAGTAAGTCTCTTATATATATGCACGACCCCGTAAAACACGTGAATGTAGCAATCCTGGAGACGCTACAGTTTCGCGAAACTTGCGAACGTCGCAACTTTTCAGACACAAAGTGCAAAGTGTGCATCAAAGCGCCTGGCGTCCTTTGCCCACACTTGAGTCGTTTTAGGGTCTAGCTCTGGGCTCGTTTGGATGAAGGTTATGTATTCCTAGGAATTTATTTTCCAATCATTTCCCATGAAAAGATTCGTATACCTATGTTTGGTTATATTAGTTTGGGAATATGAAAAAAAATATTAATTTATTTAATTTTTCATAAATATCCTTCATGTTTCTATTACCTAAATTTACATGTTTGTAATAGAAATTAAAATTTTGAAAGTAAAGTAAGGATGTTATTGTCCAAACAAAATATTCAACAACATTACTAGGAAAGCAAAACTATTCTCAAATGGGACCTTGAAAATTATTTTTCCACAACCATAAAAATATGAAGTCCCTCATATTCCTTCCTAATTTTCAATCCTACACATACAAACAAGGATAACGAATTTAAATTCTATTTTCAACCCTCAAAAACTTGAACCAAATGTCGCATAAGATAATCCTTCTTAAAATTGGTGACCGAGAAATATTTTTGTGTGTAATTTAAACCTAGTCCAGCGGAGATCGAATTCACTAGATCCACGAACCAACCCCACTTGAGTTAACTTTCACACACATAATAAATGGTAGTTTTAATATTGAAATACATGCGCTTAGAACAGAATAGTGAGTCTGGGTCAAACCCCAAACATTAATTATTCTCATGCCAAATTATTCATTACCACCAATAACATGTAGCTGATGATTGGAATACGTAAGAAAGTTGATAATAAAGAAACACATGGCAGCTTAGGTGCTCCACCACACCAACCATTACGCACTCTCGCTTGCTTGCTTGCTTGCTTATATCAACATCCTTCCTTCATCAATCTATCGACCGAACACGTACTTTGCTTTGAACTCCATCTCTCCACTCTCCATCTCCATATCAACAAGCAGGTGCAGGCAGGCATGGAGGCGTGCAAGCAGCACGGCGCGGACTGCGAGCGCGAGAGGCTGTGCCGGCGCATCTGCGGCTGCATCCTGACCCTCCTGATCCTGATCCTCCTGACCATCCTCATCATCTGGCTCGTCCTCCGCCCCACGAAGCCGAGATTCTACCTCCGCGACGTGACCCTCACCCAGTTCAACCTCACCGGGCCGGGCTTCCTCAGCGTCTCGGCCCAGATCACCCTCTCCTCGAAGAACCCCAACGACCGCGTGGGCATATACTACGACCGCCTCGACGCCTACGCGGTGTACAAGGGCCAGCAGGTGACGCTCCCCTCGGGGCTCCCCAGGGGCTACCAGGGCCACCAGGACATCGCGGTCTGGTCCCCGGCCCTCTTCGGAACGTCGGTCCCCGTCGCCGCCTACCTCTCCGACGCCCTGAGCCAGGACCAGAGCGCCGGGGTGCTCCTCGTCGACTTCAGGGTCGGAGGGAGGCTCAGGTGGAAGGTCGGGACCTGGACCTCGGGACGCTACCACCTCTACGTCAACTGTCCGGCCTTCATGACCAACGTCAGGGGCTCCGCCGGCGTCGACTGCTACAAGCTGCAGCAAGGGATGGTCACCTGCAGCGTCAACGTCTAGCTACCTAGCTAGCTAGCTAGGTTAACAACCCAGCCCAGCCCAGCCCAGCCCAGCCCCGCATTGTTTAGGCAGACCAAGACTCGGACGCAGAGCTGAAGACAAACTTGGGGCTACAACTTTCATCTCTACTCTTCACAAAAATCCATCAATTCTCTTCATTGTTCCTACTACTTTCTACGTATATAGATTGTCCCCACCCCCACCCCCCTTTTTGTTTTGTTCGGAACTCCATCACGATCGTCCCCCTTCTCGTACCGTACTTCTAGCTATATATGCGCTAAATGTAAATTTTCATATTCAATGTTTATGTAATTTGTGCATGTTGAGAATTGATATGCAGGTTTTTTCTCTTTTCTCTCTCTCTCTCTCTCTCTCTCTCTCTCTCTCTCTCTCTCCTAGCTATTAGTATACATCACTGTGTGCGAAAGCAATTTCGACGTTTAATGTAGTTTATTTACGGTTCAACAAAAACACCTTGTTGATTTAAAAAAAGTTAAAATACCAACTTTTTTCCGGAGTTGAGTAGGCATATGAACCCTGACCGATGATAAATTATTCGGTGGTGGGGCAGACTTAACTATGTGACAGTAAGAGTCTTAAGTCCTCCTCCAATAGTGTAATAATACACTATTTTATGTTTTTTTTAATTATCTAAATTAATCTTAGTAGTGTTTCATTATGCTATTAGAGAGAGCTCGAGGCTCACCGGTGGCACATGCTAAGTCCACTGAATAATTTTTGGTTTAGGGAGGGACACAACAACTTCCAACTTTCAACTATATATGTCTAAGAATAATGTTGATAATAAATGGCATTGGCTTTAGGGTTGGAGTGGGTGGGCTCGGAATTCTCTTCTGGTATCCGTCTCTTTCGCTTCCCAAATCATGCCCACTCTTTTCTGTAAAGAAGAAAAGACTAATGACTAATTAAGTGTCGGCACCGAATATTAATCCATATGATACTCTTTCCTGACCTACAGGCCACGAGTACTTGGTCCTGGGGAATAATTGTTACTCAAAAATGTTGATTCTTAGGAAAATATAAAGAGTGAATTATGAATTTCTCAACAAAGTATGCATTCCAAAAAGATCTCGGAATTAGGACCAAAGGAAAAGATATACTTTAGAGTGAATTTTGAGCCATTAACCAAGAAAGTAAAGGCAATATTTAGACAAGTCTTTATAGTAGCTTCAAAGTAAAGTGATGGTCATAGCAGAATAAAAGGTTGGGAAAAAGAATAAGTTAGGTGACTTAAAAAAAAGAAAAGAAATAAAAATAGAGGTGCAAATATATATATACATATATATATATATATATATATATATATATATATGCGTATTGTTTAGTCACAAGATACAAATGATCAGCTGCTGGCCACATGAACGATTTCTGTTTGGAAAAGTATGTGTTAGTATAGAGAGAATAATATGACCCATCACGGATGCCATTAGATTTATGACCACCATGACTGAGACCCAACTTATGGAAACCCCGTTACATTCATTTTGGGTGGTGCATCTTATCCTAAACAAGAATCTATCATCATCTAGTCCTTGAACTCCACTACACAAAAAGCAATGGTGTATGAAATATAGTTAAACACACTGGTACTTTCATTATTAGAGTTGAGAAATTGTATAATGCAACCATATTGTGTTTTTCATCAAACTATTTCTTCTTAGCCAATATGACGATTAATGTAACAGATGACATAACAAATTTGATATTAAAATTAACATTAAAAATTTTAGGTGATTAATTTCTTGAATTAAAATTTGTCATGTCAGCTGTTAGGTTAGATATTACATAATACTATTTAACATGTCACATCATCTGTCATATAAGGAGGAATGGTTTGGAGGGACACTTTGGAGTGATTAATAGCATTACACTTGTTTGTATTGTTTTACTACGTATAGTCCATAATTACATAAAGATATTTTAGCTGTCTTCAGAAAGATTTTAGGAATCCACACACACACACACACGCACACACACACACACACACACACACACATATATATATATATATATATATATATATATATATATATATATATATATATATATATATATACTGTAAAATAGCGACGGATCTTAGCGACGGATCACATTCCGTCGTTGGTGTAGCGACGGAAGATTGACGGAATAACGACTAATGTATTTATATAAGAAATATATATTAATTTTTGTCGCTATTCCGCCGCTGTGGTGTCGATTTTATCTCAGTGACGGAATATCGACGAAATTTTTTGTTGCTTCCAAACGTTAAAATTCAATGTTCCAGTTTTATTTTCTTTTTCATCCCCCCCCCCCCCCCCCCAAACATTCTCTCTCTCTCCTCTCTCACCCCTGACCTTGAACCCTCCTCCTCCTCCTCCTCCTCCTCTGGCGTCCGGCCCCCTCTCCTCCTCATCCTTCTCCGCTGTCTGACCCAACTCCCTTCTCCCTCCTCCGGCGACCCCCTCCCTCATCCCTCCCCCGAGCTCCCCCCTCCTTCGCTGGAACCCCCTCCCTCCCTTACTCCGGCGACCCCTACCTCCCTCCTCCCTCCTCCGGCGACCCCCTCCCTCCTCCCCTACCCTTCCTCCTCCTTGGGCCCCTTCCCTGCGTGACCCCCTACTCCTCCAATGCCCTCCTCCTCTGGCTGCTCAGTAAACCCTAACACCACCTTCATTTTATTTTTTGTTTTACATTTTGCATTTAAGCTTATTTTTAGGTTTAAAGTTGAAAAATAATTTTGGGTAATATTTTTAGGTTTAAGTTTACCTATGGAGGGACGAGGACGAGGACGACGACGACAGGTTCATAGATGATCTTCTTCCGAGCATCCTCCATCCACTACTCTAGCTACTCCTGATGCAGGTCGCACACAACCATCCGAGGACGAGTTCGTAGATGCCAATGATGGTTTATCCCAACCATATACTCGTTCATCGGTGGGGGGAGCTACTCCATCTCCCGGGCTTCTTTCAACTTCTACCCCTGCCGCTACTCCATTTTGGGTAATTAATTACTTAATTCTTATTTTTCTAATTAATTAATTACTTAATTTTTTGATGCGATGAGGCTATCAGAGCGGGGGCAGACCCGAAGACCGTCGTCTTCCCCGCAATCTTCCAGCGGACGCACAAAAGGAAGAAGGATAGGAAGCTCATAGATGAGCGTGTAGCAAAAGCATACGTAAGTTGTGTTTATAAATTTTGTCAACGAAATTTAATTACATTATATTTATAATTTAACTATATTTGTTTATCCTAAAAATCTAACCTTAACTTTAATATTGTTACCTATGATATCCAAAAATCTTAACTCTAAACCTAACCTACGATATCTAAACTTAACTTTAAACCTAACCTTAGTTGTAGTCAATAAAATGATTAAACCTAACCTACGATATCTAAACCTATTTACATAAATAAATATATGAGACGTATGAGACGTTGGAGGGTGGGACTGAGAGAAGTACGCCAACTGAGAGAAACAATCGATGGGTACAAGCTGTCCGGAGAGGGAAATGCGATGGCATGTACGGGACTGGATCGTTGGCATCCCACCTGGTGCTAAGGGTTTGGAGCATATCATGACAATTTTGTTAGAGGTACAGAGGCAGGTTAGACAACTAACAGAGTCTCGTGATCCTACAGCTCCTGCTCCTCCTGCAGCTCCCTACTCCAGCTCCTCCGATGGCTCCTCCAGCTCCTCTTGCTGCTCAACCTGTCATTCCTGAGGATATAAAATAGATCATCGTGGCGGTTATGGCACAGTACATGGCTATCCGACAGCCGTCGCCGCCTCCACCGTCGACTTGATGTGTATTTTTGTTTTCTTGATAGTTTGACAGTTTGTTGGATATATTTGTGTATAACTATATGTTTGGATTATGGTAGTGTATGATAACTTATGGCTATGCACTTATATTTAAGTTCTATTGTATTTGATGTATTTGGATGTATTTGTGTATAAGTGATTTGATTTTGTATAATGTTACAGGAGCAGAAAGTAAGTGATTCTATTCCGTAAATAAATATTTATGTTTAGCAATGAAAAAGCAATGAAAAACTTAAAATTTCCAGGTCAGCGACGCTTTAGCGACGGATTAGCAACAAAAAAATTATCGCTAAATATGTCTGGTACAAAAAATATAGAATTTTTGGTATCAGACATAGTCGCTATATCCGTCGCTATGTTCGCCGTCTTAGCGACGGATTAGGGATACAAATTCCATTGTTGAGCTTCTAGAAAATTTGGTAAAAATGGGCTCACACTTTTTGTCACCAATCCGTCGCTAATCCGTCACCAAATAAAGCGACATAAATATTCCGTCACTAATCCGTCGCTGTAATTCCGTCGCTAAGTTCATCGCAAATCCATCGCCATGTTGACGGATTAGCTATGAAAATATGGCAGTGACACTTTAATTAGTGACGCCACATTTTGGTCACTAATCCGTCGCTATATTAAAATAGCGACTGAAATAGGCATTTTAGCGACGAAAAATTACGTCGCTAAAACTCTGTATTTTTGTAGGGTATATATATATATGTGTGTGTGTGTGTGTGTGTCCAAGGGTTGTGGCCTAGTAGTTACAACGGGGGGCTCCTGTAGGGTTATGGCCTAGTGGTCTGAGCCCCCTTTTGGACTTCGGCTAGGTGGCTTTGTGCCACGGGCGTACCAAGCCTACTTGGATGTGGTGGGGGCTCAATATTGGGTAACCCGGGTTGTAGACCCATCTCTTCGGAAGGGGGGCTCCCTGTTGATCACTCTGGGTTGTAGGCCCCACTCCGCTCGGTTTGGCTGGGTGGCTCTACCAGAATGGACATATATATATATATATATATATATATATATATATATATATATATATATATATATATATATATATATATATATATATGTGTGTGTGTGTGTGTGTGTGTGTGTGTGTGTGTGTGTGTGTGTAGTCTTTCATATATCTCCAAAAATAGAACGCCTACGGTCTTTCATCATGATCTTTACCCCCCTTAAACGAGACGGTATGAACATGATGTTGAGCTTGGAATAAAGTAAGTGAAGGCGAGAAAGAGCATCCCATTTGGTGAAAATGTCTGGCAATTGATGTGTTGTGGAAACATAATGGATATACAGTACACAATGGGTGAGGAGTTAGCAAACGAAGTGATAGTCTATTTCGATAATTCGAACATGAAATGCCAAATTTTTCGTCATTTGAATGGTGGAGAAATTATCTCATTGAATAGGCGGAGGTTGTCATAATGATATGTCGAGCTTTCATAAAAGGTATCCAAACCAACAGAGGTCAACATCTATGTAGGCAAAGGCACGATACTCGAGTTTGTTACTAGATCGTGATACAATTGGTTGTTTCTTAGCGATCGATGAAATAAGATTTGGTCCAGAAAAGATTATGCCTTAGTGGTGAATGTTAGTCACCTGGAAAACAATTACAGTCGGTATCTAAAATCACGAAGAATAAATATGAAGGAAATCGTAGAGGAAGTCCTTGTGAAATTATGCCTTTTACATAGTCAAGAATACGCTTGACTACTTAAAGATGGGATGTGCATGGTTAATGCATAAATTGACATACTTGATTGACAACAAACGTGATGTTGGATTGTGTTAAAGTATTTGTTTTTGTAGAAAATTGACATGGTCTTTGGAAGAAAACTTTTTGTATGTAAAAGAATTCTATTATATTACAATCACCCGATATGTAAATACAACACAATAATACTTTTATAAGTTTTTATTATGGTGTGATACTGGAGGTTTGATTGATATGTGCCTACATAGAGAAAAGAAATCGACACGTGCCTATACAGAGCGCTTCAGGAAGGCATCTCTGAGGCTGCCTCCCGGTCCATAAATATTCAGTGTGTAATTCTCTGTCTCTTGGGTAGATCAGGATATCATCGATGAACACAACTATGAACTTGTCCAAGAAGGGTCAAAATACTATGTTCATCATATCCATGAAGGTCGCTGGAGCATTAGACAATCCAAAAGGCATAACCAAAAACTCATATTATATGTATCTCATACAAAATGCTAACTTTGGGATATCATATGGTTTGATCTTCAACTGGTGGTAACCTGAGCGAAGATCAATCTTTGAAAGACTATCGCACCCTGAAGTTGGTCAAACAGATCATTAATTCTTGGCAAAGGATACTTATTTTATACTGTCACTTTGTTCAGTTCTCATTAATCAATGCAAAAACATATTGTAGCATCTTTCTTTTTTGCAAACAGAACTGGAGCTCCCCAAGGGGAAACAATGGGGGCAAATATAGCCGCGGTCTAATAACTCTTGTAGTTATGATTTTAATTCCTTCAATTCTGTAGGTGCCATCATGTACAGTGCTTTTGATATCGGTCGAGTATCCAAAAATGTGTCAATTGTGAACTCAATTTCTCGATCCAGAGGTATTCCAGGTATCTCTTCTGGAAATACGTCGGGAAATTTTGCCACAACTTTGGTTTGATCCGAGTCTGCGCCCTTCATCCGAGTGTCCCGAACAGAAGCAAGGTACCCTTCACACCCTGAATATAGCATGCGCCTTATCGTTACTGCCGATACCACCATTACCGCCTTAGTTGTCGAACCACACGAATAAGAGAACTCTATCTAACCAGGAATGCGAAACACCACTCTCTTTCCCACACAGTCGATTGTCACATTGTAGGCCCCGAGCTAATCCATACCCAGGATGATGTCGTAGTCTGTGATGTCTAGGACTATTGCATCTAAGGATACATACCTTCCTCCAATGCAAATGTAACTGTCCCTGCAAATCAAACTAGAAAACAAGTCTACTTCGGACGGAGTGCTAACACAAAGATTCATATTATGTTTATCAACAAAATTAGATGATATAAAACTATGGGTAGCCCCCAAATCAAAAAGTAGTCAAGCAGGTATTCTTCTGTAAAGCATTGTACATGTTATAACCGTGTTTGAGGCAATCACTTCCTCTTGAGTCAGTGCATACACTCTAGTTTGTGCTCTAGGTCGAGGGTTTGAGACATTAACACGCGCTACCAGAAGAGCTCGTGGCGCTTGCCTACGATTATGATTGTAATATTGATCACGAGGAGGGTTCTGATTTCTTCCCCTACTATTGCACCATGCAGCTTTATGATCCAGACTGCCACACTTAAAATATCCCGTACGACACTCCTCTTGACATTGTCCAATCCGCTTGCACTTATTACAGTACGATCTCTGATAGGGTCCTTTATTTTCATTTGTGTTCTGATGCTTGGAAGCATCAGACCCTCTTGCTTCCATATGTAATGCCCCGCAACCGCTCGGAGCGTTACGCCGAGTCGGATTGAATGAATCAAATGCTGGTTACATTTAAAATATTAGATTTTGGAAAGAAGGATTAATCGAGTTGGTTTCAATGTGCAGATGGCTAGCGGGTTCGATGGACATCAGGTGTTCGTTCAGAATATTACTGAATAGCTGAATGGAAGCGATAATGTCGTCTTCCTTAATCCGATCGGTCAGACGATTTGGAGAGCACGGCCTGCTCTCACGGTCATACCAGTTGAGTAGATCGCGCTTGCATCGGACCACGGGTTCAAAGGATTGGCCGTATCGGCAGGACAGGATGCCTAACGGGATCAATCATTGTGAGTGGGCTCTTTCCCTTCTCCTCTACTCCTTCATGCCTAATAGTATGGAAAATACGTAAAGGCTTGAACACCTGGGCTGAAACATTGAGAATCACTACACTGAGGCGTGCATAGAGTGTACGTCGTTTGTTTGATAGGATTGTGGCGTGAAATAATTTACGCGTTGGATAGTTGGAGCTAGAGTTGGATTATACATTTGAGGCAGTCGGTTGGATACTTGGGATTATGCTTGGAACGGTTGGAATTATATGAGTTGGAATGACACTTTGAGGCAATGGGAATATCGGAAATTCGGGCGAGCGAGCGTGCATCCGTGCGCGGGTATCACTTGGTCGCCTTGTCTTGCAAAGCGAGCAGTTGTGGTTCGAAACCGAACAACTACATCGGCGAGGGCTTTGTGTCGCTTGATGGGGCATCGTGCCACGAATGGGGCATTGTGCTACTGAAACGGCATTGTACCATGGGATTTGCTTTGAGCATGGGTGTTGCACCAATTTGGACTCTTTGTTGAGAAGAGACATTGTGCCTATGAAACACTTGATATTTTGGTGCCTTGGGCTATATATTGAGGTTGAGATTTGGATCTATTAGTTGGATATATTGGAAGAATGGTTATGGATATTTGGTTGGATATCGGTTGAACGAGTCTAGGATCGCTTGGTGAGGCGAGAATGTTCGATCCTCTTGTCATACCTACTTGGTGTTTGCATGTCACGGACAACCTGTATTGTACAGGATTTGGTTTCCTCGAACGGGAGCTCCGGGGCACCGGGATCGTTCGGCCATGGAGGAGACATTTGGGTAACGCGTCTTGGGCGCGGTGCCAGCGGTTGGATGCGATTCAGGTGGATTAGCTACTTAGCGCTGTTTCGAATAGAACCGCATTTGATCTGTCCGATCAAAGTCCTTTATGGCTTGGCCAGTGACTTCATATAGAATAATATTGGCTTGCTTTTCTTTTGTTGGGTTGGCTTTCATGTAGGCGCGGCCACCTTGCCTCGGCAAGAGTGTGCACTCGAGTTTAGAATATAAACTTTGGTTGAGGATGGATGTTGAGGCGAGACTGATGGTTCGATATATTATCGTGCAAGCGATGGCATTGGGTAAGACATGTTGGATATATATAAATGCTTGTCGTTTGGTTTGAGATTGAATGCTTGCATGCGTAAACTGCTTTACTGCTTTCCTTAACATGTCATTCATATGCCATAAAACGAATCTATGATTCAACTAGAAAGATCACCATATAACTGGTTGCATTCACTATTTTACTTAGTGTCGGCTTAGACGAGTGGGTTACCCCGCTCACCAGTACGGCTGTGTACTGATCCACGTTTATGGGCAAATATTTCAGGTACGCAGGCGTAGTGGCGCTGCTTGGATATACGGGATAAGATGTATGAACTGTAAGTACCTTTGTGGGCTAGAGAAAGAGCAAAAGTATTTTATCGTCTCCTTGGCATCGCCTTTGTGGCATTGACTCGGGGCATTCTATTTGGACCCTATCGTGAGCTTCGCTGCGTTATACTCTGATGTGTGCTTGCTACACAAATTGTCTTCCGCTGTAACTTGGTTGTTTCGATGATAACTTTGGTGTTTGACAACATCGCCTTGTACGAGCGCAACTCTAGGCTCGTACGGCATCACGTCCCGATGGGAACGATTGTCCTGCGGGAGAGCTGCAACGTGGTGATTCACGTTCAGTAGGGACTTTCGAGCTTGCGGGAGATTGGGGCGTGACAGATTGGTATCAGAGCGCCCGATTCATTTCTTCGGACTTGGTCCTTCGCTTCATTACAAACTCTAAATAACTTCCGCCTGTCGTCTAGCTCTTGACTCTACTCAGTGCCGCATCGGATGTTTCATGCAATAAGTCTATTTATTGATAGTTGTGGCTGCTTGTTATTCTTGGTTGGGTTGCCTTAGTTGGTTTTTGTTAGATCGCTTAGCCTCGTTAGGCGTTGTTGTATTCGTGCAGCAAGTCGGTGGCGTTGTTGCATTTGTGCAACAAGTGTGGGCTTTTGTTGGGTTGTGGCTTGGATTGTCGTTTGGGGAGTTTCTGATTGCCTCAATGGATCAGTTGGTTGGCTAACGAGATTTGGTTATGCGGCATATTTTGAGTAGAAACATTCGATGAGAATGGGTCCTTGCACGAGTTGCTCGTCTAGCGACTGTGTTAGGAATAAGTTAGAATTTTGGCTGTGGCGCATCGGTTGAGCATGTTTGAGTTTGGCTCGGGAATATCAGGATAAGTTGGTACGAGTTGCTCGTACAACAAAAGTGTGAAACCGTTGGGTATTGGGCTGGACTATTTGGAAGACAATCATTGCACGATTGCTCGTGTTGAGAAAGTATCAGATGATGGAAATAGTTGGATAATTCAAGCGTTGCCTGAGTTTTGTGTCAAACTCGAATTGGGAAAGGCATGATCACGCATGAAGGATGGTTCGAACAGATCTTGGATTCGTGAAAGGAAATATAATGTGAGTAGCGACTTGATTCGGAGTGGTATATGGGATACCACATTTTGAGCAAGACATTGGAAATATTTTGGTTGGACA
The DNA here is from genome assembly GCA_036927795.1 of Iris macrosiphon. Lineage (NCBI taxonomy): Eukaryota > Viridiplantae > Streptophyta > Magnoliopsida > Asparagales > Iridaceae > Iris > Iris macrosiphon. The sequence goes on from JAYESA010000015.1 coordinate 126,236,111, forward strand.
TCTATGGAAATTACCTGAACGGACTCGTGAAACGAGAATACAAGTTGGTTGGTGCACGTCGGCTGAGTGGGAAGGAATGAAAATGAAGCAAGCGAATATTGAGTTGAGCATATCGAGAACGGACTGATGCAAATGAAAGCATCGTTGGGCTTAAGTGATTGACGAGATCGGAACGAACAGTTGGGATACGCTTGAACGAGCGATATGTGAATCGAATGATAGCGAGCACGGACTACGATTTTGGGCAACGCATTTGAGCTATTGGTTGAGTAATGAAACACGATTTTGGTTTGTAGGAACAAAAGTGATGGATTCACACAAACTTGAAAGATTTTGGATGTTGCTGCTCGAGAAGTCGACTCAGGTTTAGCAAAAATGAAATTTTGGGCAAGATGGTGCAACGATGGTAAACGGATTCTTCGGAAGACGTAGACGGATTATGGCAACAACGGAAGGCAAAAGATTATGGCGGATTGACTTTTGAAGATAGCTAAATATTGGAGCAACGTCGGAGCAAATCAATGTGCTGCTCGAGTAAGTTGAACGTGCATTGTGGGACATAATAATTTCAGAAATTTGATGGATTCAGGGCAGAACGACGGATTGATGGAAGACAGTTTCAACGAGCGCGACTCTCGGATTCGAAAGTTCGCTCGAAAGGAATTATTGGATTTTGATTCGGAATTGCAGATGAGATATAGCATGGTTTATAGTAACTGTCCATCGTGATGATTATAATTATCGAGCGTAGCTTCGGGACAGCTGACCCTAGCGACCTTGTCCGCTGAATCGGATATGAATATGGTAGACCCATAGAACGACCCTTGAGACGGCATATTTGGGAATGCGTCGAGGGCAGATGTGAGCAATGAGATTTGGCTTATTGACTGAGTGTTGGATTTTGAGAGACCCTTGGGATAGTCTTCAGCTGAAGATGCAGCCGAAAGATCGGAGCGATGGTGGAAGTAGCCTAGTCAACTGATGAGATTTAGAGTCGCAGATTTTTATCGATGGCATCGCCTCTGACTCATCGTGCCCTGGAAGGGAATAGCATTCATATGAATTGACGACTGTGAAACTAGCTCGTGAAGTTAAAGCAACGGCTCTTTCAGATCAAATCTTTGCGAATACTGGAAGGGACAGATTTGCCTCAGATTTACATGATGTCTCAAAACTTAGTCTGGGAAGCGTGCTCGTTAAGAAGGCAAATGTGTGATCCTATGCTTCGAGGCAGTGGAAGCAGCGCGAAGAACTATTCCATGCGCAACCTAAGAATTGTGGCGAGTGTGTCCACGTTGAAATCGTGGCGACACTATTCCTTTGGCGTGGCGATGATATCTTCGTGGATCACACGAACCTCGATATAGATGATCACCCAGCGAGGTATTGAGATGGCAGGAAAGGTGTTGGACTGAGCTGATCTAAGCAAGTTAATATTTGGGTAAGTCGCATAGCTGGGGTAGTATCAGTTGAGTTGATCGTTCGGTGCACGAGATAATATTTGGAGATGTTGCTAGTACTGATTTTCAGAAATAGTTGGATGGATTGAGTTGGAACGTGAACTCATTGAGTCGGTGGAAAATCTGCATAATTGAGAATAGTGCTCAAGCGAATGTATTGGAATAGAAATCGTGATTTGTTCAATTGGGAGCAAAGCAAATGGATGCCTCCAACATAAAGATACCCTTGTAACTTGTTCAAATTTTCTATCACAAAGCTCGGCTAAAATACATATATTTTAGGGACGCCTTAAATATGTGTACAATTCAAAACTAAGCGAGACGAAGAATTCGTATTGAGCTGCAAGGAGGATATGGGAATTCGTAAAATTTGTACGAGCGTTCAGCAGAGCGAGATGCGGAGTCAGGATCGTGAATATGTGAGTTGCATAGAACAGATCCATGGAATTGGATTTTGGCATGTTATAGTTATGAGTACCAGCGCGGTTCGTGGACGAACCTGATTCTAAGTGGTATATTATGTAACGCCCCACAACTGCTCGGAGCGTTACACTGAGTCGGATTGAATGAATCAAATGCTGGTTATATTTAAAATATTGAATTTTGGGAAGAAGGATTAATCGAGTTGGTTTCAATGTGCAGATGGCTAGCGGGTTCGATGGAAATCAGGTGTTCGTTCAGAACAGTACTGAATAGCTGAATGGAAGCGATAATGCCGTCTTCCTTAATCCGATCGGTCGAATGATTTCGAGAGCACGGCCTACTCGCACGGTCATACCAGTTGAGTAGATCGCGCTTGCATCGGACCACGGGTTCAAGGGATTGGCCGTATCGGCAGGACATGATGCCTAACGGGATCAATTATTGTGAGTGGGCTCTTTCCCTTCTCCTCTACTCCTTCATGCCTAATAATATGGAAAACACGTAAAGGCTTGAACACCTGGGCTAAAATATTGAGAATCACTACACTGAGGCGTGCATAGAGTGTACGTCGTTTTTTTGGTAGGATTGTGGCTTCAAATGATTTACGCGTTGGATAGTTGGAGCTAGAGTTGGATTATACATTTGAGGCAGTCGGTTGGATACTTAGGATTATGCTTGGAACGGTTGGAATTATATGAGTTGGAATGATACTTTGAGGCAATGGGAATATGGGAAATTCGTGCGAGCGAGCGTGCATCCGTGCGCGGGTATCACTTGGTCGCCTTATCTTGCAAAGCGAGCAGTTGTGGTTCGAAATCGAACAACTGCATCGGCGAGGGCATTGAGTCGCTTGATGGGGCATCGTGCCACGAATGGGGCATTGTGCCACTAAAACGGTATTGTGCCATGGGATTTGCTTTGAGCATGGGTGTTGCACCAATTTGGACTCTGTGTTGAGAAGAGACATTGTGCCTATGAAACACTTGATATTTTGGTGCCTTGGGCTATATATTGTGGTCGAGATTTGGATCTCTTGGTTGGATATGTTGGAAGAATGGTTATGGATATTTGGTTGGATATCGGTTGAACGAGTCTAGGATCTCTTGGTGGGGCGAGAATGTTCGATCCTCTTGTCATACCTACTTGGTGTTTGCATGTCACGGACAACCTGTATTGTACAGGGTTTGGTTTCTTCGAACGGGAGCTCCGGGGCACCGGGATCGTTCGGCCATGGAGGAGACATTTGGGTAACGTGTCTTGGGCGCGGTGCCAGCGGTTGGATACGATTCAGGTGGGTTAGCTACTTAGCACTGTTTATAATAGAACCGCAATTGATGTGTCCGATCAAAGTCCTTTATGGCTTGGCCAGTGACTTCATATAGAATAATGTTGGCTTGCTTTTCTTTTGTTGGGTTGGCTTTCGTGTAGGCGCGGCCACCTTGCCTCGGTAAGAGTGTGCACTCGAGTTTGAAATATAAACTTTGGTTGAGGATGGATGTTGAGGGGAGACTGATGGTTCGATATGTTATCGTGCAAGCGATGGCATTGAGTAAGACGGGTTGGATATATATAAATGCTTGTCGTTTGGTTTGAGATTGAATGCTTGCATGCGTAAACTGCTTTACTGCTTTCCTTAACATGTTATTCATATGCCATGAAACGAATCTAGGATTCAACTAGAAAGATCACCATATAACTGGTTGCATTCACTATTTTACTTAGTGTCGGCTTAGACGAGTGGGTTACCCCGCTCACCAGTACGGCTGTGTACTGACCCACGTTTGTGGGCAAATATTTCAGGTACGTAGGCGTAGTGGCGCTGCTTGGATATATGGGACAAGATGTATGAACTGTAAGTACCTTTGTGGGCTAGAGAAAGAGCAAGAGTATTTCATCGTCTCCGTGGCATCGCCTTTGTGGCATTGACTCGGGGCATTCCATTTGGACCCTATCGTGAGCTTCGCTGCGTTATACTCTGATGTGTGCTTGCTACACAAATTGGCTTCCGCTGTAACTTGGTTGTTTCGATGATAACTTTGGTGTTTGACAATATCGCCTTGTACGAGCGCAACTCCAAGCTCGTACGGCATCACGTCCCGATGGAAACGATTGTCCTGCGGGAGAGCTGCAACGTGGTGATTCAAGTTCAGTAGGGACTTTCGAGCTTGCGGGAGATTGGGACATGACAGATTGGTATCAGAGCGCCCGGTTCATTTCTTCGGACTTGGTCCTTCGCTTCATCAAAAACTCTAAATAGCTTCCGCGTGTCGTCTACCCCTTGACTCTACTCAGTGCCGCATCGGATGTTTCATGCAATAAGTCTATTTATTGCTAGTTGTGGCTGCTTGTTATTCTTGGTTGGGTTGCCTTGGTTGGTTTTCGTTAGATCGCTTAGCCTCGTTAGGCGTTGTTGCATTCGTGCAACAAGTCGGTGGCGTTGTTGCATTTGTGCAACAAGTGTGGGCTTTTGTTGGGTCGTGGCTTGGCTTGTCGTTTGGGGAGTTTCTGATTGCCTTAATGGATCAGTTGGTTGGCTAACGAGATTTGGTTATGCGACATGTTTTGAGTAGAAACATTCGATGAGAATGGGTCCTTGCACGAGTTGCTCGTATAGCGACTGTGTTGGAAATAAGTTGGAATTTTGGCTGTGGCGCATCGGTTGAGCATGTTTGAGTTTGGTTCGGGAATATCAGGATAAGTTGGTACGAGTTGCTCGTACAATAAAAGTGTGAAACCGTTGGGTATTGGGCTGGACTATTTGGAAGACAATCATTGCACGATTGCTCGTATTGAGAAAGTATCAGATGATGGAAATAGTTGGATAATTCAAGCGTTGCCTGAGTTTTGTGTCAAACTCGAATTGGGAAAGGCATGATCACGCATGAAGGATGGTTCGAACGGATCTTGGATTCGTGAAAGGAAATGTAATATGAGTAGCGACTTGATTCAGAGTGGTATATGGGATACCACATTTTGAGCAAGACATTAGAAATATTTTGGTTGGACATCTATAGGAATTACCTGAACGGACTCGTGAAACGAGAATACAAGTTGGTTGGTGCACGTCGGCTGAGTGGGAAGGAATGAAAATAAAGCAAGCAAATATTGAGTTGAGCATATCGAGAACGGACTGATGCAAATGAAAGCATCGTTGGGCTTAAGTGATGGACGAGATCGGAACGAACAGTTGGGATACGCTTGAACGAGCGATAGGTGAATCGAATGATAGCGAGCACGGACTACGATTTTGGGCAACGCATTTCAGCTATTGGTTGAGTAATAAAATACGATTTTGGTTTAGAGGAACAAAAGTGATGAATTCACAGAAACTTGAAAATTTTTGGATATTGCTGCTCGAGAAGTCGACTCAGGTTTAGCAGAAATGAAATTTTGGGCAAAAATGGTGCAACGATGGTAAACGGATTCTCCGAAAGACGTAGACGGATTATGGCAACAACGGAAGGCAAAAGATTGTGGCGGATTGACTTTTGAAGATAGCTAAACGTGGGAGCAATGTCGGAGCAAATTAATATGTTGCTCGAGTAAGTTGAACGTGCATTGTGGGACATAACAATTTCAGAAATTTGATGGATTCAGGGCAGAACGACGGATTGATGGAAGACAGTTTCAACGAGCACGACTCACGGATTCGAAAGTTCGCTCGGAAGGAATTATTGGATTTTGATTCGAAATTGCAGATGAGATATAGCATGGTTTATAGTAACTGTCCATCGTAATGATTACAATTATCGAGCGTAGATTCGGGACAGCTGACCCTAGCGACCTTGTCCGCTGAATCGGATATGAATATGGTAGACCCATAGAACGACCCTTGAGGCGACGTATTTGGGAATGCGTCGAGGGCAGATGTGAGCAATGAGATTTGGCTTATTGACTGAGTGTTGGATTTTGAGAGACCCTTGGGATAGTCTTCAGCTGAAGATGCAGCCGAAAGATTGGAGCGATGGTGGAAGTAGCCTAGTCAACTGATGAGATTTAGAGTCATAAATTTTTATCGATGGCATCGCCTCTGACTCATCGTGCCCTGGAAGGAAATAGCATTCATATGAATTAACGACTGTGAAACTAGCTCGTAAAGTTAAAGCAACGGCTCGTTCAGATCAAATCCCTGCGAATACTGGAAGGGACAGATTTGCCTCAGATTTATAAGATGTCTCGGAACTTAGTCTGGGAAGCGTGCTCGTTAAGAAGGCAAAGGTGAGATCCTATGCTTCGAGGCAGTGGAAGCAGCGCGAAGAACTATTCCATGCGCAACCTAAGAATTATGGCGAGTGTGTCCACGTTGAAATCGTGGCGACACTATCCCTTTGGCGTGGCGACGAGATCTTCGTGGATCACATGAACCTCGATATAGATGATCACCCAGCGAGGTATTAAGATGGCAGGAAAGGTGTTGGACTGAGCTGATCTAAGCAAGTTGATATTTGGGTAAGTCGCATAGCTGGGGTAGTATCAGTTGAGTTGATCGTTCGGTGCACGAGATAATATTTAGAGATGTTACTAGTACTGATTTTCAGAAATAGTTGGATGGATTGAGTTGGAACGTGAACTCATTGAGTCGGTGGAAAATCTGCATAATTGAGAATAGTGCTCAAGTGAATGTATTGGAATAGAAATCGTGATTTGGTTCAATTGGGAGCAAAGCAAATGGATGCCTCGAACATAAAGATACCCTTGTAACTTGTTCAAATTTGCTATCGCAAAGCTCGGCTGAAATACATGTATTTTAGGGACGCCTTAAATATGTGTACAATTCAAAACTAAGCGATACGAAGAATTCGTATTGAGCTGCAAGGAGGATGTGGGAATTTATGAAATTTGTACGAGAGTTCAGCAGAGCGAGATGCGGAGTCAGGATCGTGAATATGTGAGTTGCATAGAACAGATCCATAGAATTGGATTTTGGCATGTTATAGTTATGAGTACCAGCGCGGTTTATGGACGAACCTGATTCTAAGTGGTATATTATGTAACGTCCCGCAACCGCTCGGAGCGTTACGCCGAGTCGGATTGAATGAATAAAATGCTGGTTACATTTGAAATGTTGGATTTTGGGAAGAAGAATTAATCGAGTTGGTTTCAATGTGCGGATGGCTAGCGGGTTCGATGGAAATCAGGTGTTCGTTCAGAACAGTACTGAATAGCTGAATGGAAGCGATAATGCCGTCTTCCTTAATCCGATCGGTCGAATGATTTAGAGAGCACGGCCTGCTCGCACGGTCATACCAGTTGAGTAGATCGCGCTTGCATCAGACCACGGGTTCAAGGGATTGGCCGTATCGGCAGGACAGGATGCCTAACGGGATCATTCACTGTGAGTGGGCTCTTTCCCTTCTCCTCTACTCCTTTATTCCTAATAATATGGAAAACACGTAAAGGCTTGAACACCTGGGCTGAAACATTGAGAATCACTACACTGAGGCGTGCATAGAGTGTACGTCGTTTGTTTGGTAGGATTGTGGCTTGAAATAATTTACGCGTTGGATAGTTGGAGCTTGAGTTGGATTATACATTTAAGGCAGTCGGTTGGATACTTAGGATTATGCTTGGAACGGTTGGAATTATATGAGTTGGAATGATACTTTGAGGCAATGGGAATATCGGAAATTCGGGCGAGCGAGCGTGCATCCGTGTGCGGGTATCACTTGGTCGCCTTGTCTTGCAAAGCGAGCAGTTGTGGTTCGAAACCGAACAACTACATCGGCGAGGGCTTTGTGTCGCTTGATGGGGCATCGTGCCACGAATGGGGCATTGTGCCACGAATGGGGCATTGTGCCACTGAAACGACATTGTGCCATGGGATTTGCTTTGAGCATGGGTGTTGCACCAATTTGGACTCTGTGTTGAGAAGAGGCATTGTGCCTATGAAACACTTGATATTTTGGTGCCTTGGGCTATATATTGAGGTCAAGATTTGGATCTCTTGGTTGGATATGTTGGAAGAATGGTTATGGATATTTGGTTGGATATCGGTTGAACGAGTCTAGGATCGCTTGGTGGGGCGAGAATGTTCGATCCTCTTGTCATACCTACTTGGTGTTTGTATGTCACGGACAACCTGTATTGTACAGGATTTGGTTTCCTCGAACGGGAGCTCCGGGGCACCGGGATCGTTCGGCCATGGAGGAGACATTTGGGTAACGCGTCTTGGGTGCGGTGCCAGCGGTTGGATGCGATTCAGGTGGGTTAGCTACTTAGCGCTGTTTCGAATAGAACCGCATTTGATCTGTCCGATCAAAGTCCTTTATGGCTTGGCCAGTGACTTCATATAGAATAATGTTGGCTTGCTTTTCTTTTGTTGGTTTAGCTTTCGTGTAGGCACGGCCACCTTGCCTCGGCAAGAGTGTGCACTCGAGTTTAGAATATAAACTTTGGTTGAGGATGGATGTTGAGGCGAGACTGATGGTTCGATATGTTATCGTGCAATTGATGGCATTAAGTAAGACGGGTTGGATATATATATAAATGCTTGTCGTTTGGTTTGAGATTGAATGCTTGCATGCGTAAACTGCTTTACTGCTTTCCTTAACATATCATTCATATGCCATGAAACGAATCTAGGATTCAACTAGAAAGATCACCATATAACTGGTTGTATTCACTATTTTACTTAGTGTCGGCTTAGACGAGTGGGTTACCCCGCTCACCAGTACGGCTGTGTACTGACCCACGTTTGTGGGCAAATATTTCAGGTACACAGGCGTAGTGGCGCTGCTTGGATATACGGGACAAGATGTATGAACGGTAAGTACCTTTGTGGGCTAGAGAAAGAGCAAGAGTATTTCATCGTCTCCATGGTATCGCCTTTGTGGCATTGACTCGGGGCATTCCATTTGGACCCCATCGTGAGCTTCGCTGCGTTATACTCTGATGTGTGCTTGGTACACAAATTGGCTTCCGCTGTAACTTGGTTGTTTCGATGATAACTTTGGTGTTTGACAACATCGCCTTGTACGAGCGCAACTCCAAGCTCGTACGGCATCACGTCCCGATGGGAACGATTGTCCTGCGGGAGAGCTGAAACGTGGTGATTCACGTTCAGTAGGGACTTTCGAGCTTGTGGGACATTGGGGTGTAACAGATTGGTATCAGAGCGCCCGGTTCATTTCTTCGGGCTTGGTCCTTTGCTTCATCACAAACTCTAAATAGCTTCCGCGTGTCGTCTAGCCCTTGACTCTACTCAGTTCCGCATCGGATATTTCATGCAATAAGTCTATTTATTGCTAGTTGTAGCTGCTTGTTATTCTTGGTTGGGTTGCCTTGGTTGGTTTTCGTTAGATCGCTTAGCCTCGTTAGGCGTTATTGCATTCGTGCAGCAAGTCGGTGGCGATGTTGCATTTGTGCAACAAGTATGGGCTTTTATTGGGTTGTGGCTTGGCTTGTCGTTTGGGGAGTTTCTGATTGCCTCAATGGATCAGTTGGTTGGCTAACGAGATTTGGTTATGCGGCATGTTTTGAGTAGAAATATTCGATGAGAATGGGTCCTTGCACGAGTTGCTCGTCTAGCGACTGTGTTGGGAATAAGTTAGAATTTTGGCTGCGGCGCATCGGTTGAGCATGTTTGAGTTTGGCTCGGGAATATCAGGATAAGTTGGTACGAGTTGCTCGTACAATAAAAGTGTGAAACCGTTGGGTATTGGGCTGGACTATTTGGAAGACAATCATTGCACGATTGCTCATGTTGAGAAAGTATCAGATGATAGAAATAGTTGGATAATTCAAGCGTTGCCTGAGTTTTGTGTCAAACTCGAATTGGGAAAGGCGTGATCACGCATGAAGGATGGTTCGAATGTATCTTGGATTCGTGAAAGAAAATGTAATATGAGTAGCGACTTGATTCAGAGTGGTATATGGTATACCACATTTTGAGCAAGATATTAGAAATATTTTGGTTGGACATCTATGGGAATTACCTGAACGGACTCGTGAAACGAGAATACAAGTTGGTTGGTGCACGTCGGCTGAGTGGGAAGGAATGAAAATGAAGCAAGCGAATATTGAGTTGAGCATATCGAGAACGGACTAATGCAAATGAAAGCATCGTTGGGCTTAAGTGTTGGACGAGATCGGAACGAACAGTTGGGATACGCTTGAACGAGCGATAGGTGAATCGAATGATAGCGAGCACGGACTATGATTTTGGGCAACGCATTTGAGCTATTGGTTGAGTAATAAAACACGATTTTGGCTTGGAGGAACAAAAGTGATGGATTCACAAAAACTTGAAAGATTTTGGATATTGCTGCTCGAGAAGTCGACTCAGGTTTAGCGAAAATAAAATTTTGGGCAAGATGGTACAACGATGGTAAACGGATTCTCCGGAAGACGTAGACAGATTATGGCAACAACGGAAGGCAAAAGATTGTGGCGGATTGACTTTTGAAGATAGCTAAACGTGGGAGCAACGTCGGAGCAAATCAATGTGCTGCTCGAGTAAGTTGAACATGCATTGTGGGATATAACAATTTCAGAAATTTGATGGATTCAGGACAGAACGACGGATTGATGGAAGACAGTTTCAACGAGCGCGACTCTCGGATTCGAAAGTTCGCTCGGAAGGAATTGTTGGATTTTGATTCGAAATTGCAGATAAGATATATCATGGTTTATAGTAACTGTCCATCGTGATGATTACAATTATCGAGCGTAGCTTCGGGACAGCTGACCCTAGCGACCTTGTCTGCTGAATCGGATATGAATATGGTAGACCCATAGAACGACCCTTGAGACGGCGTATTTAGGAATACGTCGAGGGCAGATGTGAGCAATGAGATTTGGCTTATTGACTGAGTGTTGGATTTTGAGAGACCCTTGGGATAGTCTTCAGCTGAAGATGCAGCCGGAAGATCGGAGCGATGGTGGAAGTAGCCTAGTCAACTGATGAAATTTAGAGTCGCAGATTTTTATCGATGGCATCGCCTCTGACTCATCGTGCCCTGGAAGGGAATAGCATTCATATGAATTGACAACTGTGAAACTAGCTCATGAAGTTAAAGCAATGGCTCGTTCAGATCAAATCCTTGTGAATACTGGAAGGGACAGATTTGCCTCAGATTTACAAGATGTCTCGAAACTTAGTCTGGGAAGCATGCTCGTTAAGAAGGCAAAGGTGAGATCCTATGCTTCGAGGCAGTGGAAGCAGCGCAAAGAATTATTCCATGCGCAACCTAAGAATTGTGGCGAGTGTGTCCACGTTGAAATCGTGGCGACACTATCCCTTTGGCGTGGCGACGAGATCTTCGTGGATCACACGAACCTCGATATAGATGATCACCCAGCGAGGTATTAAGATGGCAGGAAAGGTGTTGGACTGAGCTGATCTAAGCAAGTTGATATTTGGGTAAGTCGCATAGCTGGGGTAGTATTAGTTGAGTTGATCGTTCGGTGCACGAGATAATATTTGGAGATGTTGCTAGTACTGATTTTCAGAAATAGTTGGATGGATTGAGTTGGAACGTGAACTCATTGAGTCGGTGGAAAATCTGCATAATTGAGAATAGTGCTCAAGCGAATGTATTGGAATGGAAATCGTGATTTGGTTCAATTGGGAGCAAAGCAAATGGATGCCTCGAACATAAAGATACCCTTGTAACTTGTTAAAATTTTCTATCGCAAAGCTCGGCTGAAATACATGTATTTTAGGGACGCCTTAAATATGTGTACAATTCAAAACTAAGTGAGACGAAGAATTCGTATTGAGCTGCAAGGAGGATTTGGGAATTCGTAAAATTTATACGAGCGTTTAGCAGAGCGAGATGCGGAGTCAGAATCGTGAATATGTGAGTTGCATAGAACAGATCCATGGAATTAGATTTTGGCATGTTATAGTTATAAGTACCAGCGCGGTTCGTGGACGAACATGATTCTAAGTGGTATATTATGTAACGCCCCACAACCGCTCGGAGCGTTACGCTGAGTCGGATTGAATGAATCAAATGCTGGTTACATTTGAAATATTAGATTTTGGGAAGAATGATTAATCGAGTTGGTTTCAATGTGCAGATGGCTAGCGGGTTCGATGGAAATCAGGTGTTCGTTAAGAACAATACTGAATAGCTGAATGGAAGCGATAATGCCGTCTTCCTTAATCCGATCGGTCGGATGATTTGGAGAGCACGGCCTACTCGCACGGTCATACCAGTTGAGAAGATCGTGCTTGCATCGGAACACGGGTTCAAGGGATTGGCCGTATCGGCAGGACATGATGCCTAACGGGATCAATCATTGTGAGTGGGCTCTTTTCCTTCTCCTCTACTCCTTTATGCCTAATAATATGAAAAACACGTAAAGGCTTGAACACCTGGGCTAAAATATTGAGAATCACTACACTGAGACATGCATAGAGTGTACGTTATTTATTTGGTAGGATTGTGGCTAGAAATGATTTATGCGTTGGATAGTTGGAGCTAGAGTTGGATTATACATTTGAGGCAGTCGGTTAGATACTTGGCATTATGCTTGGAACGGTTGGAATTATATGAGTTGGAATGATACTTTGAGGCAATGGGAATATCGGGAATTCGGACGAGCGAGCGTGCATCCGTGCGCGGGTATCACTTGGTCGCCTTGTCTTGCAAAGCGAGCAGTTGTGGTTCGAAATCGAACAACTACATCGGCGAGGGCTTTGTGTCGCTTTATGGGGCATCGTGCCACGAATGGGGCATTGTGCCACTGAAACGGCATTGTGCCATAGAATTTGCTTTGAGCATGGGTGTTGCACCAATTTGGACTCTATGTTGAGAAGGGGCATTGTGCCTATGAAACACTTGATATTTTGGTGCCTTGGGCTATATATTAAGGTCGAGATTTGGATCTCTTGGTTGGATATGTTGGAAGAATGGTTATGGATATTTGGTTGGATATCGGTTGAACGAGTCTAGGATCGCTTGGTGGGGAGAGAATGTTCGATCCTCTTGTTATACCTACTTGGTGTTTGTATGTCACGGACAAACTGTATTGTACAAGGTTTGGTTTCCTCGAACGGGAGCTCCGGGGCACCGGGATCGTTCGGCCATGGAGGAGACATTTGGGTAACGCGTCTTGGGCACGGTGCCAGCGGTTGGATGCGATTCAGGTAGGTTAGCTACTTAGCGCTGTTTCGAATAGAACCGCATTTGATCTGTCCGATCAAAGTCCTTTATGGCTTGGCCAGTGACTTCATATAGAATAATGTTGGCTTGCTTTTCTTTTGTTGGGTTGGCTTTCGTGTAAGCGCGGCCACCTTGCCTCGGCAAGAGTATGCACTCGAGTTTGGAATATAAACTTTGGTTGAGGATGGATGTTGAGGCGAGACTGATAGTTCGATATGTTATCGTGCAAGCGATGGCATTAAGTAAGACGGGTTGGATATATATAAATGCTTGTCGTTTGGTTTGAGATTGAATGCTTGCATGCGTAAACTGCTTTACTGCTTTCCTTAATATGTCATTCATATGCCAAGAAACGAATCTAGGATTCAACTAGAAAGATCACCATATAACTGGTTGCATTCACTATTTTACTTAGTGTCGGCTTAGACGAGTGGGTTACCTCGCTCACCAGTACGGCTGTGTACTGACCCACGTTTGTGGGCAAATATTTTAGGTACGCAAGCGTAGTGGCGCTGCTTGGATATACGGGACAAGATGTATGAACTGTAAGTACCTTTGTGGGCTAGAGAAAGAGCAAGAGTATTTCATCGTCTTCGTAGCATCGCCTTTGTGGCATTGACTCGGGGCATTCCATTTGGACCCTATCGTTAGCTTCGCTGCGTTATACTCTGATGTGTTCTTGCTACACAAATTGGCTTCCACTATAACTTGGTTGTTTCGATGATAACTTTGGTGTTTGACAACATCGCCTTGTACGAGCGCAACTCCAGGCTCGTACGGCATCACGTCCCGATGGGAACGATTGTCCTGCGGGGGAGCTGAAACGTGGTGATTCACGTTCAGTAGGGACTTTCGAGCTTGCGGAAAATTGGGGTATGACACCATAGGTCATTTATAGTTGTTCTCACGACCGCTCTGTGTCATCCCTCGAGGATAAAATTTCTCCATCTCGAAAGCCGCTTCATATGCCTCCCTGTAGGTTGCACACTTCTGATTGAGCATATCACGTTGCAAGACTTCGCCAGGCCCTTGATGTGTCACGCCCCAGTCCCAAAATACGTACGACTAGGAATACGTAACACGCCTGCTGTATGTATACGAAATCCAATATATGGAAAACATATACACACGTACGATGTACATGAATATCCAATCCACAGTGGTAATATACTGTCACAACAAGTCACACGCTATCTATATCTCATCCACAACACAAATAATAGATAAATGGAAATCAATAACTGAATATCAAATAAGTAGTCTCAAAGTATGATAGTCGGATGGAAACAAATCCACTACAAATCGACTATAACCAAAACTACTAAAGAGAAAAGAGAATAAACTCTAATATAAGAATAAATGTCTCAAAAAGAATAGCAACTAGAATCTATAAACAGCTGTAATGAATCACATATAATCCGAAGGTAAGACCTCCTCAGTCTGATAGGTAGCGTCAGGTCCAGGTCCATACTCCTGCGGGTACTCATGCTCATCTATATCTGGAAAGGGACCAAGTCCTCAGAGGGACGTAACAAGATATATAAAAGCATGCCAATAAAGTACTGAAATATAAACATCCAATGGGGTCGCCTAACTGTCTAAGTGAATGTAGTTTGAGAACAACTTTCCACCAAGTGGGCTATCTGGCTGAAAACTGGGATTGGCATAACTCTCTCGGAGAATCAGGGGCCTCAAAGCATGTCGTCTTTTGAACGGCAGAGGCCGCCAAGTAGTATAGGGGTCATCACCGCCCGTATCTCCAGCGGAACTTCCGAGTTACAGAAGGAAAAAGTGTAAAGGAGCCCAAATGCCTTACTTGTTGTTCTCCCCACCCAATGCTCTAAGCATGTCATGTCTATGACATGATAAAACCTCTAATAACCGCCAGGTCTACTAGCATGCAAAGTTTCTATTGGCAGTTATCCCTATCCGTCGCACGACCTATACGTACCAGTGGCCAGCCGAGTATGCAAGTCCGTGTCCTACATGTGACTCACACTCATGTAAGAATAGTATCATGGCCAATGAAACATAAATGCCTCATGAATATGGGGTAGTCTCATAAAGTAGGTCCAATGCATATACATAAATAAAATATAGTACGACGACATCGTCGTTGTACCCAAGTTTCCTTGGACGCACAATTTATATAGCAGTTAAGATAATAAACTAAAATAAGCAAAAAATAAATATGCATGCATCATATGGAATGTAAATATAGTACAATGACAAGGTATACTTGCCTGGCAAGAAATCTGTAAAGTGTAAGCATCCAATGTCAAGGACACGGAATCTGGAATATACTTCACCAACATTTTTGGAATGAGCAAAATAGCTAAAAAGTACTTCCCTTTCTTCCAATTTGGATACAGGAGCAAAACAATAATTTCTGATAAAAGTGGGGTCCACGTGTGGCCCACTTTATACCGAAAAGCGTACCAAGCGTAACAGTATCTAAATAGGACAAATTAGAGGTCAAATAACTCTAAATGTTAATACGAACCCAACGGTATGTCCAAATGTGGATTCCGATAGGCCGAACACAATTTCGTCTAAAAAGTCAACTGTGGGGCCCGCCAATTGGCGATTTGGTCAACTGTCTCAGAATTGCGTGAAAATTGGGTCACAGGACCAGCACGTTACCACGAGTCTAGTGGCGTAAGTTTTGTCGTAATCTGACGAGCATGCACAAAATGTGCGCAACTTTCGTAAAAGTTGCGACACGGGGTGTGTCCGCGGATACGGGCTGATTTTGGCGCGCACACGCATCCGAATCAGTTTTCACGAATTTTTACTTGTCCGTTTACGTTGCGCGTACCGTTCGGTACACTTAGTGTATGGCGGGGAGGTCCCGTTTGGCGGGGCGCGCTCCGTTTCACAACTTTTAAAAATCTGGAAAAGTGTGTTCGGAGGGTTTTCCAACGAATTTAATTATGTCTACATTAGTTAATAATCTAGGGTTATTTAACAGAAATTAAACTAGGTCAGGTGGTCTACGCATGCCAAAAAATTTTATCAAATTCGGATCTCTGTGGTGGGAGATACGAACTCGGAAACATGGTTGGTCACCGTAGTTTTCTGCGATCCAAAATTTGGTCTACTTCCGCCAACTTTGGCATTTTTTTGCTATGGTTACGCGTTGTTCGAGGTCTACTATCACACAGATATGGAAGAGGGTTAAGGGGTGAGCATACCGGTGAAGACAGGGTGGCGTTTGGTTGAGCGAGGTGACGGAAAATAACTCCGGAACACAGGTACCTCGCTACGAAAATTTGTAGTGCGCGGGGTCACGGTCGTCGGGATCGGTTTGGATGGCCTAGCGGGGTTCTCCGGCTGCTGTGGCGGCGCTCTCTAGGTCTAGATGGGAAGATGAGGGGTTTGGATAATTTAGGGTTAGGTTTTATTTGAAATAGAATAATATATATATATATATATATATATATATATATATATATATATATATATATATATATATATATATATATATGAAAGGGAGAGAGAAGAGGCGGGTTTGGTTAACATCCGCGGGGGGGAGGGGGGTCTCTGGGCTTGCTGCTTAGAATTTGCTAAAGGGGGGGCGGGGGGGGGGGGGCGTTGCTCACATGCAGCAAAGGGCGGATGGTTGCTGGTTAGTAGTAATGGTTGGTAGGAGTAAGTAAATGAATAGTTAGTTAATAGTTTTGGTTTTTGTTTTTGTTTTTGTTTTTTTATGTTTTTTTTCCTTTTCTTTTCTTTTCTTTTACAACTCTTTTTTTCCATTTAAATAAATAAATAAATAAATAAATAAATAAATATATATATATATATATATATATATATATATATATATATATATATATATATATATATATACTCATAGAAAAATTCTAGATTTATATTAATGCACACCGTTAAGCTAGCAACTGCTCAAGGGGTCTCCTACATGAAATAAATTCCAAAAAATTTCTAATGGTCCCATAAATCCTCTAAGTGCACCAACACCTAAAATAAAAATGATTAAAAATCTATTTCTCTTAATTAGCCACTAATTACTATAATTAAATTAATAATTAAAAAGGCCATATACGATTTCTAGGAATAGGGGTTTTACATTCAACCCAACTTATAAAAATTTCGTCCTCGAAATTAAAACTAAGCCACGATAGAATGTCAAGGATGGTTTAAGATATAAATTAACAATATAAATTCATACCTTGGTCTGTGAATAGGTTCAGAAAATGCTTGCGCATGTCGTCCTCGCGCTCCCAAGTTGATTCTCCTGGCGCGCCATGCCTCTATGCTACGCGAACCAAGGGAATAGACTGATTCCTCAACACTTTCTCTCGACGATCAAGGATTCCCATGGGTTGCTCTTGGTATGACAAGCTCGGCCCAATGGTGATCTCTGAATGGTCGAGAATATGACTGCTATCTGCCACATATCGCCTGAGCTGCGACACATGGAATACGTCATGTACTCCCTCAAGTGAAGGTGGTAGCGTAAGTCGATATGCCACTTCTTCCACTCTCTCGAGCACGTCAAATGGTCCAATATACCTTGGACTTAACTTGCCGCGCCCTCCGAATCGGATGGTGCCTCTGGTCGGTGATATCCTCAAGAAGACATGATCGCCCTCTTTGAACTCCAATGGACGACGATAAAGGTCTGTCCACTGCTTCTGCCTGTCTTGCGCTGCTCGCAAGTGTCCCTGAATCTTCTTGACTGTCTCTACGGTGTTGACTACCAACTCGGGTCCCAGAATCTGACGTTCTCCCACGTCACTCCAACACACAGGAGACCTACATTTTCTTTCATACAATGCTTCAAACGGAGCCATCTGAATACTTGCTTGATAGCTATCGTTGTAAGAAAACTCCACAAGATGTAGGTGGTCCAATGTCTGAATAGTACGCTCCTACTGCCCATCTGTCTGCGGGTGGTAAGATGTACTGAACTTCAGACGAGTACCAAGACTCTCTTGCATGCTCCTCCAAAAGTGTGATGTAAAGCACGAATCTCTGTCTGATACAATATTGACTGGTATGTCGTGCAATCTCACGATCTGTCTCATATATAAGTCAGCTAAAGCTTCTGTAGACTGACCCATTCTAAAAGGTATGAAATATGCTGACTTGGTGAGTCGGTCCACTATTACCCACACTGTATCTCTTCCACTCGGACTCTTGAGAAAGCCCATGACGAAGTCCATAGTTATGTGCTCCCACTTTCACTCTGGAATCGGAAGTGGTTGCAATAATCCTGCTATTCTCTGGTGCTCCGTATTTACCTATTGATATACCAGACATTTAGCTACAAAGCGAGCTATTTCTCTCTTTATTCCATACCACCAAAAGTGTTGTCGTAAGTCACGATACATCTTGGTGCCTCCAGGATGAATAGAATAAATCGAACTATGAGCTTCTGCCATCAGCTCCTGTCAAATCTCTCCATTTGGAACATAAAGACAATCACCATATCGTAATGTCCCATCCTTATGAATGCGCAATCCTGTCTACTCTCTGGCCTCTGTCCTTTCCTTCAGTCTCCTGAATCTGGCGTCTGTAGAAAAAGCTGCCTTAATCCTCTCTACTAATGATGATTGTACTTGCAAGTTGGCTAGTGTCCCATCTGCTCTGGGTAATATTACTTCAATGCCAAGCTCTTGCAAGTCCTCTAATAATTCCCTTTGTGCTGTCAAGAAGTAAGCTGCCGGTTTTTGGCTTAACGCGTCTGCTACCACGTTAGCCTTGCCTGGATGATAATGTAGCTCCAACACAAAATATTTCATCAACTCGAGCCATCGACGTTGCCTCATATTTAACTCCTTCTGCGTGAAGACGTACTTGAGGCTTTTGTGGTCTGTATAGATCTCCACTCGTTCCCCATATAAGTAATGTCTCCATAGCTTCAGAGCAAATACAACGGCTGCAAGTTCCAAGTCATGAGTCGGATAATTCTTCTCATGTACTCGTAACTACCTAGATGCATATGCAATCACTTTGCCATGCTGTATCAATACGCATCCCAAGCCTTTCCTTGATGTGTCACTGTAGATCACATAACCTTCTGATCCTGACGGAATCGTCAATACTGGTGCTGTAGTCAGTCGCTTCTTCAACTCTTCAAAGGCGGCTTGACACTCGTCGGTCCATATAAATTCTTACAAGTCAAAAAAGTCATAGGTGCCGCTATCCTTGGAAAGTTTTCCACGAACCGTCCATAATATCCCGCAAGTCCAAGGAAACTCCTTACCTCTGCTGCTGTTTTAGGAACATGCCATGTCTCAACTGCTGAGATCTTCTCTGGATCAACAGAAATACCATCTCCTGTAACAACATACCCAAGAAATAAAACTCTGTCCAAGAAGAACTTATACTTGATGAGCTTTGCATATAACTGCTCTCTTCTCAAAGTCTCTAGAACAATCCGCAGATGCTTTTCGTGCTCCTCGTGGCTCTTCGAATAGACAAGTATATCATCTATGAAGACGACCACGAACTGGTCCAAGTACTGGTGGAAGACTCGATTCATCAAGTCCATGAAGATCGCTAGAGCATTGGTCAATCCAAATGGCATAACCAAAAACTCGTAGTGCCCATATCTTATTCTGAATGCGGTCTTCGGAATGTCCTGCTTTCGTACCTTCACCTGGTGATATCCCGATCTCAAATCTATCTTCGAGAATACCTTAGCTCCACTAAGTTGATCAAATAAGTCATTAATGCGTGGCAATGGATATTTATTCTTCACTGTCACTGCATTCAAGGCTCTATAGTCAATGCACATACGCACTGATCCATCCTTCTTGGGTACAAACAACACTGGTGCTCCCCAGGGTGATGCACTCGATCGGATAAAACCTTTCTCTTCTAGTTCTTTCAACTGTACCTTCAGCTCATCCATCTCCTTCTTTGCCTGTCTGTAAACATGTGATGCTATAGGTGCTGCTCCCGGTGCTAGTTCAATTGAAAACTCTACATCTCTGTCTGGGGGTAGTCCGGGCAATTCCTCTGGGAAGACATCTAGAAATTCTGAAATAATATGATGATAGACAACATCGTCCATTGCGAGCTACATGCCATCAAGGATTTCTGTAGAACCTCATGCAAACTCAAGTTCAGGCTGGCCTGGTACCTTAAAAAGAATGCTTCCTCCAAAACAATCGAAGAAAGCGTGGTACTTGCTTAGCTAGTCCATTCCAAGCACAATATCAAAAGATGGCATAGGAAGGACTAGGAGTTGGGCGTTCATCTCTCTGCCACGTATCACTATAGGACCCGATCTACAAACTCGGCTAACTTGTACAACTCCTCCTTCGGTTAGAATTCTAACACAACTAGATAAAGGTGTAGAAGCAATGTTGTGTTTGGCAATAAAACTAGATGATATGAATGAGTGGGTGGTTCCCGTATCAAACAATGTCACAGCAGGAAAAGTAAAAGCAAGAGTAATACCTGCTATGACATCCACCTCATGATCCATGTCATCCACCTCCAATGCAAAAGCTCGCCTATTCCTCTGCGGCTGTCCATGTCCGGCCCTCATATACTGATCCTCCTGGGTAGGTAGCGGTGGTCCTCTCTGAAATCCTCCTGCTGCTGGGGGTCGAGGTGCTCCCGGTCTAACCATCTGTTGTACTGGCTTCGGTGCTGGAAGCGCTAGTCTCTGAACTGGCGATGGAAGTATCAATATCTGCTATTTTGGACAGTCTCTTGCCAAATGCTGTCCGGAACCACATCGTAAACATTGTCCCAAGCGGCCTCGACAATCTCTTAAAATGTGTCTGATTTTCCCACAATAATTATATTGGGGTTTCCCCGAAATCTGGTACGGTCCGGCTCTGTGTTGCTGATGCTGCTGTGCCAAGGGACGTCTGATAGGTCCTCCCTGTTGTGTCCTTGTCGGTCCCTGCTGTATCCTTACTGATCCTTGTTGTGTCCTCAGTTGACCTCCTTTTCCTCTGCTAATGGTTTCTTGCAATCTGGCCTCTGTCAGTAGTTCAGCATAAGAGATTCGGGACTGCGAGCTTGTATAATATTGTAGCTCCTGGGTCAGTCCTCGATGAAACCTCTTAGCCTTAGCCAAGTCATCTAGTATCAAAGCAGTGCCATATTTGCTGAGTCGACTAAACTCGGCATCATACTCGTCAACTATTCGGTTTCCTTGCTCTAGGTGAAGAAACTGATCGTACAAGGTATCTCTAACGGTGTCCGGAAAGTACTTTCCCTCGAAGCACTCCAAGAACTGCTCCTAAGTCTGGCATGTACCCAACTGGCGCTCCATGGATTCCCACCAGTGATGAGCATTACCATCTAGAAGCGTCCGTACACCCATCATCTATAGGTCCGTAGGTAACTGCGATGCCTCCAAAAGCTTCTGCGTGTGAGTGATCCAGTTGGTAGTCTCCTCTGGGCTCTCAGTGCCCTTGTACGTCCTCGGACCCATCTGAATAAAGTCCTTTACTGATCCAACCCTAGCTCGAGGTACTGGAGCTATTGCTTGGGTTGGTACAGTAGCCTGTGCAGCCATCCTCTCAAGTGCTGCCAAAATTTCTTGCCTCTGCTCGGCTGCCTACTGCGTCTATTCCTGTATCATCATCTGAAAGAATTGGAACATCTGCGCTTGGCCATCTTGCGGTACTGGGAAAGCTGGAAGGTTTCCAATAGGTGAAGCGGGAAGATCAGATGGAACTGGAGTGTGAGTCTGTCCATCTGGCCCCGGAAGCCTAGGAATCATTGGGGTCCCTCCTTGAGTCTAACCATTGACTCCGGAAGTTATGTCGCCATCGGCGGCAGTACATCCATTTTGCATATCCATCTCTCAGCAGGTGATGTACGAAACGATTAGAAAAAGTACAGGAATCAAACATGATGCAAGTATTAAATAGGAAGGATGAGTTTCAGTCAAGCGTGGATGAGATCCTTATACTCTATTCCTATAAGCAGGCTTGTTCAGTACAGTTACGTAACCGAGACAATATATTCTCGACCTGCATGGGCCACCACTAAAAATATGTCACGCCTAGTCCCAAAATACGTAGGACTAGGAATACATAACACACCAGCCGTATGTATACGAACTCCAATATATGGAAACCATATACACACGTACGCTGTACATGAATATCCAATCCACGGTAGTAATATACTGTCACAACAAATCACACGCAATCTATATCTCATCCACAACACAAATAATAGATCAATGGAAATCAATAACTGAATATCAAATAAGCAGTCTCAAAGTATGATAGTCGGATGGAAACAAATCCACTACAAATCGACTATAACCAAAACTACTAAAGAGAAGAGAATAAACTCTAATATAAGAATAAATATCTCGAAAAGAATAGCAACTAGAATATCTAAACAGCTGCAATGAATCACATATAATCCGAAGGTAAGACCTCCTTAGTCTGATAGGTAGCGTCAGGTCCAGGTCCATACTGCTGCGGGTACTCATGCTCATCTATATCTGGAAAGGGACCAGGTCCTCAGAGGGACGTAACAAGATACATAAAAGTATGCCAATAAAGTACTGAAATATAAACATCCAATGGGGTTGCCTAACTGTCTAAGTGAATGCAGTTTGAGAACAACTTTCCACCAAGTGGGCTATCTGGCTGAAAACTGGGATTGGCATAACTCTCTCGGAGAATCAGGGGCCTCAAAGCATGTCGTCTTTTGAACGGCAGAGGCCGCCAAGTAGTAGAGGGGTCATCACCGCCCGTATCTCCAGCGGAGCTTCCAAGTTACGGAAGAAAAAAGTGTAAAGGAGCCCAAATGCCTTACTTGTTGTTCTCCCCACCCAATGCTCTAAGTATGTCATGTCCATGACATGATAAAACCTCTAATAACCGCTAGGTCTACTAGCATGCAAAGTTTCTATTGGCAGTTATCCCTATCCGTCGCACGACCTATACGTACCAGTGGCCAGCCGAGTACGAAAGTCCGTGTCCTATATGTGACTCACACTCGTGTAAGAATAGTGTCATGGCCAATGAAATATAAATGCCTCATGAAGATGGGGTAGTCTCATAAATTAGGTCCAATGCATATACATAAATAAAACATAGTACGACGATACCGTCGTTGCACCCAAGTTTCCTTGGACGCGTAATTTATATAGCAGTTAAAATAATGAACTAAAATAAGCAAAAAATAAACATGCATGCATCATATGGAATGTAAATATAGTACAATGGCAAGGTATACTTGCCTGGCAAGAATTCTGTAAAGTGTAAGTGTCCAATGTCAAGGACACAGAATCTGGAGCTAATGGCCTCGGAACAAACATCTCTGGATACTGAAATAGACATCACCAACGTTTTCGGAATGAGCAAAATAGCTAAAAAGTACTTTCCTTTCGTCCAATTTGGATACAGGGGCAAAACGGTAATTTCGGATAAAAGTGGGTCCACGTGTGGCCCACTTTGCACCGAAAAGCATGCCAAGGGTAATTGTCTCTAAATGGGGCAAATTATAGGTCAAACAACTCTAAATGTCAATACGAACCCAACGGTATATCCAAATGTTGATTCTGATGGGCCGAACACAATTTCGCCTAAAAAGTCAACTGTGGGATCCGCCAATTGGTGACTTTGTCAACTGTCTCAGAATTGTGTGAAAATTGGGTCACAGGACCAGCGCATTACCACGAGTCCAGTGGTGCATGTTTTGTCGCAATATGACGAGCGTGCACAAAATGCGCCTGACTTTCGCAAAAGTTATGACACAGGGTGTGTCCGCGGATACGGGCTGATTTCGGCGCGCACACGCGTCCGAATCAGTTTTTGCAAATTTTTATGTGTCCGGTTATGCTGCGCGCACCATTCGGTACACTTGGTGCACGGTGGAGCGGTCCCGTTTGGCGGGGCGCACTCTGTTTCACAACTTTTGGAAATCTGGAAAAGTGTATTCGCGAAGTTTTCCAACGAATTTAATTATGTCTACAGCAGTTAATAATCTAGGGTTATTTAACAGAAATTAAACTAGGTCAGGTGGTCTACGTATATCGAAAAGAATCATCGAATTCGGATCTCTGTGGTGGGAGATACGAACTCAAAAATATGGGTGGTCAGCGTAGTTTTCTGCGATCCCAGAATTTGGTCTACTTTCGCCAACTTTGGCGTTGTTTTCGCCTATGGTTACGCGTTGTTCGAGGTCTACTATCACACAGATATAGAAGAGGGTTATGGGGTGAGCATACCGGTGAAAATGAGGTGGCGTTTGGTTGAGCGAGGCGAAGAAAAATAACTCCGGAACACAGGTACCTCGCTGCGGAAATCTGTAGTGCGCGGGGTCGCGGTCGTCGGGATCGGTTTGTATGGATTGGCGGGGTTCTTCGGCTGCGGTGTCGGTGCTCTCTAGGTCTAGATGGGAAGAGGAGGGGTTTGGATGATTTAGGGTTAGGTTTTATTTAAAATAGAATTATATATATATATATATATATATATATATATATATATATATATATATATATATATATATATATATGAAAGGGAGAGAGAGGAGGCGGGTTTGGTTAACATCCGCGGGGGGGGGGGGGGGGGGGGGCTCTGGGCTTGCTGCTTAGAATTTGCTAAAGGGGGGGGGGGGGGGGGGGCGCTGCTCACATGCAGCAAAGGACGGATGGTTGCTGGTTAGTAGTAATGGTTGGTAGGAGTAAGTAAATGAATAGTTAATAGTTTTGGTTTTTGTTTTTGTTTTTTTGTTTTCCTTTTCTTTTCTTTTCTTTTACAACCCTTTTTTCCATTTAAATATATATATATATATATATATATATATATATATATATATATATATACTCATAGAAAAATTCTAGATTTATATTAATGTACACCGTTAAGCTAGCAACTGCTCAAGGGGTCTCCTACATGAAATAAATTCCAAAAAATTTCTAATGGTCTCATAAATCCTCTAAGTGCACCAAAACCTAAAATAAAAATTATTAAAAATCTATTTCTCCTAATTAGCCACTAATTACTACAATTAAATTAATAATTAAAAATACCATATACGGTTTCTAGGAATAGGGGTTTTACATGATGAACCATAGCAATTTTGCTTTATTGTTCGGTATCATGTAGCCACCAAACTTGGCTTTCTTCAGGAATTCAGCTTCGTAATTGTCGATGGACATATTGTCTTGCTCGAGCACTATGAACTCTTTCTCTTTCTTGTGATGGACAGCTAGTGGGATGAATTGTGTGATAAATGCATGTTTGAAAGTCTTCTAAGATATTTTGGCTTCTTGGTTGACACCGCAAAGCTCTTGTCTCTTGGATTCTCACCAGTCTTCTACTTTGAGATAAAGTTGAACCGTCTTACAATCTACTCTCTTACTGCCTTGTATGTCTAACATACATAAGATTTCCTCCATAGTCTTCAGGAAACTCATTACTTCCTCTGGTTTTGCCCTACTATTAAACTTGGGCGGATTGTAGCTCTTGAATTCAGAAAACTTGAAAGTCGATATCTTCCTCGTAGGCTGTTCATTTTCTTTACTTCTGCTACCACTGTCTCTTTAGCTGCGGGCCACTATGGTCACATTGTGGTTGTCTATCAGAGTAATGACCAGTTGAGTCAAGTTATCGAATTGTTGTTGTTGTGCATCAATTTGCACCTAGAACTGAGTCATTAGTTGTGCTTGAAGTTCACGATGCTGGGCCTCAATCATCTTGTAATGAGCATCGTTCTGCTTCTTCTACGCTTCTAAAATGTTCATTATTTTCTCCATTGGGTCAGACGATGATATCGCCTTAAAGCTATCCCCTTTTGTCATCTGCAAAAAAAAAACTTACATTATCAGTCAAAATATTTATGGGCTTATTGTATGGAACATTATTTTATGCAGCGCTACCGAGGAGCAATTCATCTGAGAAGATTATTTCAAAACTTCCAATTGAAAACAAATTTCAAAATTTGAGGAGATTGAACCTGGCTCTGATACCAACTTGTCACACCCAGGTTCCGTAGAACCGATCGTCCTCGCATACGGTTCCGCAGAACCGTTCGTCATCATTAGGCATGATGTCGTACAAGTCTGGGGTTGCACTTGTACAAGGAAAGAACGTGAACATGTGTCAAAATCTTTTTAAAATAACTCAGCAACACAGCAACAGATTATGAAACACACAAAGTATAGGAAGAAAATAGCTCTTTTATTGATTTTATTGTAATAAAGTACAATTTTATCAGTACTGAAATAAAAATGCATGAACGGCTTACATAGATTTGTAAAAAGTAAAAGACTGATAGGCTGACATAAAATAATGTTACATTTCATACATTATGCCCCTTTATTACATTCTTGAAACTAGGAAACATCAACTTGAAATCTCTAAATACTTTAAAATAGAAAGAAGCTTTGAAAAAAAACTACAGTATTTCTCTTGAGCTCTCGCGGTACCTCGATCACCTGGGTTTCCCACAGAGACGTTGATCAGTACTTAACACTTATTGGTAAGCATAACTAGCCTACTAACCTAAACCAACACTTCTGAATTATAATACAAGCAGTTTAATAGGCAACAATTAATCAATAAAACATATAATCTTTACAGCATATGAAATCTTATACCGACCAATGGTTGTTCCTGTATAAATTATAAAATTATTCTTATCGCCCCTGCACAAGACATAGTTAGCATAAAAACTCTATTTCTTGTCATTTGTGGTGTAATACCACTATGGATATGCCGAATAGGACTTCGATGGGCGTGTGAAGCGCCATTCAAAGTAGGTAGCAAGCCTCAATGAATGTCTCACTTATACCCTGCGCTACCAAAGCGCTACTATTTTCTCCGGGCCGAACGGTCCCAGTACCCCAGGTTTCGTTCGAGAAAATTTACTACCTTGTGCACAAGTTTTCAATGACCATACAATGCATCTACGACTCAATAATAAGCATAAATTGTAGGGTAATATATTAAATTAATTAGAGCAACATGTACAATGATATATTCTCATTTCAGCATACTTGTTTAGTGTCTCGATTGGTAGTCCATAGACTCTAATTTACCGCTATCTCGTGGCACCAAACCATGATATGATAATATTTGTATTCCTTCCTTGGGTTATGTAAATAAAGCTTCTAAACTTTTTCTCTTATCAATGCAACTCATTGATTTACAATAGTAGTATTAAACTTGTGGCAAATGGTGTCTTTATCGATTATCGGACTTAGAAAGGTTATAAGAGAACTTGATAATTATTGGCATGAAGGAGTAGAGGAGAAGGAAAAGATCCGCTGACCAAATAGAGAATGCCAAGTGAATGAGAATGCTTGTATGATTAGTCTCCGGTCATGCGTCTACCTACATTAGCACCAACATTTGATCAGAATATCATCTTTATCTTTCTTTCTCTCAGAGTTCTCTAGAATGAATGCATGAAATCGATAAAAATAGGCAAGATAATCAATCATCGAAAACCATCACAAAAATGCATCCATCAAAATCAAGTAGCAAAGATCCAACAAAAATCCAAAAAAATCCAACGAAAACTATTGGACTCGTTCCAACAGAAACTGATCAATTAATTAGAAAGGTTCATTGCATTCGTCCGTGATCGATTATGCCAAAAGGTTTTCCAATACTCATTTTTGACTGAGTTGCTCGCACCACAAGCCTTATGTAGTGAACCGCTAGGAGCGGGGCACTATATCCACTGGACTGGAGCACTTGAACTCTACTGAATATGATCATGCGCCTCTTTTGATTGACATTTGTGCTACTAGTGTGAGGGTTGGTAAATTGTTCATGTTTTTTGAGCTTTGGTTCATTCACGAGGAGTTTCAGGGGTTGTTTTAACGTGATTGGAACTCAGTGCATCACCTGAATCCTCTTACCTGGGTGGCTATAAGGCTTAAAGAGACCAAACGTGCCTTGTCCAAATAGAGAAGAACGACGTTCGACGATATTTTCTAGGAAGTTTGCAGTGTTGAGGATGAGGTATGTCTTGCCGAGCGTCTTTTATATTATATCCGGATTCATTTAATCATGTGACGCTTAATACAATGAGAGATGTGTTGAAGCTTAGGTTGAGGCACGAGGATAAATTCTGGTGCCAAAAAGCTAAAATCAAATAGGACGCGGAAGGGGACTAAAATACAGGTTATTTTTACGAACGCGTAAAGTGCAGGAGGAGAAGTTTGTTTCTTCACCATATATTGGACGAGCCGGGAACCAGGCTTAGGGAACAGGGGGAGATCTAAGCGGCGACTGCTTCCTACTTTTAGAGGCTGTTCGAGAAGGAGGACATTCACAGGGATGAGGAATTCATGGCAACGGTGCCTAAAGTGATCTCAGATGTCGATAATGTCGAGTTGACAAGGCTTCCAATTGCAAAAGAGGTAAAAAATACAGTGTGGGCGATGAACACGCATAATTCGCCAGGCCCAGACGAATTTACTGGTACTTTCTACAAGTGTTGTTGGGAGATGATCAGTGCTAATGTAGTAGAGGCATCCATTGCCTTCTTCCAGGGGCTATCATATCCATGGGCAATCTCGAGTACCAACTTGGTGTTGGTTTCGAAGATGACGAATCTGGTATCATTTGCAGACTTCAGACCTCTTAGTCTGTGCACTTTTTCTAACATGATTATTTTAAAGTTGATTGCCAACAGATTGATTTTGATATTGCCGAAGATTATATCTCTGGAACAGAGTGCCTTTTTGAGGGGTAGGGCTATCACGGACAATATTTTATTTTCCCAAAAGCTTATCAACAACATAAGTGTTCCCTAGTTGGGGAAACAACGTTGCCATAAAGCTCAATTTGGAGAAGGCGTACAACAGATTAGACTAGAACTTCTTCATTTGGGTTCTGAAGGCGTTTGGCTTCTCTGAGCAATGGATAGACATCATTTGGTGGTCCATCTCGAACTGTAGGTTTTCTACGGCGGTGAATGGCCAGACGGCGAGTTTCTTTAAATCTTTTAGGGGAGTCAGACAAGGTGACCCATTGTCCCCAGCGATTTTCTTGATGGCGACGGAGGCTTTCAGCTGAAATTTGAATCTACTAGGTGGAATGCCGAGATTCAAACACTACCGTTCGACTAGTGGCGGTCCTTTTATTACTCACTTGGCGTATGCGGACGATATCCTCATATTTACGGCAGGAGAGCTTCCTACAATTTCGGTTGTGAGGAATCTAATGAAGAAGTATGAACGGGTTCCAGGGCAGAGAATTAATGGGGCCAAAAGTATAGTCTATGTTCACCACTCCACGACAGCGGCAAGGAGGAAACTCATTTGCAAGGCATCTGGTTTTGAGGTGCGTAGTCCTCCTTTCCACTACCTTAGGTGTCCTATGGATTATGGGAGACGTAACGCATCGATGTTTCTCCCTTTGGTTGACAATATCCGCAGCAGAATTGTGGGGTGTCACAATAGCTTGCTTTTACTAGGCGGGAAACTAGTGCTAATAAAGCATGTGCTAGGATCCATTTCGATCTATATTATGTCTGTCTGCTCTCTATCGAAGAAAGTGGTGCACTACATAGAGGGGATGTTCGCTAGCTTCTTCTAGGGTAGGAGAGATAGTCGGGATAGGAGAAGATGGGATAGTTGGAACCCTATGGCTTTTCCTACTACGGATGGAGGCTTGGGGGTGAGAAGAATTATGGATATCATCGAAGCTTTCTCGATTAAGTTGTGGTGGCAGGTTCGGGTTCAAAAATCTCTTTGGAGCAAGTACATGGGAAGGAGATACTTTTGACGCAAATACCCATCCCTTGCGAGGGTTAACTGTAAGGCGTCTGCGGCATTGGCAAGGGGCAGGGAGGGTAGGGGAGGGCCTTATTAAGATTGGGGGTAGGGACGGTGCATCTAGTCTGCTGTGGGATGGATGGTTGGGCGGAAGGCTTATGTCTCCGATAGATCTAGTTCAGATAGAATTTTGTATTAGCCTCTTGGCGAATGAGAGCGGGGCTTGGGATTTTGATAGGATTACTGGACTATTTGGAGAAGATGTGAGGGCTGAGATTGAAGCTTCAGGGTTGTGCTGTCATGACCCGCACCCCTTGGCACGAGTACATGGGTACGTCCCACCTACGTCATAGCATTGGCGGTAGAATGTTGTCTAGGTCAACATACTATCCAAATATCTCACACCATATATATATAAGATACATGTTATTCCATCTCAACTTCCAATAGAGAACAATGATATATGATAATGATAATCAATACTCAATCACAATATAAATCTAAAGGAAGATATGGTACGATATGGAATAGAAAAAAAGAAATACAGAGTCACAATACATCACAAGTCCAAGTCCAAGTCCAATCGTCTAATCTCAACACAAGATCTCACTATAGTACATGTCATAAAGTCTAGCTGAGATCAAATACAATATCATAAAGAATAATCTAAAACTCTCCAACAGGTAGTATTATATCAAGAGGCTCTACGGTGCAATCTCAACTCCCTCGCCATCTTGTGGCCTGTAGTAAGTGGAACACATCTGCTCTAACCAATCATCTAAAAATATATCCAGTCAGGATTTGAGCGAAGTACAACCCAATAGAAGTTCCAAGTTAATTGATAATGACTATTAACAGAAATAGAGAATGTAATACAAGATGAGAAACAATAAAACAATATGTCATAGTATGGTGGAAAAAAATAGGTAAACTATAGCAATATAGTATAATTGATCACGATGAAATAGAATAAAGACAACGAACTAGAAAATAAAGAAAAACTGTAACTACACTAAGTATTTGAAATACTAGTTAGATATATGATCGGCTTGGGTTATCAAGATCTACTAACACGATCAAATAACACAATCATATGATCAGTATGATTGGCTGTTGTATACAAGGAACACAATTATTTAAGATTGGTTATTGTCTACGAAATAACACAATCACACATGAGGTGTATGACTGATTGTTGTTTATATGATGCAATACAATGTTCAAGGTTTTGATCACATATCTATCTAGCACTTCCCCTGCCCCCAACCAATACTCATGGATCCGATCATGATACATCAAGAACAGGAATATAATATGAGTACACAAAGAACACGAATGTATACGAATGAACACGAGCACAAGAAATACCCGATGCGCATGATAAAGTACATATGTAGTTGTATCCAAAGTACCCGATAATGGGATGACATCTTCTGACATGATCCATATAGTACCAGTCTATGTAACCACTGTATCGGAATCAAGTAAAACATTTTTAAATGCTTGTATTATAGTAATTATCAAATAATAGAAACTATCAGAGAATGTACTCGCCTTTGGTCCTGAGCAAAAGATGTAACTTGGTGTCCGAACTGGTATCACACACCTATATATGAATATCATATCAATTGGGTGTAAAAAGGTGATAATCATGAACTAAAATGTACTAAGTATGATTTTCTAGGTCAAACTAGGTCTATACTAGTCAAACTTTAGGTCGATACCTTGCTAATATATAGCTATACTAGGTAATATTATGTCATACCTAGGTTTTCTAGGTCTTACTAAGGTTAATTGGTCAATGTCTAGCTAATACTAATCAATATTATACTAGCTAATATTGGACTATATAACTAATGCTTACTAATGCTAACTAATAATCTATATACTAGATACTATTATATAAATCATATACTATTGTAGTTGGTACCTTGCTAACACTTACTACCTAATACTCTAGCTAATGTGTTAACTTATATTAGTAACAACACATTAGCATATTCATCAAGATCTCGCATTCTCCTAAACTCAACATCACAATACTAATTTAACTGATAGCTAGGTCTGATACTTAATAATACCAACATATGACACCCAAAACCTTAACTTAGATGCTAGGTATATCTGGATGAACTAAACCATATCTCAACCCAACTACCTATGCTAACCTCATCAAACCTGAGACACAGCATGTCACTGCTTGCAGTAAGTTATACACACACTTGAAGTTAATAATACCTATAAGTTATACTCCTTAATATCAACATCTGTGTTCAGTTCCCCTTCCTACTAGCACACTATATCAGTGCATACTCATT
The DNA here is from genome assembly GCA_036927795.1 of Iris macrosiphon. Taxonomy (NCBI): domain Eukaryota; kingdom Viridiplantae; phylum Streptophyta; class Magnoliopsida; order Asparagales; family Iridaceae; genus Iris; species Iris macrosiphon. Next base: position 126,268,116 of record JAYESA010000015.1, read on the forward strand.
GCTACTTAATTATCTGTTGTGGATGTAATCCACTGCACCTATAAAAGTGTCACGACCCGCACCCGAAAAATCAGGCATGAGTCGTGGGTACGTCCAGCCTACGCCGCACCATCGGCGGTAGAACGCTGTCTAGGTCTACTATCTAGCTAACAATCTCACACAACAAATATAAGTACCTGTCAAGATCTCAACTCCAAACGGAGGAGCAATATGATAATGATAACACAAGTACTCAATCACGAATCTAAGCACGATAAGATAACACAGAAATTTAACAACTACAAAATCTAAACAACAACTACTACTAAAGCAACAACAATAATAATAATAATAATACAACAATATCCAGAATTAAATATAATACAAGTCTCAAACCAAAAGCCGGGGACAAATCCGATACCAAAAGCTAATAAAGACAACTGAGGTCCTAGTGATCCCGGCTACCAACCCAGAAATTACTCCTGAACTAGGGGGGTCCCTGTCTGCACCATCGACAGGCTGAGGTCCATAAAATATCGGACACCAATCTTTCAGATCCTCTGAAAAATATATTCAGTCAGGATTGGAGCAAGTACACCTCTAACAGCAGTTCCAGTTAAATGATAAAAACTATAAAGCAGTTGTAGCAAGTAGCAAGGTGAAGGAAATAAAGTATGAACAAGGAAATATATATATATATACATTAACTGTGCATAAAGGTAAAGATGCATGAAAATTAGAAGCAAGATAGTAATGACTGTAGGATATAAGAAATCTAAACTAAGATCAAGTGTGTGCACAATAACGTGAAGTGAGCCCAACAAGAGTAAATATAATGAGTCAAGTCTAGAAACATATAAGTGAGACAAGTCAAGAATGCAAGAGAGTCCATACTAGAAAGAATGAACTCGTGTCTTTGAAATACCTGTTTCGACATGTAAACGGCTAGGAGTAAGTACGGCTCACCGCGCACTGGGTGTGCGGCTACTATCATTCCAGATTAGACACGAGGGGGTGATTCCAGTGATTCCAGTTGGAAATATTTACATGTCTACTCGAGTATTTCTTCGCCCCGACTAGTACAAGTGAATCCAAGACCCGACACGCAAATAAAGTATGAGTCCAGCCAGAAACATGAGTGATGCTTGTAGTGAGTCACGATATGATGCCAGTAGGTGATGCTAGTAGTTGATTCCAGAATAGAGGCCAGAAATAAAAAAAATTCGTGTCGTAAGTAAATGAACCCAGAAATACTAGTCCGTGTCATGCCAGAAAAATCAGAGAATACTATACTAGAAGCTGAATCATAATAATCATCAGATAATAAAAACTATCAAAGAATGTACTCGCTTGACGTCCTGAGCAACTGGCGATCTGAACTGGCGTCGCAAGGACCTATTACGAAAAGCAAGGTTAAACGGGGTTCTAAAGAGTTAAATAGATATAAAATAACTAAAAACAAGCTTTTAGGGTTGTTCTAGGTCAAACGGGTCAAACCGGTAAAATCTAGGTCAAAAAGTCAACTTTGGGTCCAAAAAGTCAACTCTAGGTCAAAACTAGGTCAAAAATTGACTTTGGCAGTCAACCGGGTCAACTAAGGTCAACTCTAGGTCAAACTAGGGTGCCCCTAAAATTCTAGGTCAAAACTAGGTCATTAAGCTAATAAACCCTCAAACTCGCCTCCTTGAGATACCGGGATACCCTCGGTATCCGATATCTCAACCTACGCTATATACCCCGCCTATACCCTCTATAATATATACTAGCACACACACACACACACACACACACACACACACACACACACACACATATATATATATATATATATATATATATATATATATATATATATATATATAAACTATATATATAAAAGTATCTCTAACCTCATTCCTAGGTAAAAATCCAATACCTCGCCCCGATGCCCAATACCTTGAGTATCTAAAGGTATTGAGATACCTCGCCTAACCCTCTCTAACTCTAACTAACTAGCTAACTATCTATATATATACTTATATATATACTACTATATATATAAAATTAATATATATATATATATATATATATATATATATATATATATATATATATATATATATATATATATATATATATATATATAAAACTTAGTATATAGGCTACCTCAATACCTTACCTCCGATACCTCACTTGCATCAATACATTGATATCTCAAGGTATTGAGATACTCAAGCCTTACCCCTCACTAACACTGGCTAACTAACTAACTAACTATCTATATATATACTACCATATGCTACTATATATATAACATATATCTAACTATATATATATATATATATATATATATATATATATATATATATATATATATATATATATATATATATATATAACCTAGTGTATAGGCAAATACCTCAATACCTCGATACCCCTATACCTCAATACCTTAGTATCTCAAGGTATTGAGATACCTTACCCTCTAACTCTAACTAACTATAGCTAACTATATATATATATATATATATATATATATATATATATATATATATATATATATATATATATATATATATATATACACATAACCTAGTATATAGGCTACCTCAATACCTTGGTATCTCAAGGTATTGAGATACCTAACTTACTCCCCCTCTAACACTAACTAACTAGCTATCTATCTATCTATCTATATATATATATATATATATTTATATATAGGCAAATATATACATCTAAACACATATGTATATATCTATTTACATATACCTCTAACTATCTATATATATCTATATACACATATCCACATACATATACCTATCTCACTCTCTCTCTCTCTCTCTCTCTCTCTATATATATATATATATATATATATATATATATATATATATATATATATATATATATATATGAAAAGGGGGGAGGCTAGCTGCTGATACTGCAAACTGCCGCTGCTTGCTGATGCCATGCTCACGCTGTTGCTGCTGCTGCTGCTACGCGCTTTGCTGCTGCTGTTGCAGCAATGCTGCTGCTGCCCGCTGCTGCCGCGGTGCTGCCTCAAACTGCAGCTGCTGCTGCTCGCCTTCTCATCCTCTCTCCCTCACTCACTCTCTACCTCACTCTCTCTACCTCTCTTTCTCACACTCTATCTCACTCTCCCCCTATCTCTATCTCAATCTCTCTCGCTCTAGCTCTCTATCTCACCCTCTTACTATCACTCTAGCTCTCTATCTCACTATCTCTCGATCTCTCTTTCTCACTCACCTCAAACACACACCAACACACACATAAACATATATATATAAATATATATATATATATATATATATATATATATACACACTCACATATAGATATATATATATATATATATATATATATATATATATATATATATATATATATATATATATATATATATATATATATATACACACAAACATATATATATATACACACATACCTACACATACAGAAACACCAACACACACACACTAACACCTATACACACACTCACACAAACACACACACACTCACAAACACTCTCAAACACACACTCACACATATACACCCAAGTACACTACCACAAACACTCACTACACTACACACAAACAACACACTACATACCAACACCTCACACTCACACACAAACCAAACACACACACACTACCCACACTCAACCACACCAACACACACACTCAACCACACACAACCATATTCAACCACACTCACCCACCCACCCCCACACACACACACACACACACACACACATATATATATATAATATATATATATATATATATATATATATATATATAATTCGAGAACTCTAGTACACACTCTCCGAGGCTAAACCAACCCGCGCACAAGTCCAAAACCTAGAAACCAAGTCGAAATGGTCATTCGGTCATTTCAACAAACACGTAGAGTGCGGTACGATACCTCGTGAAACGCACACCAAACCTACTCGGAATCGATCCAAAATTTACTCACAAGTTCTAATCAATATCTAGAACCTTAAAAAAATACTAACTCTCCGATTCTAGGTCCGTGGCAAAAACGCACATGCATGTGGAACCCACGGCGACAAAAAACCCCCAAATCTCCTAAAACGCCCAAATCTTCGTGACACGACCTCACGTGTCCGAACGAGGACACGTACTTACCCTCAAGACACCCAAGCACGTCTACCTAGGTCTGTCTAACCTAGGGCAACACCTAAAATTGGGCCAATATCGGATTTTACCCAAAATTGACACAAAACCTAATGCCAAAGTCTCCAAACAAGCTCCAACTTTCTTCCATGGGTAGCCCTAAGGTCTAATAAGGTTCTAAACTACTAATTACACTATATTAGAGTAATCACAAGGGAAAAATTAGGGTTTACCTCTTGGGAGTTGGAATCCCAAGACCAAAGTCTCCAAAAAGTCCCAATTTCACCACACCAAGCCTCCAAGCCAAGCTTCTATACCAAATCTAAGCTCTACACACCTAGGTTAGGGGAAAGCAAAGAGTTAGGGTTTACATCTAAGGAAGAAATAAATGAAGGAAGAGAAAGAAGAGGAGAAAACTTACTTGGAGAGAAGAAATTGGAAGAAGGAAGAAGAAGAGAATGGAAAGAAGAAGAAGAAGAAGAAGAAGAAGAAGAAGAAGAAGAAAGGAAATGAAATAGAATAGGGGGGGGGAGAATTCGGCCATATAGGAATTAGGTTAGGGTTAGGGTTTTCATTTAGGTGAAATGACCAAAATGCCCCTTCTTAAGTCATGCTAAAATAGGGTTTAGGTTTGGGGTTCCAAATGCACTCTAATTAATTCCTAATCACTCCAACTAACTAACTAAAATATAAATAACTATTCTAAGCCAATAAATAAGTCTGACAAGGGTGTTGGTTGGGTTTGACAAGGGTCCACTAGGGTCTGACATGGGTCCAGGCTAGCCAAAACCCTAAAATAACTAATATAAATAAATACAACCACTAATTAAATATTAATACAAATATTTATGATTAATACATAATTTATCAAATTAAAATATAAAAAAATACCCTGCCTTGGAAATAGGGTAGTGACAAATAGACCCAAAGCTACTGTCAAAAATAGACTGCTGCTACTACCCTCTCCTATCTGATACACAAGACTGACACCCAAAATCTGAAAGTACACCTCCATGCTGCTACCAGAGCCACAAGTGCTCGAGCACTTCATGCTCAAACTGCCAATAGCTGAATACTAAACTGGAACCACCACTCGAATACTAATCTAAAGCCAACACCTAACTCCAAACTTGAAAGCCAGTAACCCCTCCTCTTCCAAGTTGCCCACTGCTGAATATGTATCCTAACCATCGGAACACACTACAATATAATCACCTGCACCCAAAACCTCATGCCACTTCAAACATATCACTTACAGATATCATATCACACATATACTAATGCACACTATAACATATAACTCAATACAATCATATTTGTTGCTATTGCCTCCCTCTGCTCTACCCATGTTGTGACTCCTCTAATAACTACCCTTGAGAATTCCCAAAGCAAGGACTGACACCAACACATTGCACTGCAAGACACAGTACACACAATCCTGAGCTCCTAACACATGCCCCAACCCCAAACAAACACAACATAACTCAAAAGTGCACAACTAAACCTATATGATAAGGTATATACTAACACTAGAATTATATATAAACTAACAGAACTATATTTGAATATAATCTAACACTTACAATATACCCCATACAAGTGTCAATATATCAAACACTTGAAGAGCAATTAGTGATACATCCCAACTAGTGTGTCAAAACTCACATCTCTCAAATATAACGATGTATACACATCAAATATAGTTAATAGTAGCTATTAGAACTTGCTACCAAAGAATTAGAACTCAAATAAACAAAATCTCCAATTTGGAGCCCCGTATCGCAAAGTATCACACTGTATCGTGATACGGCCTACTTGTGTCCAATTGTGGACACGTAGCTAGTTTCTCAACCCCGATCTAAGTCCAATTAGACTAAATTAGTCTCATGACACACACTTGATGTGTCAATCTCGTAATTCTTTCAAAATGGAAATAAATTACCATGTAGAAATCATAATACACATTAATTAAGCCTAGAACTTCTTCCTATAGGTAGTCCTAAGTCATGGAAGGGTTCCTAATAGTCAAATGCATGATTTAGACCCTACAATGAAGGAAAAATTCAGAATTATACCTATTGGGAGATAAATTTTCAATAAAATGCTCAAATGGACACGATCCGGGCACAAGCTCCTTGCCAATTGCTCCTTCTCCAAGTGCTCCTTGCAAATCCAAGCTTCATTGCTCTTCAATTGATGGAAATGAGAGAGAATGAGGGGAAATTAAATTGAATTTAGTGGAGGGGTGAATGGAATTGGGGAAGAACACAATTGAGAATCTAAATGAAATGAATGAATGAAGAAAAGAGAGAAATAACCCCTCTAATAGGGCCGGCCAGGTTCTCTCCCTTCCCAAGCAATGACAAATGGTCCAATGTACCCCTCACTAGTAGGTTATGAAGAATAATTAAGGAGAACTATGTTGGAAAGTCTCTAAACTAATACAAATTAGGCTAATCTTTCTAATTAACTAATAGGAATGGGTCTACTTGGGCCTAGTCCAATGTTGAGCCTAAAGTTATCATGACAAGTCAAATTGGGTTCACTAGTGTCAAGTCTAAATAATAGGCTAGCCCATTTAACTATAAATAAATAATACAAAGCACAATTTAAATATGTAGCACACTAATTAAATATTAACCACTAAAAATAAAATATTAGGCAAAATGACAAAAATATCCTCATCTAGAAATGTGGGGGTGATATGTGCCTCTCGAAGGAGCAGGATAGGTTGTTGTGGAGTCCTTGCTCGTCGGGGTCTTTCTCCCTATCTTCTGTGTTCCATGTTGTGCGAGCTAGGCACTCGTTACAGCCGCTGACAGCTGCTTTCTGGCACCATTGCGTTCCGGCCAAGTGGGTCATTCTTGTTTGGAGGGTTACTTGTGGCAAACTTCCAATAGATGATGTGATGATTACTATTGGGAGTAACATGGTTTTCAAATGCCATTGTTGTTCCCAGCCTGATATAGAGTCTATATCGCACATTATGGCAAAGGGGGGGGGGGGGAGCGTGAGTTTTGGTTTGGTCCCACTTCGGGCAGTGGTGTTCTGTGGTGGAGGAGGGAGTTGAAATTTTGGAGCGTATTAGGATTTGGGGGAGTAGGGAAGGCTGCATTTGGAAGTGTTTTGTTGATGCAGCTATCATCTGGGTGTTGTGGAAGAATAGAAACAAAACACACTACGAGAACTCGCCATTCACAGGGATGCAGTTGATTTCTGAGGGTGACGCCTATAGTCGGATGGTGATTGGGTGTGTGGTTTGGTGTTTTGTGGCCTTCTTTTTTTTGTGCTCTCCGAGTTGGGTTGGTACATATCTCTGTTTTTTGTTTGAGATGTACCTATTTTTTTCAGGATATATATGTATATATATATATATATATATAACTTTTATTAAGACTTTTAGAAAAGCTAAAAGATAACCGTTTTAATTAATCTAAATTTATTATTATATATATTATTTTATTCAAAAATATTAAATAAGTAATTTTTGTAATTATCTAATTGTTCATGTTAATATTAATATGCATCCAAGTGACTATGAATACTTGGACTAACTAACGAAAGCAAGGGCTTTATTGACATCGAAGAATAAAGGTAGGGGACAGATATCTAGTTTGGATTCATTGTAGCGTAACAAAGAAGGGATATGTATGAAATGGAGGGAAAATGGATAAGGATGCCTAGCTAGAAGAAACCAGAAGAGGATGGAGACCCACCGTCTTCTAGCACAAGTATTCTTCCATCAACATGACAATATATATATGGTCCCCTTAGGAATATTGACATCGACAACCAATTGGTCTACAGAACCCAGATGCCAATTGGCCTACATAGAGATTAGAAGGTGGGTGAGACTGTTTGAGGTTTGAACCACATTTAATCCGATCCATATTCTCTGCAACCAAAATGGCGTTCACAGTAGGCATCCATGGCGTTCATCCTTGTTAATATGTCCGATATTAACCAGGGTTATTTATATTAATTTTTTTCTATATTTTATATTTATTATATATATATATATATATATATATATATATATATATATATATATATATATTTTAAATAATTATACTAACATTTTTTATATTTTTTGTTTATTATATGAATCTCTTCTATATTTTATATTTTATATTTTATATAAATAGGTATTATATTAATTATTTTTAAATTATAAAGTATAGGAGAGATCTGTATAATTATTTTCAAAATAAAAAAAATATGTATAATAAACATAAAATATAAAAAAAAAAAGTTAGTATAAATAACTATATTAACAATGAGGAGCCGGTCCAATAGTAGTACTATTATAAAAAAATGAAGAAATAGACATGAATTTGATTCCCAATCCGACAAGAAATAATGGCAAAAAATCCTGGTGCTAGTAAACTAGGACGACTACAAAGAAAAGAACGGCCATTAATAGAAGAAGAAGAAGAAGAAGAAAACCATGTTTGCATAGTAATTTAAAATTTTGCTAGCCAAGTAAGAGTTTAGCTATTAGAGCATCTCCAGCCCTAGTGTAACTTTGGAGAAAAGTTGTAGTCACATTCTTCTCAAATGTTATTCATGTCAAGTTATAAAGTTACATTGCAAAAGTTATAGAAGATATTATATCTAGTCTAGTTAATGCACTTGACAAAGATGACAGTATCTTTACTTGTATGTCATCAATTATTAATAAAAAATATTAAAAAAAAATATTAAAAAATAATTTTTTTTAATACTTTTGTATTGGAGATATTTTTCTATTTCATTGTCTTTTGTGAAAATAATTTTGTTATCTAGAATAGACGTCGTTTTATATCTCATTCCAAATAGAAATCACAGCGCAATACAACACAGTAGGGTTGGATATGCTCTTTATGGTAAGAATTGCTCTTATATATATTAGTTATGATATTGAGAGAGGATACGTTAGCAGTTTAGATTAATTGGAGCGGAATATAAAGGGAAGGAATATACAAAGTAGGGGGACCATATATTATTCTGTTTTGGGCCGAAAACTGAACCGAGCAAATAAGATATTCAGTTCGGATTAAAAGAAATTTCAGTTTAGTGTCGATTTTGAATACTAATATTTTTTATTCGGATTTGGTTTGGGATTTCGATTTTGGTTGAAAACCAAAAATCGAATAAGAATTATACAATTATGTAAATATTCTCAATTTTATGATTAAAAAAATATTTTTTTATTATTTTAAAAACAGTAATTCTATATATGTGTTTGGAGCATAATTTTAATAATTTATCAATTAGTCCAACTTTGAGTGTAATTTTGAAATATAAAAAAGTATGTACAAAATTATAATTTTTAATATAATTTAACCACGATTCTAATTTGGTTTCGGTCCATTAAACAATATAAATAGTTCAATCGAACAAACCAAACAAACCGAATCGATTATTCGGTTTGGTTCAGTTATGACTATTTTCGGATTGATTTTGGAATAAATTGGACGCTCACCACCCATACTTTCCGACGAGGGACTATTTTGTTCACTTTTTCATTGGACGGATTGAATTTCTTTAGGAAAAACAACACTGTTGACATAGATTTTTTATAACCATCTTCTTGCCACATTGAACTAAGTCTTGACAATATATATATATATATATATATATATATATATATATATAATAGGCTTGTAAGTCTATTTTATGGAACACTACAGTTTGATTTAACGGAGGAGTCCGTCTGTATGTTATATATGTACTCCTACGTAGGAAAAAAATGAATCTTTTCATTAAATGCTAAAATATTTAATTCTATCTTTAGAAAGTAATAGGTATATTTAATCATACGTAGGATTTAAATGATATGCATTCAATAAATGCTAAAGGATAGATTTAAATATTAATACATATCATTTGAATCCTTTCTAAAGATAGTTTTAATATTTACTAGATTTAAATATTAAATATTAAACATATGAAAGTCCATCGGAATATATTTAATATTTAATTATATCTTAAGAAAGTAATTTAGCATTTAATTAAAATAACATAATTAACTAAAATATATTCTGATGTATTTAATTAATATTAACATTAATGTTAATATTCATATTTATTTTAATATTAATGTTAATTTTAATGTTAATATTAACTTTAACATTAATGTTAATGTTAATTTATTAACGTTAATGTTAATATTGATATTATTTTAATATTAATATTAATTTTAATTTTAATTTTAATTTTAATTTTAATATTAAGGTTAATATTAATGTTAATATTAAAATTAATTTTGTTGTTGTTAGAGTTATTTTATTTTGTTATTTATCTTATGAGGGTATAATAGTAATTGTGGGTGTATTGCATATCAATATAAATGGACATGAGATGCAACCTAGAATTTTATACCCTTGCAATCTTCTTTCTCATATTCTCTCTTCTCCTAGTTTTCTCATCTCCTCTCCATCTCCAAGCTTTACTTGGTATCAAAGTATATTTTGAAAGTAATGTACATCATATCCACGACAGGGCCGATCGAACTGTTTTCGTCTACTTTTCATGATTCGTCGTTCATCGTTAGTTATACGTGGTCGTTCGTGGTTCGTTTATGAGATCTAAGGTTTCTACAGATCTTCATTGGTTGTTCGTCGTCGGTTGTGGTTCATTGTGAGATATAGGGTTTCAAATATCTCGTCTTTTTGTTGCATCTGCAAGTATCATAGGGACCGAATCTTCTGGCGAGATTAATAGTGCTAGTTGTGGTGGTGGCGGAACTGGTTCTCCTTTTACTGTTATCATAATGATGAATTGGAAAAATCGATTACAGCGGTGAAACTCAATGGTACGAACTACCTTGCCTGGTCCAAAGTCTATCAAAGTGATGTTGAGGGCGAAGAATAAGTTGAAGTTTTTGACTGAAGAACCCAGTCTGAAACGTCCGCTGAGTATGAAGTTTGGATGAGTGCAGATGCATATGTTATGCCGTGGTTGTGACATGGTATGTAGCCGCACGCCGCTGCTAATGTTCATTGGTGTGAATCCTCCAAACAGATTTGGGCATCTTTGGAAGACTCATATTCGCATAAACGAAACATTGCCCGCATCTATGAGTTGTGTGATAACCTGTTCCGTTCAAGCGAACAGCCGATTCAAACGGCAAAAGTGCAACGATCCGACCCGCTTTGCTCAGCGAGAAGACTCGTTTGAGGCAAAGGATTTCCCGACTTGGCCCTCCAGGAGTTCCGGCTTAGGCTTTCAGAGGCTCGTTCGGAGTATCGCTCGACCGAGACGAATCATCGCTAAGGTGGGTGGATACGATGAACTTGTCTTTTCTTAGCCAGCACACTTAAAATATGGACGATACATGCTAGTCGCTAGGTGAATCACCCCTTGCATGCTAATAAATAATACAACACACCTAGCTAAGGGAATAATCCCAACTTATATTGCTTGTGTTAGAACATGGAAATGAAACTTTGCTTATAAATGGACCCTCACATGCTACATTTGCCTTGTGCCACTAGTCCCCGCTATGCCTCAAGTAGAACGATATATATTCTCTTCGTAGTGCACTGTTCACTTGCTTACACTGCACGTCCCTAGAGTATGTTGCTCGGTATATCCCTTTACGATTTTACTCCTCGCTTTACCCTTAGACCGTGCCAACGTAAATGCTTATGTTTTCATAAAATGCATGATTGCCTGCTTATATGTTAACTTGTACTCGTTGTCTCGTCTCAATGTTTGCCACACAAATCATGCCACAATCAAGTAACGTTATCAGTATCGTGCATGCATTTAGTTAGCCAGAAGACTATCGAATAGTCCTTCTGTGCAATATGAACCTGCAAGTATCTGGGACCGTTAGGTCACCAAGGCAATCCCGAACCAGGGGAATACATCAAGGCAAGTGGAATACTGATCGAGAATCATGTCAAGTTTACAACTGAACGAGAATCATGTCAAGCAAATCAAAATCACAGCTCGTTGAGTAATGCTCGTTCAGAACAAAGAATCATGGATTATCATGTCAAGTTATGAATTTGGAAGACCCAAGACTTGCACGTCGCGGGCAACTTGTACCCAAGGTATTCATGTTCAGGTTCCTGCGGACGGTCGTCGGGGCACCGACACCGATCCAGTCCGGACGAAACTTCACGATAGTCGCATGTTAGTGGGCGGCATAGAGTGAACGTCCCCTTGTCTTCACGTCGCACTCCATACTGCGTCGCACTCCATACCGTCCTGGGCGAAGGTGGCGTCGACGTATGACCTCACGCACCTAATATCGCCCCAACTATAATCGGTCCTTTATGGCTATGCCAGCGACAATTGTTCATATAGATAAGTCATTCTCGCTTAGCGGCAATCCGCGTGCGAGTCATTGCATCGCATTCAGTAAATTGAAACACCTGAACGATCATGGGTATAACAAACTTGTATATATGGAGCACTTGAATATCCTATGCAACACACCTGAGTAATTCTTTTAACTCGTGCATCCGAAACATAACCTCGCTCACGACACTTATGTTTGCATATGCTATTGCCCATGGATCTCATTATATATATGCTCGTGCATCATTTAACTTGGTTTTTCTTGGACAGGGAAGGACAAATGGTAAGTTGGTAAGTCTCGCCGTGTTCCTTTATATTATATGGCGCACTGCCACACGAGTTAGGCTTTTCATCATTGCCATAAAATTGATCCTAAGGCAAGACTAGAAAGATAACTTAATATATGGTGCACGGAACCTATATAACGTGTTTGGATTTGTCGAGCGGGCGAGAAAGTCTCCCCACTAGTGCATTCATGTATTGATAACCCACCAGATTGCTTGCAGGGTGCGGGAGAACCTCGTTCTGTGTGAATGCCTCCTTGGTGCGTGCTAAGGCGTGGAGCCTTGGAGCGTTGCGTCCGGAACTGATGCACATATACAGGACATAATGTTGGAACATCGCCTATACATCTTTCCATACATGTAGTCACTTGGCACGCTTTTACTATTTCAGAGAGAGAGGCTTGAGCGACTTGTAATCTTGCCTAGCGCCGCTTGTAACACTTGTTCAATATCAATAAAGAGTTTGCTTTACTTCAATACTTGTGTTATTCAATGCTTCCGCTATTAACGACTCTGTGAACTTGTTACCAATCGCCTGTGCGTTTATAATTCTGCTGCACTCGGACAATCTGTGCGACTTTGTGGCTTAGACCTCTTACCGCATGTTCATATCATGGCCTTGCACGGGCGTAGCTTACTCTTGTGCGGCATAACGCCCAGATGGGTCAAGCGATCATCCCGCGGGAGCGCTGGCGCGGTGATTCGTGCCTAGCAGGGACGGCCGATTGCCTGCGGGAGATCGGGACGTGACATATTGGTATCAGAGCATGGATTTCCGCCTTTGGACTTCGTTTTAGTTTTCTCACTTTCGAAAGCTCGTTCGTGGGTTATGTGCATACGCTCTCTCTCAATGTCCCATCGGAATGTTCCAAACAATGAGTCTAAATAATTTTAAAATGTGCATGTGAATGATATAATTACTTGTACGAAATTATAATGTGATGGCCTTTGTGCCGACCTGTGTTAGGCTTGGTTGGAATAGACTCGTGCTAAAAATATCAAGTCATGTGAGAACCGGAATACCTATACATGATTATCCAATGAGTTAGTATGCGGGATAGAATATCGTTCAAACGGTTAGCTATGCACACAGCCTTTCGGCTAAGTTGTGTTGAGTATCGCGTGCCAAGACCCTTTGGTGCAAGCTAGTTTGCAAGCGAGATAGGGATATCATTCAGAAAAAGATAAGTCAGAATTAGAATGGCAACCGATAGAAACATTACCGGATTTATCACTTAGGCAAATATAGAGAATCGTGCTTGAAATTTGAGAAATAGCTCAGACGGTATTTCATGTCGGAAGATACAAATTGAATATGGTTTACTTAGATGACTATAAATGGGATATATATATATATATATATATATATATATATATATATACGAGACTAAGATTTATCAAACGATACCTAAGTATCGTGCAGAAATTCTAAGTAAAACTTGATGAATATGCTAGCGATTGATGCGAACATCGATTGAAGATTTAATTGGGTGACTCAATTTCGAGTGGTGTATGGATCATTTAAAAATGTTCAAATGGACTCATAGGTCTCGTGCAATAGTCGGATTGAACAATTGGAGAACGTCTCGAATAAATGCTAAGGCTTATATCGAATAGGAATTCATGGAAATAAAAATTGATATCTTGGTTAAGGAAACTTGTTAGAAACTTGGAGGATTGTGCGAGCGATTTCGGATTGAAACAAAACGGATTGAACTTGAATACAATATCGCTCAAATAGAAGTTAGCCCGAGAATAAATATTGTGGTTCGATGAAAGAGATAAGCCATAACGGATTTGACTTGGAGTTTGGAAGAATGATCTTGAATCCAGTTCAAAACAATAACCTTCGAAATCAGTCCCAACGAGAACGATTATCCTGCAGGAGTGCCGACATGGTGATTTCACGTACGACGGGGATGATCGAACTCATGAGAACATGTTCGGTGATTATTCCAAACGAACTCGATGAATAAAATATATCAAAAATGGATGAACTTGGGCTTGAGAATTTGGACTTAGTTGCTTGAGGAATGCTAGAAGTAGACTATGGTTTTATCGAACGGTAACATTAAAGTTGGATGATTTTGCTAGACGAATTATAATCACTGCATGAACGGATATGACTTGATAGATTTTATATATAACTTGGATGGAACAAAGTGAAATGATAAGGTGTCTCGATCGTGCCGAAGATAACCATAATGTTCAAACTTTCTTGTCTTATGCGAGGGTAACTCTATGCTCGTACATGCGTCATGTCCGGATTAGCACAATTATCCAGCGGGAGCATTGGCATGGTAATCTCACAACCAACAAGGGTGATCGAACTTCTGGGAGACCGGAGCATGACAACTGATGGATCATCTTGACTTTTGGTTCGACTCTATAAGACGAATTTGGGAATACAAGTGAATCGAAAGTGTTTCGAGGATAAGTTAGCTTAGAACCTGGAGTAAATCATGGTTGATGGTTTCTTGAACGAATACATGAATCATGTTGGACGACTTGGAGTTATAAACAAGGGTTTAGAATTAAATCTTGGCTTGTTGGTCTAGACTTGGAATGGATATATGGATTATATCAAACATGTTTTAAGGAGATAGACTGTGCAAATTACTAGGCTTGTCCTGCAAATTGGATATATCATGAATTTGACTAAACGAACTCGACCCTTGTACAAACAAACATATTATTGTGCGTAGGATAATCTATGCTCGATGTTTAGAAATCTGAGTGAAACAAGCTTGGGTACAATACCCCGTACAAATGAACAATGGTTTGACCCTAGGAATTGGGGCGAGCATCGTGCGACGAATTTGCACGATGAGTCGTGTGCTTGAACTTGTACCTATGACCTTGTAAGCTGACCTAGTAATTAGGCAGACTACCATGTGCCGAGTGAAAGAACCTGTGTGACCGACTTTAGCATATTACTTGAACAAAGCTATAGAATTGGGGCAGCAAAACTTAGTGTTAGACTTGGAACGGTAAACGTGAGCTATGTTTCACCCAAACGGATGGACGCTAGTCGGTAAACCGAATAGATCGTGCTTAACGGTAGTACAAATACTTGATTTGAGTTAGAATGGAAAATGACTTGGAATTTGATTGACCATGTCAGAAGTATCCTTGTGATTCCTAAAACGAGAACCCTTGAGATTTTTGCAAAGTAGTTTGTCCGATTTTACTATCTCTAAATTTGGTTGAATGCATATGTTTGAGGGACGCCTTAAACGTGCGCACGATCCAAGACTCAATGATATATGAAACTCGAGTGCTAAGACTTCGCTATCGCTAAATTGGTTGACATGTATATGTTTGAAGGACGCTTTAAATATGTGTACGATCCAGACTCATGATATGCTGATCTCGAATGCTAGTGCAAGTGAATATCCGCACGAATAAGTATAACGACTTGTATAAATTTGCCTCAGCCTTAGATCATCATTCAAGATGGATTATAAAGTATCCGCGTTAAGCAATATGTTCTGCGCTAAGGCACAATAGAGACCGAGTCATAACTTGGATTGAATGATAGAGTTATTCAATGAGACCGACCCAGCATACACGCGATACGGTATAAAGAACGAGTAGGAGATTGTGTTCGAACGAATCTAGTGGTATCAATTGCTACGCTTGGGATAGATTTGATAGTACGGTAGAACGGCTTGCGTTCAAGAAGTCTCGAAGACGAGACTTTTTCTAAGTGGTGTATAATGTGACGACCCATTCCGTTCAAATGGACAGCCGATTCAAACGGCAAAAGTACAATGACCCGACCCACTTTGCTCAGCAAGAAGACTAGTTTGAGGCAAAGGATTTCCCGACTTAGCCCTCTAGGAGTTCCGGCTTAGGCTTTCAGAGGCTCGCTCGGAGCATTGCTCAACCGAGGCGAATCATCGCTAAGGTGGGTAGCTACGATGAACTTATATTTGCTTAGCCAGCACACTTAAAATATGGACGATACATGCTAGTCACTAGGTGAATCAACCCTTGCATGCTAATAAAGAATCCAACACACTGAGCTAAGGAAATAATCCCAACTTGTATTGCTTGTGTTAGAACATGGAAATAAAACTTTGCTTATAAATGGACCCTCGCATGCTACATTTGTCTTGTGCAACTAGTCCCTGCTATGCCTCGAGTAGAACGATATATATACTCTTCGTAGTGCACTGTTCACTTGCTTACACTGCACATCCCTAGAGTATGTCGCTCAGTATATCCCTTTAGGATTTCACTCCTCGCTTTACCCTTAGACCGTACTAACGTAAATGCTTATGTTTTCATAAAATGCATGCTTGCTTGCTTATATGTTAACTTGTACTTGTTGCCTCGTCTCAATGTTTGCCACACGAATCATGCCAAAATCAAGTAACGTTATCCGTATCGTCCATGCATTTAGTTAGCCAGAAGACTATCGAATAATCCTTCTGTGCAATATGAACCTGCAAGTATCCGGGACTGTTAGGTCGCCAAGGCAATCCCCGAACCAAGGGAATGCATCAAGGCAAGTAAAACACTGATCGAGAATCATGTCAAGTTTATAACTGAATAAGAATCATGTCAAGCAAATCAAATTCACAGCTCATGGAGCAATGCTCGTTTAGAACAAAGAATCATGGATTATCATGTCAAGTTATGAATTTGGAAGACCCAAGACTTGCACGTCGTGGATAACTTGTGCACAAGGTATTCATGTTCAGGTTCCTGCGGACGGTCGCCTGGGCAAGACACTGATCCAGTCCGGACGAAACTTTACGATAGTCGCATGTTAGTGGGCGGCATGGAGTGAACGCCCCCATTGTCCTCGTGTTGCATTCCATACTGTATCGCACTCCATACCTTCTAGGGCGAAGGTGGCATCGACGTATGACTTCATGCACCTAATATTGCCCCGACTATAATCGGTCCTTTATGGCCATGCCAGCGGTAATTGTTCATATAGATAAGTCATCGTCGCTTAGCGGCAATCCGCGTGTGAGTCATTGCATCGCATTCAGTAAATTAAAACACCTAAATGATCATGGGACAGGGAAGGACAAATGGTAACACACCTGAGTAATCCTTATAACTCGTGCATCCGAAACATAACCTCGCTCATGACACTTGTATAAATTGAGCACTTGAACATCTTATGCAACACACCTGAGTAATCCTTATAACTTGTGCATCTGAAACATAACCTCGCTCATGACATTTGTGTTTGCATATGTTATTGCCCTTGGATCTCATTATATATATGCCCGTGCATCATTTAACTTGGTTTGCCTTGGACAGGGAAGGATAAATGGTAAGTTGGTAAGTCTCGCCGTATTCCTTTATATTGCACGGCACACTGCCACATGAGTTAGGCTTTTTATCATTGCCATGAAACAGATCCTAAGACAAGACTAGAAAGATAACTTAATAGATGGTACACGAAACCTATATAACATGTTTGGATTTGTCGAGCGAGCGAGAAAGCCTTCCCACCAGTGCATTCATGTACTGATAACCCACCAGATTGCTTGCAGGGTGCGGAAGAACCTCGTTCGGTGTGGTTGCCTCCTTCGTGCGTGCTAAGGCGTAGAGTTCACTATGGAGCCTTAGAGCGCTGCGTCCGAAATTGATGCACATATATAGGACATAATGTTGGAACATCGCCTATACATCATTCCATAAATATAGCCACTTGGCACGCTTTTACTGTTTCAGAGAGAGAGACTTGAGCGACTTGTAAGCTCGGCCTAGCGCCGCTTATAACACTTGTTCAATATCAATAAAGAGTTGCTTTACTTCAATACTTGTGTTATTCAATGCTTCCTCTATTAACAACTCTGTCAACTTGTTACTAATCGTCTGTGCGTTTATAATTTTGCTGCACTCGAATAATCTATGCGACTCTGTGGCTTAGACCTCTTACCGCATGTTTATATCAAGGCCTTACACGGACGCGGCTTATGCTCGTACGACATCACGCCCATATGGGTCAAGCGATCATCTCGCGGGAGCGCTGGCATGGTGATTCGTGCCTAGAGGGGACGACCGATTGCCTGCGGGAGATCGGGGCGTGACAAGTTGTACGAGTTATTATTTTTGGTGCACCACATCAGATCATTCAGTATTTTACCATTCTTTCTCAGCAGGTATTATCGTGTTAATTTTTTATGTTGATGATATCATTATATCTGGGAGTGATCATTCTAGAATTGTGGACTTGAAGGCCTACCTTAGCCGTCATTTTTATACTAAGGATTTGGGTCTTCTTCGATATTTTCTTGGAATCAAGGTTGCTCGATCTAAGAAGGATGTGTATCTGTCATAATACAAGTATGTTCTAGACTTGCTCTATGAGACTGGGATGTTGGAGTGTCGGACAGTTGAGACTCCTATAGATTATCATGATAAGCTTGATGCTGACAGGAAAGAGTTATTTGAGAATGTTGGATATTATAGACGTTTGGTTGGCAAAGTTATATATCTTATTGTTACTCGACCAGACATTACATATGCAGTTGGAGTAGTTAGTCAGTTTATGCGTGTCTCTTGGCAACCATATTAGGAGGCTATCTCTCGCATTCTTCGATACTTGAAGGGTGCACCTGGAAAGAGTTTGTTGTACAAACCTTTCCAGTTGTTTACAGTAATGGGGTTCACTGATGATGATTGGGCAAACAGTCGCAGTGATAGGAGGTCTACTTCTGGATATTGTACGTTTGTGGGTGGCAATCTTATCACGTGGCGTAGTAAGAAGCAGAATATCATGGCTCGTTCTAATACAAAGGCCGAGTATCGTACGATGGCTCATACAGCTTTTGAGATGATGTGGTGCAGTATCTTCTTCGTGAAATATGGATTATGATTCATATTCCTATGGAGATGTATTGTGATAATCAGTGGGCAATATTTATCGCAAGTAATCCGATGTTTCATGAGCTCACGAAGCATATCGAGGTGGATTATTATTTTGTTCGTGATTTATTGCTGAAGAAACAGATTGTCACTTCTTATCTTCGGTCAGAGGATCAATTAGATGATATCCTCACCAAACTATTTGCTCGTGGTCCATTTTCTGATTTATGTAGCAAGTTGGACATGTCTGATCTAAATGCTCCAGCTTGAAGGGGGGTATTAGAGTTATTTTATTTTGTTATTTATCTTAAGAGGGTATAATAGTAATTGTGAGTGTATTGCATATCAATATAAATAGACATGAGGTGCAACCTAGGATTTTATGTCCTTGCAATCTCCTTTCTCATATTCTCTCTTCCCCTAGTTTTCTCATCTCCTCTCCATCTCCAAACTTTACTTGGTATCAAAGTATCTTTTGAAAGTACTGTACATCTTATCCACGACAGGGCCGATCGAACTATTTTTTGTCAACTTTTCATGATTAGTCGTTCATCGTTAGTTATTCTTGGTCGTTCATGGTTCATTTATGAGATCTAGGGTTTCTACAGATCTCTATTGGTTGTTCGTTGTCGGTTGTGGTTCGTTGTAAGATCTAGGATTTCAGAGATCTCGTTTTTCTGTTGCATCTGCAAGTATGATGGGGACCGAATCTTCTGGCGAGATTAATAGTGCTAGTTGTGGTGGTGGCGGAGGTGGTTCTTCTTTTATTGTTATTCATAATGGTGAATTGGAAAAATTGGTTACAGCGGTGAAACTCAATGGTGCAAACTACCTTGCCTGGACCAAGTCTATCAAAGTGCTGTTGAGGGCGAAGAAGAAGTTAAAGTTTTTGACTGAAGATCCCCTGTTTGAAATATCCGCTGAGTATGAAGATTGGATAAGTGCAGATGCATATGTTATGTCATGGTTGTGGCATAGTATGGATCCGCACATCGCTGCTAATATTCATTGGTGTGAATCCTCCAAACAAATTTGGGCATCTTTGGAAGAATCATATTCGCATAAACGGAACGTTGCCCGTATCTATGAGTTGTACGAGTTATTATTTTTGGCGCACCACATCAGATCATTCAGTATTTTTCTATTCTTCCTTAGCAGGTATTATCATATTGTTTGTTTATGTTGATGATATCATTATATCTGGGAGTGATCATGCTAGGATTTTGGACTTGAATGCCTACTTTAGTCATCATTTTCATACTATGGATTTGGTTCTTCTTTGATATTTTCTTGGAATCAAGGTTGCTCGATCTAAGAAGGGTGTATATTTGTCACAACACAAGTATGTTCTAGACTTGCTCTCTAAGACTGGAATGTTGGAGTGTCGGCCAGTTGAAACTCCTATGGATTATCATGATAAGCGTGATGCTGACACAAAATAGTATTTGAGAATGTTGAATATTATAGACGTTTGGTTGGCTAATTTATATATCTTATTGTTACTCGATCAGACATCATATTGGGTAGGCAGTCGCAGTGATAGGTCTACTTCTGGATATTGTACGTTTGTGGGTGACAATCTTCTCACGTGGTGTAGTAAGAAGTAGAATGTTGTGGCTCATTCTAATGCAGAGGCTGTAACCTTCATAAAAATAAAATAAAAAAATATTAGAAAGTCAAATATAATTTGGATTCCTCTTCGTAAGAAGAGAAATCCAAATTGAATTAGTCAAGGGCACAATGGTCAATGCACCATAATAAATATCTTGACCCCCTCATTCCCTATATAAACACATCCCCACCTCCTTCACTCACCATCCCTCAACCCTATATCAGCAAGGTGACCCTTTTTCCTCTTCATTTGTTTTATAACTCAAACTAGGATATATATATATATATATATATATATATATATATATATATGTGTGTGTGTGTGTGTGTGTGTGTGTATTTTCAAGAAAAAAGGGGAGGAACACTACCTGCAGGCAACAACAGCAGCTGCAGGCGTTGCAGCAGTAGGTGTAGTAGCAGCGAGCAGTAGCAGCAGCTGCAGCTGCAGGAGCAGCAGCAGTGCAGGAGCAGCAGTAGCTGCAGCAGTAGCAGCCTGCAGCAGCAGCAGCGCACAGCAGAAGCAGCACGCATGCAGCAGCAGCAAAGCAAGCTATGTATATTATGCTATATATGTACATAATATATATATATATATATATATATATATATATATATATATATATATATATATACGTAAACTATATACTATATATGTACCTATATACATATGTAAATTATATTCTATATGTACCCTATATACATAACTATATATTATCTATATATGTATACTATATTGTATTTATATAAATATCTTTATATATATATATATACTATATGTATTATCTATATATGTATACTATATGTATCTATGTATAATATATACTATCTATCTAAGTATATTATATATATCTATGTATCTATATATAATATATTGTATATATATATATATATATATATATATATATATACATATATATGTATATATATATATATATATATATATATATATATATATATATATATATATATATATATATATATATATATATATATATATATATATATATATATATATATATATATCATACCCATTTATATCTATATATATCATATACATATATACATATGTAAACTATATACTATATATGTACCTATATACATATGTAAACTATATTCTATATGTACCCTATATACATAACTATATATGTATACTATATTATATTTATATATATATATATATATATATATATATATATATATATATATATATATATATATATATATATATATATATATATATATATATATATATATCTATGTATCTATATATAATATATTGTATCTATATATATCATATACATATATATGTATCTATATATGTATCTATATACGTATACTATATATTATCTATATATATCTATGTATATATCTATATATAATATATTGTATCTATATATATCATATACATATATATGTATCTATATATGTATCTATATACGTATACTATATATTATCTATATATATCTATGTATATATCTATATATATATATATATATATATATATATATATATATATATATATATATATATATATATATATATATATATATCATATACATTTATATCTATATATACCTATATATATCATATACATATATCTATATCTATATATATGTATTACTTACGTATCTATATATATATGTATATATATCATATGCATATATATGTATCTATATATGTATTATATATGTGTATTTATATATGTATTTACTATATATGTATGTATGTATCTATATATATGTATCTATAAATAATATATAAATATATATATTATATATACATTATTTTTATACTTAAGTTTTTTATATAGATATTTGTCCCATCTATAAACCATAAATAGCATAAAATTAACCTAGAAATCTAGTGGGTTAAGTCTATTTAATTATATTTCACCAATTAATGTGAATTATTCATGATATAGGTTATCTGGACCCCGTCACACTCTGACTTGTTTCACCCGCTTTGGACCCCAGGCGAGTACAGTCTCTGATGGTTTTCTTACTGATAATTTCTATAACACATGTAGTATTGTTGTATTTGATTCCTGACACAAAGAAACACGGACTAGCATATCTTGTATTTTTAGACTTTAATCTTGTATAATACCTGATATTCGTGTGATTCTTGTATGCTAGTCGGGGCGGAAAAATTCTAGTTTATATGTGATCATACCCTAATCCTGTGCAAATATAATTTCTGTGCAAAGGCTAACCATACACTTCACGTATGATTAACCGGCTCCCATTGTGCAATCCTAAGCCGATTACATAATCAAACTAGTATTTCAAAATACTTAGTGACTATAGAATTCCTTGTTGATACATGGCATATTCTCTGTTTATTCATTTTTCCTGTTCATTTTTACTATGCCTTGATGTCTGTTTATTTATCCATCATGTACTACTTTTCTATTACTGTTTTATAGTCTTTATCATGTATTGAAACTGTTATTAGAATTGTACTCGTTCAATCCTGACTGGATAATATTTCAGGTAGCACTTAGAAGGACCTGTGTCCCATCTATTATAGATTTTGAAAAATAGCTTCGAGCCTAATTTTACCTCCTGAAGGATCGAGGAAGGCCGCAAGCAGGAGACCCAGTTATGACAATAGTTAGAGTTTGCAGATTTACTATAGTTGTATGAGTTATGAATACAAAATTTTGTACTGTAACCTTTATACACACATATATATAGAGCATGTTTTCACCTACCTTAGTTTTGTGATTGAGTATAATATCTGCTTCCTTTATATTATGAAATGTTAGTTATACAGTACTAGTTCCAGACAATGTTCTACCGCCGACACTGCGGCGTAGGCTGGACGTACCCACACAATCGTACCCAAACACCCGGGTGCGGGTCATGACACATTTTTATGGTGGCCCATGCATGTCAGACTTTGCAAGAAGTACGATGTCGTAGTAGTACTTAGGACTAGAGAACTATTACGAGCCTGTAATAGGATATAGGATATTAGGAATAGGAAATACTCAATCAGAATTAGGAATTTTAACTCTGAATTAAATTTACTAATCTTGATCACCCTGAATGACTTGATATCTTCTCCAATTTCTGTCCTCAAATAATATCTTATCTTGTGTCTTAATGATATCTCCTTATTATTTTATCATATTCCAGAATGACACCCATAACATATTCCAGAAGGACACGTGAGACCAGAGCACCCGGTTGTTCAGGAGCAGCTGCAGAAGTCGCTCAAGTTGTCTCTGAATATCTTCCTTCTCCTCCTTCACTTCCATCCCAAGGAGGTGTAAAATCGAATACTGGAGGCATGCCCACTAAAGGAACACATCTATACAATCTCTTCAGATGTATGCTGGAGACGCAGAGGGCTCAGACTGAGGCCCAGAGGAAACAAACAAAAATGATGCAAGAAAGCATTGAGAGTTCCCATCATATGGCTTTGGCATCTATGGAGAAGTTTGCATCTCAGCAACAACAGCATGTTCAACATAAAATGGACAAAATCTTGGACTTCAAGAAGAGGGCTCATCGGGAGTTCAAAGGAACTGAAGGGATCTTATATGCGGATGAATGGCTCGAGGATATTTAGCGAATTATGCGGGTTGCTCGGATACCAGAAGATCTGAAGATAGAGGCTGTAGGCTTGCAGATTCACGATATCGCTCGCACTTGGTTCAGAAATTAGCCCAGACTTGCTGATCCAGACATAACCTAGGACCAGTTCAAATACATTTTCAAACAAAAGTTCTTCCCTGCAGTAGCCAAGGGCGTTCTGGAAAAACAATTCCTGAACTTGGAGCAGGGTAGTCTCTCAGTAGATGAATATGCTGCAGAATTCGGCAGGCTGAGCTGACTCACAGAATATATGGTGAGAGATCCGGAGGACCGAACCCGCAGATTCCGGCAAGGCTTGGCTCAGGAAATTTGAATCATTGTCCCCTCTAGTATCATGACTTTTGCTGGGATTGTTGTATAAGCCCAGAGGATTGAGGTGGACATGGGCTTTAAACCCAAATGGGACTGGAATGCGTTCGAAGGCGGCAGCAACACGGGACCAGCAAAAGGTTCCCATTTTCAGCCGAGGACTTTCCAACATCAACAGCAGCATTATCATCCAACTAGATTTCCGGCTCAGACGCATCCTCAAAAATAGATCCAACAGACCTATTTTTGCTATTTTTGCAAGAAACTAGGACATTCCTGGGAAATATGCAGAAAAAGACTTGGAGTCTGTCTATACTGTGGATCTGCGGGACATCATGTGAACAACTGTCATATTCGAGGTACAATAATTCAAAAGGGACCAGCTAAGCTACATGTGGCACAACAGCAGAGGGGGCCTCCAGTTCCAACACAACAACAGCAATTTGTCCAGCACCAGCAGAGGGGAGATCCTCAGCAGGGCAGAGCTTTTGCTAAAACTGTCGAGAAAACTGAGCCCACCGGTGATGTTATAGCAGGTTCTATTCTTCTCGATTCTATTCCAGCCATAGCATTATTTGATTCTGGTGCATCCCATAGTTTTATATCTGTGTCTTTTGTACTTAAGCATAATTTAGTAGTGGAACCCTTGAGTAAAAACTGTAAGATCATGACTGGGGGAGGCATCATCCTAGTCAGTGATGTTTGCAAGGGCTATCACATTATATTGGGAGACCGTATTTTGTCTGCTAGCTTACTCGTAATGCCACTTTCAAGTTTTGACATTGTCCTTGGAATAGATTGGTTGAGTATGCATTTCACTAGCATTGACTACCGCAGAGGTCGTGTGCTATTTTGGCCTCCAGGAGAGTCGGAGTTCGAGTTTGCTAGAAAGACAGAGAAGCCAGATCGTAGAATTCTTTGCAAAGCTATAATGGAGGAGAAACAGCTACTGCATCCAATTATTGCTGAGTTCTTAGATGTGTTTCCCGAGGAGTTAACCAAGATTGTCGCTAGATAGAGATATTGAATTCTCTATTGATATAATACCAGAAGCAGAACTAATATCGTAGCATGTCTACCGGATCAACAATAATGAGCTGGCGGAGCTAAAGAAACAGATCGATGAATTAGATGACAAGGGATTCATCAGATCAAGTTCGTCGCCTTGGGGAGCCCTGGTACTTTTTGTGCCAAAGAAGGATGGATCGGTGCGGATGTGCATCGATTACAGGTTCCTGAACAACCTCATAATCAAGAACAAATATCCATTGTCGAGAATAGATGATCTCTTCGATCAGTTGAGTGGCGCAAAGATATTTTCAAAGATTGACTTGAGATCCGAATATCATCAGGTAAAGGTGAAAAAGGAAGATATTCCGAAGACTGCATTCAGGACTCGATATGGCCAGTACGAGTTCTTGGTGATGCCGTTCGGGTTAACTAATGCCCCGACAATCTTTATAAACTTGATGAACAAGGTATTCCATCTGTACCTGGATAAGTTCGTGGTAGTATTTGTAGATAATATCCTTGTATACTTAAAGACACTAGAAGAACACGAGAAGCATATAAGGATAGTGCTTGAAACTCTCAAGAAGGAGAAGCTCTATGGAAAACTCTCTAAATATGAGTTTTTCTTAAACAGAGTGGAGTTTCTCAGACATGTAGTGACTGGAGATAGAATATTAGTTGATCCAAAGAAGATTGCTGCCGTAGAATCTTGGGCCACTCCAAGCTCTGTTGCAGAAATTAGAAGCTTCTTAGGATTGGCTAGATATTACAGAAAGTTCGTGAAAGATTTCTCTCAAGTTGCAGAGCCTTTAACTAAACTCACTTGGAAAGATGTAGAGTTTGTTTAGACAGAGGAGTGCTAGGTTGCTTTTGAGGAATTGAAGAAGAGGTTGACGTCTGCTCCTATTTTGACGTTGCCATTAGGGTCTGGAGGTTTCACTATTCATAGTGATGCATCGGAGAAATGTTTGGGTTGTGTTCTTCAGCAGAATAGGAAAGTGATTGCCTACGCATCCAGACAGTTACGTCCTCATGAGAAGAACTATCCTACCCACGATTTGGAGTTAGCAGCAGTCATCTTTGCCCTGAAGTTATAGAAATACTATTTGTACGGAGAGCGTGTGGAGATCTTTACAGACCATAAGAGCTTGAAGTACGTTTTCACTCAGAAGGAGTTGAACATGAGGCAACGTCGGTGGTTGGAACTGATGAAGGATTTTAACATATCTTTGCAGTATCATCCTGGGAAAGCCAATGTAGTTGCTGATGCCTTGAGCAGGTATCAGATAGCTATGTTGTTGACACAGGATCAATATTTATTGGAGGACTTTAAGAGCTTGGGCATGGAGGTGATAGTTCCTGGTTTTGCTATGCAGATGTGGGGGTTGCAGATACACTCTGAATTGATGGACATGATCAAGGTAGCCAAGTATGAAGATGTATCTCTGAGGAGCATCAGAGCTTAGGTAAGAGCAGGATTGGAGGATGATTTCACCATTGCTGAGGATGGTTCTTTGCGGCATGGTACTAGATTGTGTGTGCCTAGTAGGGAGCTGCGTGAGGAGGTATTACAGGAAGCACATCACTCTCAGTATTACATACATCCAGGTGCCAACAAGATGTATCTGGATATGCGAAAGAGTGTGTGGTGGTATGGCATAAAGAAGGAAGTGGCACAGTTTGTATCCAGATGCTTAGTATGCCAGCAAGTAAAAGCCGAGAGGCAGAGGCCAGGAGGTTTACTTCAGCCATTACCGATTACAGAATGGAAGTGGGAGCACATTACTATGGATTTTGTGTCCGGACTTCCACGATCTCCAGGAGGAAAATACGTGATTTGGGTCATCGTTGGCAGGTTGACCAAGTCAGCCCACTTTTTGCCTTTCAAGGTGGGTTTGTCTACTGAGAAGCTGGCAGAGATGTATATGAGGCAGATTGTTAGGATTCATGGGATTCCCGTCAGCATAGTCTCGGATCGGGATAGTCGTTTCATTTCTCATTTCTGGAGGAGTTTGCAGGCGAGTTTGGGCACTCAGCTCAAGTTTAATACTGCATATCACCCCCAGACAGACGGGCAGTCAGATAGGACTATTCAGACTCTCAAGGATATGCTACGCACTTGTGTACTAGATTTCGGAGGATCTTGGTAGGATTATCTTCATCTTTTGGAGTTTACATACAACAATAGTTATCAAGCAAGCATCGAGATATCTCCTTTCGAGGCTCTGTACGGTCGAAGATGTCGTACCCCATTATCTTGGGACGACATAGGCGAGCGAGCATTGTTGGGACCAGAAATGGTAGTAGATGCTGCGGAGAAGGTAAAGCAGATTAGAGAAAGACTTCGTGTGGCTCAGGACAGATAGAAGCACTAGTCCGATAGTCGCCGGAGACCGTTAGAGTTCGAGGTTGGCAAGTTGGTGTTCTTGCAAATTTCTCCATCACGTGGCATGATTCGTTTCTGGAGAAACGGGAAGCTTAGTCCAAGATTTATTGGGCCCTTCAGTATTACCGAAAGGATCGGTGCCGTAGCCTACCGGTTAGCTTTGCCATCTACATTAGAGGGAGTACATAATGTGTTTCATGTATCCCAACTGAGACGATACGTGGCTGATCCTAACCACGTATTAGATCACTTAGAGATTGAAGTAGGACCGAGCCTCAGATACCAAGAGAAGCCCGTGGAGATACTAGATCGTAGAGAAAATATGTTGCGTAACCGGACGATTTTATTTGTTCGTGTCGCTTGGGGTCATCACTCCCCGGGTGAATCTACTTGGGAGAGAGGATGAGATGTGCGAACGATACCCATACCTCTTTGAATTTTGAGGTATTTCTTCTATCTTTTTGTATGATCTACTTTAAATTTCGAGGACAAAATTATTCTAAGGAGGGTAGATTTGTAACCTTCATAAAAATAAAATAAAAAATATTAGGAAGTCAAATTCAATTTGGATTCCTCTTCATAAAAAGAGAAATCCAAATTGAATTAGTCAAGGGTACAATGGTCAATGCACCATAATAAATATCTTGAGCCCCTCATTCCCTATATAAACACATCCCCACCTCCTTCACTCACCATCCCTCATCTTCCTCAACCCTATATCAGTAAGGTAACCCTTGTTCCTCTTCATTTGTTTTATAACTCTAACTAGGATAAGTATATATATATATATATATATATATATATATATATATATATATATATATATATATATATATATATATATATATATATATAT
The DNA here is from genome assembly GCA_036927795.1 of Iris macrosiphon. Lineage (NCBI taxonomy): Eukaryota > Viridiplantae > Streptophyta > Magnoliopsida > Asparagales > Iridaceae > Iris > Iris macrosiphon. The sequence goes on from JAYESA010000015.1 coordinate 126,297,419, forward strand.
ATATATGTGTGTGTGTGTGTGTGTGTGTGTGTTTCAAGAAAAAGGGGGGGAGCACTGCCTGCAGGCAGCAGCAGCAGCTGCAGGCATTGCAGCAGCAGTAGCAGATGCAGCAGTAGCTGCAGCAGCAGCAGTAGCAGATGCAGCAGTAGTTGTAGCAGCAGTAGCAGCAGCTGCAGGAGCAGCAGCGAGCAGTAGCAGCAGTAGTAGCAGCCTGCAGCAGCAGCGCACAGTAGCAGCAGCACGCATGCAGCAGCAACAAAGCAAGCTATATATATATATATATATATATATATATATATATATATATATATATATATATATATATATATATATATATGTACCTATATACATATGTAAACTATATACTATATATGTACCTATATATATATGTAAACTATATTCTATATGTACCCTATATACATAACTATATATTATCTATATATGTATACTATATTATATTTATATAAGCATCTATATATCTATGTATCTATATATATCTATATATCTATATATATATATATATATATATATATAAATATATATACACTATATGTATTATCTATATATTTATATGTAGAAGCATGAAAAATACGCTGGAGAATTATACGCGTAAAACCCCCAACATACATGAAGCACGCATAAAACAGAGCTTCAGCGTTGTGTGGCGTAAAACATGACTTCAGAGTTGCCCGCATAAAGCAGCGCTTCAAGGCTGTTGTGGCGTAAAAGGTTGCTATGCCTCCCTACAGCGTAAAATACGTTTGTCTTTAATGCAACGTAAAGTCATACGAGGAGCTCTTCGTATTCCTCGAATGAATCTGTCAGACAGAACAGTGAACCTGACTCCTGACAAAAGTACTGCACTACGATCGAGAGGACGGCTGTAATGATAATTCTGCACAGAGGCCCAAACTGTTGTTTAGTGACATATCCTTGATACAAGTCATTTTTATGCATTCAAGGAATATGCTGCCTATTCTACACAGGCAGAGACGAGCTTTTACGCTCAAGATGAGACGAAATCAGACGCCACGTCAAAAGCTATTTCTCATGCAGAGCTCGAGACATATCTCGGCATTTAATGTACGAGATTGAGGTATATCTCTGCATTTAATGCACGAGATTTGGTTCTATCCTTTATAATTTTGTCATGAACTGGGAGAGCTAAAACTAGGGCTAATACGCTTACATCACCATCCTGGCATTTTATGCCAACCAGGCTATTTTCAACCATAGGAGCACGTCATATGCTATCTCCTCGAAATACGCCAGCCAGGCTATTTTCAACTATAGGAGCACGCCGTACGCTATCTCCTCAAAATACGCCAACTCAGGCTATATTTGCGATGGTACGTGATAAGGTTATTTGGCCCAGAATACGCTTAAGACCTCAGTCAAGAAGGATAATTGGCTATTTTTACGCTGGTTATCTATTATTCGTGCAGCCTCAAGTTTTACACGCTATTTGGCTTTTACGCCAACAAGACATCTATTTGGCTTTTATGCCAACAAGACAATTAGTTGGCTTTTATGCCAACCATCTTTACGCGAGGGGCAGTTACCTACATGGCTTGCAAGCCGTGATCTTCGAGAAGCAGTTATACGCATTACCTCATAATAGGACACGCGTTATACGCAGATTCAGAAGATTATTCAGACGTGGGTAGCAGTTATTATAACCGTCGCGTAAAGAGTGCAACTCTCTTCACAGTTTGGCTTCTACGCTGACTGGACAGTTACTGTGACTGATCTCTATAAATAGAGACCTCCGGTCACAAGAGATGGGGGTCAAAGGGTCGAAAGATCGAGAGGTCAAAAGGATCAGAGATCAAGAGATCAGAGAGAGAGAGAGCATAGACAGAGAGTAGTGATTGACGACTTTGGCAACGAGAATCCAATCCCTCCTGTAATTTTTGAAGCTTCTTCTTCTTCTACAGCACTTCTTCATCATCGTGTGGTCCAAGAGATAAAGTGATCGACCGCAGATCAGACTCCTGTAGCAATTTTTTCCTAGAATTATTTTTATTATACTTAACATCCTCGTATAGGATTAATTGTACTCTTTTTCTTGTTTGTAAACAAAGAAAGGGTTTCGTATAAACCTAGTTTCATTCTTTCGTTTATCATCAAACACAAAATAGTGACTCTGCTGGGGACTACTTTCTCATCTGACGAGAAAGCCATTGCTCAACACGATGTTGTATCCGTTGGATCGACGAAGAAGACTTTGGTCGTCTAATTCGACCAATCTGCTTATGAAGATATGCTTCGCGTAGGGAGTAGCTCTCATCCCCTCTCTGTCCAGGATAACAGGAAGCTGCGTAAAGTATGGATTCCCAAGACATCCTCTACCCTTCCTGCAAGCTCTCCTCCTCAGATCAACAAGGTTGTGACATCACAACCTATACGCCTTGTGCGTAAAAACCCGTCTTCCGTCTGTGACGTGGCAGACAAAGCTTCTGGCAATGCCCCAATGCTAATCCATAAGTCTAGAACGCGCGTTGCGCGTAAAACTTCATCTCCCGTCTGTGATATGGCAGACAAAGCTTCTGGCAATGCCCCAGTGTCAATCCAGAAGTCTAGAATGAGCCATGCGTGTAAAACTTCATCTCCCGTCTGTGACGTGGCAGACAAAATTTCTGACAAAGCCCCAATGCCAGTTCAGAAATTTTGAATGCGCCCTGCGCGTAAAAATACATCTCCCATCTGTGATGAGGCAGATGAACCCTTGGATCACATCAAGGAAAAATTAGTGGCGGATCTCCCAACCGCTAGGCTTATACGCCACCAAGAGAAGAAGTTGCCCACTCTTTAGATTACGCATGACGCTGGAGGCCGCTTGAGGACTTTTCCTATTTTACGCGAACCAGTGCCAAACTCCAAATTACGCCAGGATCAACCTATCCGTGTAAAGAAGACCCGTTTTACGGGAAAATACGCTCCTCAGAAGGATGATGGATCGTATGCAACTCACATGGGGAACTACTGTATTCTTATAGCAGAGAGAGGGTTGTGGTTCCCAATCTCCACGTTCCTATTGATGTAAAAAGGTGGAATAAGCCTTCTTCTCCCTCTTCTTCTGTTAATCCCCCTGATTTACGTGATTTCTTGATCCAAAAACGCAAAGACAGGGGATCTTCTAATATGTCTATTATACCCCCTAGGGGGCATTGTTGTAATAGTCATAAAATTGTAATTGACTACTGCAGTTCTAAGGCAAAACGGTCAGTTTTCGACCGGTTGAACTACTCTTTGTCCTTACAGGAAGAAGAACCAACATCCACATCGGTAAACATGGCTTCACACATTCCTAGAGGAAGGTCAAGTTCAAGACGTCATCCCTCTAGAACTCCGAGCCAAAGAAGATTTGACAAACTCTTGGAGAATATTGAGGCAGGTGTTTTTTGAAACACCCGCTCGAGGTCACGACAACCGGCTTCATATTCTTCTGATTCCGACGCTGGGGGTCGCCAGCTTTCTGAATCTGATGCTGAAAGTATAGACTCGATCTCTACAGAGATCTATACTAATCCCTCGGTGGTGTCCAGAGAAATGGGAGTTTATGCCGTTGGAGATGAACGTGAAGAAGCTTCCCCATCAGGAAGTACTGAACAATGCATCGCTGTATTAGAAGCATCGCTTAAAGAGATGCATACCATGATGGAGAATATGCACCAAATGATGGTGACTCAATATACAGCTGCGGTAGCTCAAGCAACTGTTCCTCCGACTCAACTATGGGTGGGGGTAGACATGCCACCATCCAATGCAAGCCAGGAGCCTATTCAAAATCAAGAATCAGCTGCTCCTCAACCCATTAACCCGAAGAATGTATTACCTCTTGTGGGAGTTACAATACAACCAATATCTCACCTCTCTGCTATCCCTTTCCCGACTGAAGATCCGATGCAGGCAGTTCGGGAATTAAAAGCCCAATTTGATGCCTTGAAGTATAAGGATCAGCTCAAGAAGTTGGGAATCAACTAGCCATACCCAGCTATTTGGGACGAGATCCCTTTCCCACCAAAATACAAACCACATGTTATGGTTTTTTTTGGGGGAAAAATGTCACCGAGCCAGTATATGAATTACGTCAGCATGATGACGGTGTTGTTGCAGGGGAATGACGCCCTTCTCACTCGAGTATTTAAAGGCTGTCTATCTGGAGTGGCCTATCAATGGTACTGTAGTCTAGCGGACAACTGCATTACTTCTTTTGAAGATTTCAAGACTCTGTTCTTCGCTCGATTCTACGAAGGAGGAATGGACATGTCTATGTCATCACTTATCGAAGTAAAGCAGAAGGAGAAAGAAAACGTTCGTACGTTTATTGAACGCTTTCGTCAGGCTACTTTGCAAATGCCTCCCGGAGTTCCGGATTCTGCCTTGGTGGACATTTGCAGGAAGAACCTTCTCCCGCTGATCTCAGTATTCAAAGAACCATATCAGTTCCATGATTGGCCCTCGTTTATCATGTCAGCAGTAGCTGCTGAAGACAACAGTCGGAAAGCTCGTGACAACGGAATCATGATCTCAACCTCTGATCGAGGGAAGCGATCATCCTCCAATAATTACCATACTCGTAGTTCCAAAGGAAAGGAAGCTCTGGCCATCAACACGTCCAGGCAAAATACTCCAGTGACTACGCAGACGAAACCTGGGACTTCCAAACCTATAGAGGAATATTCTTTTGACGACGACGATATTTCGAGCATATTCGATTGTCTAGTCAAAAGTGGCAAGCTTACTCTCCCCGAGATAAAGCATCCAAATGAAGTCGACAGTACAAATAATCCTAAGTACTACATTTTCCACATATACATACATCACCCCACAAAGGCATGCTATGTACTGAAGAGAAAAATCCAGGAGCTGATCGACGCCAAGGCCATTACTCTACGTAATAGCGAGAAGACGGTCACTGCAAACATGATCTCACTCCAGTTTGGCAATCTGCCCCCTCAAGAAGTCCCAGATGGTGTGATACCTATTCCACGGGCAATGATGAACATTGTTAATCTCCCTCCTGCCAGGGGTCAAAATCATGACTTAGTGACCCTAACTACCAAGCGTGGGGAGATCATGTGGGTTCACCCTGATCTGGTATTAGAAATTGAGGAAGAGACTAAAGCTGCTAAAGCTAAGTCTAAAAAGAACTCGAGATGTAAACCATGTCATATGGTTGCAATATCCCCGACGTCGGAAGAAGAGGCTTTAACAACCGAAACCCGGTCAGGAAAAGCCTACCTTAAAGACTATGGAGGTAGCCAGGAGGAAGCAACGGCAGATACTTCGCCTGCTAAACATCCAAAACCAGAACCTGTTATCCCAGAGGCAGGTCCTTCTAGACCAACTTCGCTGGACAAAGGCAAGTAGAAAGAAGTTCGTTTCGATAAAACTTTGAAGAATATTCAAAACAAAGGTTTAGATAAACCATATAACTTTGACATCTTGGCTCAGTTGGCTAATACTCCGGCCAGATTGTCCATTTTTGAGCTACATAGGCTATCCAAAGACACTCGTCAAGCCTTGAGTGAAGTGTTAATGCAAGCAGATGTATGCTTGACTCAGCTTAAATCCCTTGATAAAGAGCCTGTGGCATGTCCTCAATGCCATAGTGTGATGGAAGTGATCCCTAACATCACTTTCACTCAAGAGGACATGTTGTTGAAATATAACAGATACGACTGGCCTCTTTATTACACCGGATACGTCGGCTCCATGGAGGTAGACCAGATTCACATAGATTCGGGATCATCGATCAACATTATCCCTCATAGTCTGTTAAGACCGTTGAGAATTCCTACAAGCGAACTGTCTTACACTACCACTACAATCGTGGGCTTCAATGCTAGGAAAAGTAAGCCGTTGGGGAAGATTCGTTTGAGGATCCAGATTGGTGACCTTAGATCAGTGGCTACATGCTACGTTATTGATTCGGAGGTTTCTTATAACATTCTATTGGGAAGACCGTGGATCCACGATCACAATATTGTCCTTTCAACTCTACACCAATGCTTCAAATATGTAGGCGCCCAAGGGACAGTGAAAACATAATTTGCTGATCTCAACCCGTTCAAAGGAGTTGAGTCCTACTATTCTGATGCCATGTTGTACACCCAAGACTACATGAAGGAGGTGTCAGGCAAGACGGAAGAGGAATCCTACCAGGAGCCAGGAGAACCATCTGCTGAGCAACCTTTGTCAATCCAGGTGAAAGGGAGGACTACCCGTCCGAAAGTCATGGAACCCATGGCTATCCACTTAGGCAAAACCAAATCGGGAGGAGGAAGTGATCCTCTAGTGATCACTCTGAACCAGAAGGCCCCACCTTTGGTCATCAACCTTAGGCGTAACAAGCAGCCGACTGATGTAAATACAACCGGGAACGTGGTTTCTGACGATAATAAAGATTCTCTTTTCCAGTATACTGACGCTCAATTTTCCAATCAGGAATCCTCCCCCCATAATGATATAGAACCTATAGCACAAAAATTCTTGGAAGCTATAGACTTCTATTATCCATATGTGTGGGAAGTAGCGTCAACATCTAATATCGTCACGACATATTGGCCACATGAAGATTCTATCTTTTTTGTTCCACCTACTCACAATGATCAGCATCCAATAGTCTTCGGTCGTATGCAGAATAGACTGATTGTACAAGAAGATTCTCACAAGTCTGATACTGAAAAAATGTAGGTTCACAGATATAGCCCGCAGGCTTTGAAGATTATGCAAAGCATGGGTTATGACTTGAAGTTGGAGCCAGGTCTCAACTATGGAAAGGGCAGACGAATGCTGTTGCATGGTGATCCCTACTGCCAACGAACTCGCTTCGGGTTAGGATATACCACATATCTTACAAAAGACCCTGAGTCAAATGAGGAGACCATTTCATCTTCTCAAGATGATTTTTCATCCTCCGATTCAGGTGATGAACTCGAACGGGCATTATCAGTAAATATGGTGTTGACAGATTCTCTCGAAACAGAGGAACAAGAATCTGAACCATTTGAAGATGAATCCTGGGCCCAACAAATGGATACACAATGGGAACTTTGGTTCGAACAAAAAGAACCACCCACTGAAGATGAAGTTATCCAAATCAATGTTGGGGATAAATTTTCACCAAAGCCGATATTTATCAGCAATAATCTTTTCAAAGAAGAAGAGAAGAAATGATCCAGGTGATAAAAGAATATATCGACGTCTTTGCTTGGAATTATGAGGATATGCCAGGTCTTGATCCAAAAGTGGCTACCCATAAACTCAACATATTGTCCAATTCAAAGCCTGTAAAGCAACACCAACGCCGGTTCTGCCCGGATATGATGGATGCCATTGAAGCTGAAATCAAGAAGCTAATAGCCTGTGGGTTCATCCGGGGAGAACAACATCCTGATTGGGTCGCTAATGTTGTCCCGGTTATGAAGAAAAATGGGAAAGTACGTGTTTACATCGACTTCCGAGATCTAAATGCAGCCTGCCCAAAAGATGAGTTCCCTCTCCCCATTACAGACGTCATGATCGACAATACGTGCGGTTTTGAACGCATGTCCTTCATGGACAGATTTTCAGGATATAATCAAATTAAGATGAATCCTGAAGATGAAAAGCATACTGCTTTTCGTACACTACTGGGGGTATATTGCTATACGGTTATGCCTTTTGGATTAAAGAATGCTGGGGATAAGTATCAATGAGCTATGAGTAACATATTCCATAAGCATCTGCGCAAAACGGTGGAATGTTACGTAGACGACATTGCTGTCAAAAGCCGCCTCAAGGATAATCACATCCAAGACTTGAAGACAGTATTCGAGTTGATGCGCCAACATCAACTAAAAATGAATCCCACAAAGTCCTTTCTTGGTGTATCAAGTGGCAAATTTTTGGGATTTGTCATTACCACAAAAGGCATTCAAGTTGACCCTGATAAAGTAAAAACTATCCTGGAAATGCGACCGCCCCGTAATCTCAGAGAACTCAGGGGATTTCAAGGTCATCTAGCTTATATCAGGAGATTCATATCCAACCTCTCTGGGAGATGTCAACCTTTTTTTCGTCTAATGAAGAAAGGTGTGTCATTCGTATGGGACAAAGCATGTCAGCAAGCGTTTAATGATATCAAACGCTATCTTACTAATCTTCCATTTCTGGTGCCTCCCGTCACAGGAAGACTATTTTTGCTGTATGTTCGAGCAATTGATCATTCTTTAGGGGCTCTTCTTACACAGAAGAACAATGAGGGTCACGAACAGGCTATTTACTATCTAAGCAGGATGATGGTCGGAGCTAAACACAGGTATAATCCAGTGGAAAAAGAATGCCTGGCCCTAATGTTTGCCATTCAGAAGACGCGACATTACGTGACGGGCCAAACTATTCATATTATCTCCAGAATCAATCCGGTTAGGGTTTTAATGAATAAGCCGAGTGTTCTTAATTCCCGACTCGTGACTTGGGCAATGCTACTGACACCGTATGATATAGTGTACGTTCCTCAGAAGTCCATGAAAGGTCAAGCCTTGGCTGATTTCTTAGCTGCCCATCTAATTCCGGAAACCTCTAAATTATATGAGGACATTCTCGACGAAGTTGTAGAATATAATTCGACAATGGAAGGTAATACATGGCAGCTATTCTTTAACGGTGCATCCAGAACTGGTCCCAAGGGAAACGTGATTTCAGGAGTAGGAATTGTCCTGGTGACTCCTGATAAACTCGTCATCTTTGAGCATATTCTCTTAGCGAACCCTGCTCTAATAATATGGCAGAGTATAATGCTCTACTAATCGGGCTTCAGGTCGCTAAAGAATTGGATATTGAATACCTGAAAGCTTTTGGTGATTCCCAGCTGATCGTCAATCAGGTCAGAGGGATAGATGAAGTCCGCAATCCAGACCTCATTCCGTATCACCGAACAATGATCGAGATAGCCATGTCTTTCAAAGGATTCTTTTTAGAGCATGTTCCTCGATCTTAAAATTTGGAAGCTGATGCTCTGGCCAGCCAAGCTGCAGATCTAGCTATTCCTATAAGAAGGCAGAATTCGGTGATCCTTCTTAACAGAGATTTATTCTGTATGAAAAATAATTTTCACATAGAACGCAGCTACACTATAAGCACGGATCCTCCTAAGAGAGATTGGAGAAGTCCCTTTATAGACTTCGTGTCATACGTAATCTTACCAGAAGATCCTAAAGAAGCCGTATCTATCAAGAGACGATCATTACGTTTCTATTTTGATACTTCTTCACAAAGTCTATATCGCCGAACATACGATGGACTATTGTTACGATGTCTCTCTGATGATGATGCAATGCGGGTTATCCGAGAAGCTCATGACGGGGTATATGGATCATATCAACCCGGTCCTAAGTTACAGGATCGTATCAGGAGGATGGGCCACTACTGGCCTACTATGATTGCAAATGCTGTGAAATATGCAAGACAATGCAAAGCCTGTCAGGTTCATGCGGATTTCATACATCAACCTTCTGAGTATTTACATCCTACTATTGCATTATGGTCCTTTGAAGCATGGGGTATGGATATCATTGGTCCTATTCATCCTTCGTCTTCTAGAGGACATCGGTTCATATTGGCTATCACTGACTATTTTTCCAAATGGGCGGAGGCGATCCCTCTTGCTTAGGTGAAGACATCCAACGTGATCAGCTTTATCAAGCACCATGTAATTTATCGCTTCGGGATACCCCAAAGGATAATTCATGACAACGGGCCTCAATTCATCAGCCAAGCGTTTCACCGATTTTGCGATAAAAATCGGATACAGAATATGGCCTTAACGGCATACAATCCTGCTGCTAATGGTTTGGCGGAAGCCTTCAACAAGACCATCATCAAAATCTTGAAGAAGTTTGTCTCTTCAAACAAAAGAGATTGGAACGAGAAGTTGGGAGAATGTCTGTGGGCATACCGCACAACGGTACGAACGCCAACGGGTTGTACCCCATTTTCGTTAGTTTACGGGTGTAAAGCAGTTCTCCCCATTGAAGTTCAAATTCCATCACTCAGGATAGCAGTGGCTAATAAGTTGACTCAGGAAAATAATGATCATTTAAGACTTCATGAGCTAGAAGGATTAGACGAGAAACGCCTTCAAGCTCAATAGCACATAGAGTTCTACCAAGCACGCATCTCCAGAGCTTTTAATCAAAAAGTGAAGGAAAGAGTGTTCAAAGTTGGTAAGCTAGTTCTAGCTGTGAAGAGGCCAATGATCATTACACACAAAAGTAAGGGCAAATTTCAGCCCAAATAGGAGGGCCCTTATGTGATTGAAACAATATTTTCAAATGGCGCTTACAGATTAGCCAAGCCTAATGGAGACTTGATAATGGCTTCTATCAACGGTAAATTCCTGAAAAAGTACTATGCTTGATCTTCTTTGCTCAAAGGGGTATGGTGAAGATTTTATTCTGATGACACTACATACAAAGATTAGTTGGATCATATTCTATCATGTTCTTATGACCTCTGAATAGATATGTTTAACTAATTTGAAACTTCAAAACCTATCACGTCCATATTACCTCTGACAGAGTTTTGTATACAAATTTAGTTGGAGCATATTCTATCATGTCCATATAACCTCTGAATAGATATATCCAGCTAAAACTTACCGAAAGTATATCACGTCCATATTACCTCTGATATCACTTCCATCTTAGCCTATCGTTTATATTCAAAAGCGATAGGGCCACAAAGTCAGAAGAAGTATCTTTATTATCTCTGTGAATAGCAAATTACAGAAAAAGTAAAAAGGTACATCATTGGGGAGGAGCCGTTAAGTCGCGGATCTGTTTCGCCAAAGCAGCCATCCTCTCATTCCTGGAGTTCAAGATGTTAGCACGAGCCCGCTCCAGCCTTGCTTTGTCATCACTCAAGAAAGATAGTTCGGACAGAGAATTAACAAAACTTGCGTGGATGACACTCGCATGTGTCAAGTTCTGTTGAGCTGTCTTCACTTGGCCCTCAAATACATCACGAACTGCCGATGCCTTGAGAAGCCTCTCCCTTGTCTGGGCAAGTTCAGCCTCCAATTCTTGAATCCTTGCTTCATATCCTTCACATTCAGTACAACACTTGGCCAGCTGAGGAATACTCTCCACCAATACTGCTTGTTCCTTATCCATCTCTTACTGTTGTTCCTGGATGAATTTGTTTAGAGATTCTATCTGCTGAGCAAGTTCCGCAGTTAGGGAGTCATACTCAGCTTGAACCAGTTCATCGATGCCACCTCAGGATAGTTGCAAATATTCGTTAATGGGTTGCTCTAAACCATTAACTATTTGCTCTAGCGCATCAGCTCTTTCAGCGTCACTGAAATTTCTAATCTGTACTATAGGAAGATTAGAGGACATCTTCAGAGCATCAAAGCCTAGGTTCTTCTCCAGCACCATCGATATTAATTCTTTCAAAGTGAGGTAGAATATGCTAGTGTATTGATCCACTAGCATAGCAAAGCTCGAATGGACGCTGGAAGTGGCCGCAATATCGGTGAGCCTCCTTTCCGGAATAACTGCAGAGGATGTCGCCACAGTCGTTGCTTCAACAGATGGCACGACAAAAGAAGAGACACCAACAATAGTTGGAGTTGCTGGCATGCTCGACGAAGGAGGCGCGGTCGAGATGGTAGGTTCATCCTCCTATGATGTTATTTGAACTGCCACTGGCGGGATGACACCCGAGAATGTTGCGGATGAAATATCGGCAGGTTCAAAATATACTTCGTCGACGTCAGGTGCCGCCATTTTATTTGCTGAATCCGCAACAAAATCAGAAGTTGTGTCAACTCCGCCCTCCCCAGAGATGTCTTCGCCTGAAAATAAAATAAGAGAAAGTTAATATCAATTCGGTGTTAATTTTCCTAAAGAAAGCGTGAAGACAATATTTACCCATGGCCGATGGTATGTATGTTGCGTCTGCAGCCTGTATAGCTAAATTATTTCTTAATGATGCTAAACAAGCTGTCATACCTGGAGAAGAGGGTGCACCAACTGACGTTTGAGGGTAGTCAACCCAGTCGTCACCCAGATCCACTCGAGGTTCATCGGGTAGAATCTCGCTCGAGATACTTACAGACGAAGGAAGGGCTAGACCTATTTGTTTGGATAAAGGTACATTGATTCTTATTATGCTCGGTCTCGAAGGCGATCTCGAGACACTACCAGCAATGGTGGTAGCGGCAGCAGTCGTGGGCAAAGAATCTCCAGCACTGGCAGCTGGGACTGTGGATGTTCCCTCTCTAAAAGGCGAAGGACCCCTGATCAAAGAATCATCCCCAACAGGGGAAACAATGGGCTCACTCCTGGAAGAGGCCCCCCTGGTGGAATTCTTTTTATGACCTCCGGTAGTCAGCTTCTTCTTGCGGGGGGAAGGCTCTTTCAGAGTGAAAACCTTTCATTTATGGGAGATTATGAGAGGCTCTGCTGGCGGAGCTATTACGCCTCTCGGTACAATCAGCAAATAGTCGTCTGCACCGGTGATTTCATCACCTTCATCCGAGGAAACAGACGGTATCTTCTCTCTTCCAGTGGACCTATGGGAAGGCATCCTGAAACTTCCATGTACATCAAAATCACGATGGAATGTATTGATGGACGCATAAAACTGCGCATACGAATAGAGAATGCGCAACTACATGGAGAGAGAAGTCGCGGTATCACGCCCCAGTCCCAAAATACGTAGGACCAGGAATACGTGACACACCAGCTACGCATTCGACCAAACTCTAGTCTGAATCGAATACTTATAAGCTATATAATATAAAAGGGCACTATCTAGATATCCCATAAATGTAAACCTCTATGTCTCAATCCACAATGTAGAACAGTATACAAGAAAGAGCTATATGTGCTAGAGTCGGCCGCCCAATAATACACTAACTCGAATAGACTCGAGAAGAAGTATGAGTCTATAAAAACTAGGCTACAACAACAGATGAAATAAATAATATAAAATAACCATAATGCCGGTAGATATAATGTGAGTACCTCGTACCATGCCCGCAAGACCTGCAACTCCAACAGTAACTCCAAATGCTCCGTAATCATCTATGCTGCAAAACTGGCAGGGAACCAGGTCCTCAGAGGGACGAACAAGGTACAGAAATACAACCTACCAAGTAAACAGAAAGTACAAGTGCAACAACAGGGTACTCTATCATAACCAAACAAGTATGACACAGTTTAAAGACAACGTTCGACGCGTGGGCTTTCTAAAATAAAACAGTAGCTCCAAACACAGAGACACATGGGTCGTACCGTAGCTCCGAGCACAGAGACACACGGGTGATACCCCTATACTATAATACAGGATCACTACATATACATATATAAGCGTGTGCATAGTAGCCCAAACGTCTAGTAATTGTCTTCCCCTTCCCAAGCGATCAACGATTGTGCGCTGAACCTGAACCTCTAACTACAGTCCCGACACACAGAAATAACTCAACAGACGGGACCCTAAGGTCGTCCCAGTCTCTGGTCATGATGTCAGTATCAGGATACAGGAATCTAGCACGATCACAGTGTATGAGTGTGTCCTGGGGTATCGATGTACTCAAATACGTGCATCGAGGTGCTATGAAGCATCTAGCAATTATTCTAAGACGTTACGTCGAATGTCAACACCCGGTTTTGATCCGGACGTGAAGTATCGAACGTCAACAAAATCACGCACACGAAGTACATAAAGAACAACAAATATCTGTAAACTGAAATACAGGGTGGCAAGGTACACTTGCCTGCGTCCGGCTGCTGATAATGGGGATCCGGTACCACATCCAAGTCCTCAGGTCCCGTAGCACCTAGAAAAGAGGTACAAACTAAATCAATAAACTATCACTCGGCTAAAATAAGATGCTACACACGTCTAGTATATGCTACAATCTTAGTTACAAGTCACAGGGACACGACGTTAGAGGATTGTCCAAGGTTGACTCGGAGTACGTTACATCTACTCAAACTAATCCCCTGTACAATATCATCAAACCCAACCTTAATCACGATATTCAGTTAATCAAACCCTGATCCAATCCTCAGCCTCCTCTGGTCTTTATAGACATTAGCATTACATTTAATTATGTCTTTCTCAAAGTAATTACTCATTAAATATTATGCCTTCCTTTATAACCTTCATTACCATTTCATCGTATAAACTACTCCTCAATTAACTTATCATTATTTTACCACTTCCAAAAGAATAATTATTATCCAGTTAAACCTTCATAAATATTTTATTCAGTATTCAAACACTCTCTCACAATTACAAATATGTATTCCTCCATCGATTCTGATATTAGTAATCAAATCCTCAATCTTATGAATGACATAATGATATCACACACCATCTCACCATAAATCACTTGCTCATCAATATTAATTAATATGCATTTAAAACTAAAATCTCACTTGCATATATAACTCCAAAATTCTCGATGCGTATAGAAAAGAAGAAAGGTAATATTTTATACCAACATTTATAAAAACTTCTCTCTCCTAGTGGATGAGTGGCTTCACACTCCTGTTTACGAAAGAACATTGAAAACAATAGAAGTTTGAGAAACTAGTACTAATACTATATTATTTCTTTACACTTTTCCTTATTTGTAGCACTTAAGTGAATAATGCTATTATTCTACATCTACTACTTCTTCCTCTACATGCCTTGTCAATTAGCATGTTCACCTAGCTCTAGCTTAGGTTACTTACAGTTACTTATTTCTTAGTGTCAATAGTAGCATAACTTAATATATTGAAACTAACTACTGAATGAATGAGAGGTTTCGAAGCAAAAATACCTATATGAATAACTTCCGGTCTAAGCCTTGAAGAAGTGCTCGGCCTGAGTGTAGACTTGAGAGGGTGGGTGGCAGGCGTCGAGTCAGGCGTGTGAAGCTCGTCGATGCGGGGTGAATGCCTGTACTAGGTGACGAGGAGAGGGTTGCACCGGATCGACGTTCGGCAAGATGAGACGAAGGTGTCCAGACGTCGTCGACAGCCACAACGACATAGTTGTGACTACAACTCAGGAGGGGCGTGCTGCATAGTCGGTCGGGGAACACACGGCCGGTCGGGGGAGACGCCCTGCCGGAGCAGGGGAGGAGTCTGAATTGTCCGTCGTCTGCCGGAGCGGGCAAGGCTACACAGCGGAGGGAGGTCGGCAGTGCGGTGGTGCGGGGATGGAGTGCGGCCGGAGAAGAGTTCGTCGGTTGGTGTAGGGTGGCCGGACGACTAAAGGTGGGGGCTCTTGGCAGCGTGACAGAGGTGCTAGGCTAGTCGACCAAAGAAGGAAGTCAGAATGGCGGAGGCACCGTTGTCCTGGGCTCGGGGTGAGTTCAGCGGCTCTTGCAGCCAGTGCCAAGTCGAGTCTGACTCTTCTGCGTGGCCGACCCGGCGGCCGTCCCGGACACGATGGTCATGGCGCCAAGCTGGTTGTAGGTCGGGAGAGCACAGCCGCGGGGGTCGATGCAGTAGAGAGGCTGGCCGGGGCGGCAGCCCGAAGCCTGTGGGGTCGACAGCGCTCGGCGGTGACCGGGCTGAAGGTCACAGTGGTGGCCGGGGAGATGGTTTCATTATTCTCTTTCTTTCCTTAAAAATGAAGAAGAAGAAAGAAAGAAGAAGAAGAAATTTGTATGGAGAAAAATGGAGGAGTGAGGAGAGAGAGAGAGGGGGGGTTTCCACACCTAGGGATTAGGGCCGGCCTTTGGGTTTGTGAGGGTGATGGTGATAGTTTTATAGGGAGTGGGGTTATTGGATGGAGGGTGTAGATTAGCCCATTCAAAATGGAGGGCTAAGATTTCTCATGAGAGAAATCATTTCTTCATGAGAAGTAGAGTGGGGGAGGGTGTAATCCGGTCCAACATAATTAACCTCTCCATTTGGTCTTGGCCAATGGGGTGAGGGCACCTATAATTATTAAATTGCAACTTAGCCCCTTAAATTCAAGAAATTGCACGAACACATAAAATGATGCCAAAATTGTGGAGAAAATTGCGGATAATGGTTTGCATGGCGAGGGGGTGTTGGTGGTTTGGCACGGGTTTAATTTAATGGCCAACGGGATTTATTAAGGATTAAAATAGGATTGGGCAAAATTGGTATCCCCGATTTAAATAGAATTGAAGTGTCCCGCGCTTTTTAATTAATTGGGGGCACTTGGGGTCAAAATCCGGAAATGACGCAAAGGTCAAAAATGGTGGGGACTTGGAGTCGGTCTTGGACCCTTTAGTTGGCCCGGCTCAACGGGTTAAGTTGGTATCTCAAAATTTTGGGTAACGACACAGGTGTCCGACACGGAATTAAATATGGATTACGGTTTTGGAAAATTGTGCAATTAATTTAGAGCACAACGAAAACTAATTTTGTGAAGACGAAAAAGTCCAGTGCCTAATTTGGCGGGTCAAGTCAGAAGTACAATAATCCGATGGAATTTATGGGCTGATATTGGGCTCCGAATAATCAAGCAATGATAGGGTGCGCCAAGGGTTTAAATTAAATGAATTAAAATACCAGGCAAACCTACCTCCACTCTAAACCTCAACATCTGCTGCTAAATCCAAAATTTTCCAAATCTAACCTGACTATCTACAGAATAAATTGAGGGCGTTCACATTCTTCCCAACTTAGAAAAATTTCGTCCCCAAAATTAAAAGTAAAGCACGATAATATCTAAAAGAGTTTTAAAACAACTAGTAATCAAATTTCGCACGTATATTCGTACCTTGCTGCAAAAATAAGTACAGAAACCGCTGCCGAATAGAGTCCTCGCGCTCCCAAGTAGACTTTCCAGGTGAATGGTGTTCTCATACCACTCTGACCAGTCGAATAGTCTGCCCTCTCAAAATCTTCTCGTTGTGATCGAGAATCTCAACCGGCTGCTCTACGTAAGACAGACTGGGCCCGACTGTAATCTCCGAATGATCAAGCACGTGGCTAGGGTCTGCGATATATCTCCTCAGCTGCGATACATAAAATATGTCATGCATTCCTTCTAATGATGGAGGCAACGCAAGACCGTAAGCCACTTCGCCAACTCGTTCCAAGATGTCAAAAGGTTCGATGTACCTCGGACTCAGCTTGCCTCTGCCTCCAAATCTGATGGTACCATGAGTAGGCGATATCCTCAAAAATACGTGGTCACCCTCCTTGAACTCCAATGGCCTGCGGTGCGCAGCCTTATGTTTCTGTCTGTCCTGTGCTGCATGCAGGTGGTTCTGAATCTGCTTGACCTTCTCCTCTGTCTGTGTCACCAACTCTGGACCAAGTATCTGACGCTCTCCCACGTCACTCCAACAAACTGGTGACCTACATTTCCTGCCGTATAATGCCTCATAAGGTGCCATCCGTATGCTGGCCGGGTAACTGTTATTGTAGGCGAATTCCACCAAGTGTAGGTGGTCCTCCCAAGATCCTCCAAAATCAATCATGCACACTCTCATCATATCCTCTAATATCTGTATCGTGCGCTCTGACTGACCATCAGTCTGTGGATGATATGCAGTGCTGAATTTTAGATGAGTTCCTAGGCTCTCATGCATACTCCGTCAAAAATTTGACGTAAATCTAGAATCACGATCCGATACGATGCTGACGGCACTCCATATAACCGTACTATCTGCCTCATATACATGTCAGCAAATATCTCTGTGGACTGCCCAACTCTGAAGGGCAAGTAATGTGCAGACTTGGTGAGTCTATCTATGACCACCCAAACTGTATCCTTCCTGCTAGGGCTTCACAGAAATCCTGTGATGAAGTTCATGGTAATGTGTTCCCACTTTCACTCGGGAATGGGAAGCAGCTGCAATAGTCCTGCAGTTCTCTGTTATTCAGCCTTGTCTTGCTGACATACCAAGCATCTTGCCACGAATCTCGCAATCTCTCTCTTCATCCTATGCTACCAGTAATGCTGCCTCAAATCTCAGTACATCTTCGTACCCCCGGGATGAATAGAATAAATTGAGCTATGAGCCTCGGTCATCAACTCTTGGCGTAGCTTGCCACTCGGAACGTATAGGCGATCTCCACACCTCAATGTTCCGTCTTCATGAATCTTGAATCCCGTTTGCATGTCGGCCTTTGTCCTTTCTCACAGTCGTCTAAATCTCGTGTCCGTAGGCAATGCTGCCTTGATCCTCTCAACCCAAAGTAGACTGAACCTCAAGACTGGCCATCTGTCCATCCATGCCTGGCAATACAATCTCAATCCTGAGTTCCTAAAATTCCTCTAACAACTGGCGATGAGTCATAAACTACATTCGTCTTGCCAGAGTGGTTCTGCAACTCGATATTATAATCTGTCATAAATTCTAGCCAATGCCTTTGTCTCATGTTGAGTTCCTTCTGCGTGTAGGCATTCTTCAGACTTTCTATGTTTTGTATAAATCTCAACATCTGCTCTACATAAAGGTAGTATCGCCATCGTTTTAGTGTAAATATCACTGCAGCTAGCCCTAGATCATGTGTCTGATAGTTCTTCTCAAGAACTCTCAGCTGTCCTAATGTGTAGACTATCTATTCTATCTGAACATAACTCATATTTGCTTAGCTTGGCTTACAGCCTCTCATTTCTCAGCATCTCCAACACAATCTCGAGATGTCTTTCGTGCTTCTCCTAGTTCTCGGAATATATCAAGATGTCGACGAACACCACCACGAACTTATCCAAGTACTGGTGGAAAACCTTGTTCCTCAAGCTCATAAATACTGCTGGCGCGTTGGTCAAACCAAACGGTCATGACTAGAAACTCATAGAGCACATACTTCGTCCGAAGTGCCGCCTTCGGAATGTCTTCTCTCCGTACCTTGATCTGATGATATCCTGATCTGAGATCGATCTTCGAGAATACATATGCGCCACTTAGCTGATTCAACTGTACTGTCCCGTCTTTCTTCGGCATAATTAAGATGGGTTTTGCCCCCATGGAGAAATACTAGCCCGACTGAAACTCTTGTCCAAGTGATCCTCTACTATGGACCTTCAACTCAACCAACTCTTTCGGTGCTAGTCTGAAGACGGGAAAAAATTGGCTCCTCTCTTGGAGTCAACTCTATGGCAAATTTTATCTCTCTGTCAGGTGGAAAGCCTAAAAGATTCTCTAGAAACACATCTTCAAACCTTGATATAATATGGCGGTATACTGGTTCACCTCCTGCTTTGTATACCCCTAAGGTAGATGGGCACCAGGCTCTCTGAAGAAACTCAAACTCAGGGTAATTCGGTGGTCTAAGGATGACACAACCACGACGGCAATTAAGCATTGCGTGGTATTGGCTCAACCAATCCATGTCTAGGATAATGTCATAGTCTAAACTTTTACCTCAAGATAAATTCTCCTATTCTATTTTCAACATCAATCCTCAAAAGAAAATGTTTCCTTGCCTAATGTATAATTTCTCTTCTCCTCAAGGTTTTCCCTAAAATTTTTGTTCCTCGAATTTCTTCTTTTCGTTATTCATCTCTCCAAGTCATAAGTAAAATAATGGTATCACTCAAGCACATACTAGAATTCCTGGAATCCGATCATTATCTTTCAAGTGAGACCCTAACATTTCATCTCCTCTAGCTCATAATCATCGTTCCTAGCATTGCTATCATATGCAACCACTAGTTTCCATCATCAGACTATGCATTTCCCTAAATTATTCTAGGTCATGATCAACAATCCTTCCAGCTCTTAGTACTTCCAAGATCACTGCTACCTCAAGCACGGGTAGGGTACTACTGGGTCCAACTCTCTTGCCAACCTTCCATACTAGATCTAGAATCCAAAGAACCCATCAATCCATCCAGATAAGGTAACAAGCTTCTCCGAGAAAGGTATACTAATTCTGTCTTCTGTCGTCTAGTCTTCGATCTTCTTCTGGAGGAAAACCATCAGTCACAAGCATTCGTCTCCCCGAACAATAGGGGACGAGAAACAAGGATAGCGATATTGACGAAGATTGAACGAATGCAAAGCGGAAGTCTAAGGGCGATAATCACATACAAAGAGTTTTTAAAATTGATTATGGATTGAGATCCTATTCAACAATCATAACATCTATTCCTAATTTGCAGGCTCGCTTGGCACAGTCAGGTGACCAAGACGATTTAAATCAGACCTGTATGGGCCACCACAAAAATATGTCACGCCCCAGTCCCAAAATACGTAGGACCAGGAATACGTGACACGCCAGCTACGCATTCGACCAGACTCTAGTCTGACTCGAATACGTATAAGCTGTATAATATAAAAGGGCACTATCTAGATATCCTATAAATGTAAACCTCTATGTCTCAATCCACAATGTACAACAGTATACAAGAAAGAGCTATATGTGCTAGAGTCGGCCGCCCAATAACACACTAACTCGAATAGACTCGAAAAGAAGTATGAGTCTATAAAAACTAGGCTACAACAGCAGATGAAATAAACAATATAAAATAACCATAATGCCGGTAGATATAATGTGAGTACCTGGTACCATGCCCGCAAGACCTGCAACTCCAACAGCAACTCCAAATGTCCCGTAATCATCTATGCTACAAAACTGGCAGGGAACCAGGTCCTCAGAGGGACGTAACAAGGTACAGAAATACAATATGCCAAGTAAACAGAAAGTACAAGTGCAACAACATGGTACTCTATCATAACCAAACAAGTGTGACACAGTTTAAAGACAATATTCGATGCGTGGGCTTTCTAAAATAAAACTGTAGCTCCGAACACAGAGACACACGGGTCATACCGTAGCTCCGAGCACAGAGACACACGGGTGATACCACTACACTATAATACAGGATCACTACATATACATATATAAGCGCGTGCAGAGTAGCCCAAACGTCTAGTAACTGTCTTCCCCTTCCCAAGCGGTCAACGATTGTGCGCTGAACCTGAACCTCTAACTAACAGTCTTGACACATAGAAATAACTCAACAGACGCGACCCTAAGGTCGTTCCAGTCTCTGGTCATGATGTCAGTATCAGGATAGAGGAATCTGACACGATCACAGTGTATGAGTGTGTCCTGGGGTGTCGATGTACTCAGATACGTGCATCGAGGTGCTATAAAGTATCTAGCAATTATTCTAAGACGTTACGTCGAATGTCAATACCCGGTTGTGATCCGAACGTGAAGTATCGAACGTCAACAAAATCACGCGTACGAAGTACATAAAGAACAACAAATATCTGTAAACTGAAATACAGGGTGGCAAAGTACACTTGCCTGCGTCCGGCTGCTGATGACGGGGATCCGGTACCACGTCCAAGTCCTCAGGTCCCGTAGCACCTAGAGAAGAGGTACAAACTAAGTCAATAAACTATCACTCGGCTAAAATAAGATGCTACACACGTCTAGTATATGCTACAATCTTAGTTACAAGTCACAGGGACACGACGCTAGAGGATTATCCAAGGTTGACTCGGAGTACGTTACATCTACTCAAACTAACCCCCTGTACAATATCATCAAACCCAACCTTAATCACGATATTCAGTTAATCAAACCTTGATCCAATCCTCAGTCTCCTCTGGTCTTTATAGACATTAGCATTACGTTTAATTATGTCTTCCTCAAAGTAATTACTCATTAAATATTAGGCCTTCCTTTATAACCTTAATTACCATTTTATCGTATAAACTACTCCTCAATTAACTTATCATTATTTTACCACTTCCAAAAGAATAATTATTATCCAGTTAAACCTTCACAGACATTTTATTCAGTATTCAAACACTCTCTCACAATTACAAATATATATTCCTCCATCGATTCCGATATTAGTAATCAAATCCTCAATCTTATGAACGACATAATGATATCACACACCATCTCACCATAAATTACTTGCTCATCAATATTAATTAATATGCATTTAAAACTAAAATCTCACTTGCATATATAACTCCAAAATTCTCGATGCGTATAGAAAAGAAGAAAGGTAATATTTTATACCAACATTTATAAAAACTTCTCTCTCCTAGTGGATGAGTGGCTTCACACTCCTGTTCACGAAAGAACATTGAAAACAATAGAAGTTGGAGAAGCTAGTACTAATGCTATATTATTTCTTTTCAATTTTCCTTATTTGTAGCACTTAAGTGAATAATGCTATTATTCTACATCTACTACTTCTTCCTCTACATGCCTTGTCAATTAGCATGTTCACCTAGCTCTAGCTTAGGTTACTTACAGTTACTTGTTTCTTAGTGTCAATAGTAGCATAACTTAATATATTGAAACTAACTACTGAATGAATGAGAGGTTTCGAAGCAAAAATACCTATATGAATAACTTCCGGTCTAAGCCTTGAAGAAGTGCTCGGCCTGAGTGCAGGCTTGAGAGGGTGGGTGGCAGGCGTCGAGTCAGGCGCGTGAAGCTCGTCGATGCGGGGTGAACGCCTGTACTAGGTGACGAGGAGAGGATTGCACCGGATCGACGTTCGGCAAGATGAGACGAAGGTGTCCAGACGTCGTCGACAGCCACAACGACATAGTTGTGACTACAACTCAGGAGGGGCGTGCTGCATAGTCGGTCGGGGAACACACGGTCGGTCGGGGGAGATGCGCTGCCGGAGCGGGGGAGGAGTCTGAACTGTCCGTCATCTGCCGGAGCGGGGAAGGCTACACAGCGGAGGGAGGTCGGCAGTGCGGTGGTGCGGGGATGGAGTACGGCCGGAGAAGAGGTCGTCGGTTGGTGTAGGGTGGTCGGACGACTAGAGGTGGGGGCTCGTGGCAGCGGGACAGAGGTGCTAGGCTAGTCGACCAAACCGGGAAGTCGGAATGGCGGAGGCACCGTTCTCCTGGGCTCGGGGTGAGTTCAGCGGCTCTTGCAGCCAGTGCCAAGTCGAGTCCGACTCTTCTGCGTGGCCGATCCGGCGGCCGTCTCGGACACGATGGTCATGGCGCTAAGCTGGTTGCAGGTCGGGAGAGCACAGCCGCGGGGGTCGATGCAGTAGAGAGGCTGGCCTGGGCGGCAGCCCGAAGCCGGCGGGGTCGACAGTGCTCGGCGGTGACCGTGCTGAAGGTCACAGTGGTGTCCGGGGAGATGGTTTCATTATTCTCTTTCTTTCCTTAAAAATGAAGAAGAAGAAAGGAAGAAGAAGAAGAAATTTGTATGAAGAAAAATGGAGGAGTGAGGAGAGAGAGAGAGAGAGGGGGGGTATTCCACACCTAGGGATTTGGGCCGGCCTTGGGGTTTGTGAGGGTGATGGTGATGGTTTTATAGGGAGTGGGGTTATTGGATGGAGGGTGTAGATTAGCCCATTCAAAATGGAGGGCTAAGATTTCTCATGAGAGAAATCATTTCTTCATGAGAAGTGGAGTGGGGGAGGGTGTAATCCGGTCCAACATAATTAACCTCTCCATTTGGTCTTGGCCAATGGGGTGAGGGCACCTATAATTATTAAATTACAACTTAGCCCCTTAAATTCAGGAAATTGCACGAACACATAAAATGACAAAAAATTATGGAGAAAATCGCGGGTGATGGTTTGTATGGCGAGGGGGTGTTGGGGGTTTTGCACGGGTTCAATTTTATGGCCAACGGGATTTATTAAGGATTAAAATAGGATTGGGCAAAATTGGTATCCCCGATTTAAATAGAATTGAAGTGTCCCGCGCTTTTTAATTAATTGGGGGCACTTGGGGTCAAAATCCGAAAATGACGCAGAGGTCAAAAATGGTGGGGGCTTGGAGTCGGTCTTGGACCCTTTAGTTGGTCCGGCTCAACGGGTTAAGTTGGTATCTCAAAATTTTGGGTAACGACACAAGTGTCCGACACGGAATTAAATATGGATTACGGTTTCAGAAAATTGTGCAATTAATTTAGAGCACAACGAAAACTGATTTTATGAAGACGAAAAAGTCCAGTGCCTAATTTGGCGGGTCAAGTCAGAAGTACAATAATCCGATGGAATTTATGGGCTGATATTGGGCTCCGAATAATCAAGCAATGATAGGGCGCGCCAAGGGTTTAAATTAAATGAATTAAAATACCAGGCAAACTTAACTCCACTCTAAACCTCAACATCTGCTGCTAAATCCAAAATTTTCCAAATCTACCCTGACTATCTACAGAATAAATCGAGGGAGTTCACACGCGGGCATAGGAAAGGTTGCTCCGGTACAACCTATTATGAAGTACCGCCATCCTCTAGCTCCATCAATAAGTCCACCTTTGAACTTGAAGCTGCTAATAGGATTCCCCACGTGCAACTGGTCGTACCCAAATTGCCTGACAAACCGGCTGGGCAGATAAGGCTCCAAGTAGCAGTGGTCCTCACTTCTGTACAACAGGTGGGAAGTCTAATGCAGACCAACTAGTAAAAGGCTTCAGGAGAAAGAATTGTTTTCCCCTGACCTGCGTCCTAAAGTTTCGTCCCTTGTTGATTGATATGTACAGGGGGGACGACGCATAAGAACTTCCAACTATGGGCAAAATTTAGTGCTAGCCGACAGTCTATGACGCTAGTCACATTCCAAGAAGATTTCCTGTAATTCAACAGGAAGTTATTGCCCGAACCACTGGCCGATCCGGGAGACATCACTTTGGTGTTGTGAAGGATTAACCATCCCATCAGATATAAGAATGGCAATTCCACTCTGGGAAATCCTTCACGCTGTGTATCATCAGCCAGCAGTCCCTTAGTAATGGCCCTCAGGCCAGCTTGAATTCTGCACTCCATGGCAGGGAGCAGTCCTAATCTCGCTCCAAACACCAAACACACTGCGGGCCATAAGGTGTTGCGATGAATGCGATCCGCAGACGCGATACCAGGAACCACCCAACGGCGCAGCCAAACAGAAAGGAAGCCAGCCAATTGAGCTTCTCTTGACAGAGGCTTTCGGCAATGCCTCATATAGTTGTAGGCTTTGGTTCCTGCAGAATAACCCCCTATCTCTTCGTTGAGAACATAGTCTTGAGCCCCCGCATCTTCAATGAGATCATCGACTGTGTTGGCACTAAGCATGCTCAGAAGGTTTAAGGGTTTATCTCTACTATTTACAACCTTATCCTGCTTGGCATTTCTGGCCTGATGGAAGAAGAGGTAGGATGCCCATTTGTTGATGTGGGCCAAATCAGAGGGCTCTTTGTAGAAGGTGGTGCATGCGAGATAGTGTCTCATCAGCTCCTGATATACTGCCACTGCCCGAGGGTTTGTATCCCTCAGCTCCCTATTTGTGGGAACATACTCTTCATAATGAGTGTCTCCCATTGGCAGCTTTGAAATATCTGCCATCTCATGAAGGGCTAAGCCCAACTCATCTAGCGGAGTGGCTAAGGTCCCAGTGAGCGAATTATATCGCTCCATCAAAGATAAAAATAAATTGGGATTGAGAGGCAGCCCAACACTAGTGGCACTCACGGCCGCAAATAAACCAATACTCTCCAGCTCCGTCTGGAAGTGCTTCAGGGCCCAGGCAGTTAAACTGGCCCATCGAAGATTCTGGGGGCTAAGCCATCCACTGGTGCGAGGGTTAACCTTGGGGTATACTCCTTCTTGCCCCATAAAGTCATTGCAAAAAATCGCTATTTGAATCGGCTGGATCAGTGAAGTGTCTTCACTCGGGACGCTGCCCGACAGTAATCCTCTGAAAGGCATGACATGCCTGAAGGACTGCTCACAAAGGACCCTCGGTTCAATCCTTTCTTATAAAAGATCTTCCCCGGCTGGCCGTGAAGATCGGGAGTCAACTCCGGTTCGGATCTTACATAGAGTTGATAATTTGTCTCACATCGAGTAGGAGGTGGGATTATGAGTTATAGATAATTGAAATTGGTTCAGGCCTTACATAAAAAATTTCTTTTAAGGTATATGCGTCCAGTCTAATATCACATCTCATGGGTCAACTCCGGTTCGGATCACATAGCGTTCCCAACAAGTGGTATCAGAGCTGATTTGGACGACTCTAATTTGTTCGAGACAGATGGTGGTGAATGTTTATGCGTATAACTAGATTATACGGACTCTTTTCAAGGTGGAGTAGAAGCATCAACTATACGAATTGGCTTCGAAGGTGGGTTTGGCAGATCCAGGGTGGAATAAAACGTTGTGGTTGGCATACAATGATGGTGTGTGTCACGTCCCCGTCCAAAAATACGTAGGACTAGGTTACGTGGCAATGGTCAGCTACGCATCAATTGGACTCCAGTCCGACTCAAATACGTATACATTGTCTATACTAGAGCATTATTTCTATTATGACAAGTCTAATTATATCTCAATCCACATAAGAATAATCATAAAAAATGAACAAATTATTTTACGTAATTCAAATAAATAAATAAATTTTAAGTAATTGGTTAAATATAGCAAAACATCTCTAATTCATAGCATTAGACAACGATATCTATAGGAAATT
This sequence comes from Iris macrosiphon, assembly GCA_036927795.1. Taxonomy (NCBI): domain Eukaryota; kingdom Viridiplantae; phylum Streptophyta; class Magnoliopsida; order Asparagales; family Iridaceae; genus Iris; species Iris macrosiphon. The sequence continues at coordinate 126,323,802 of JAYESA010000015.1, forward strand.
CTAATTTACATTATTTTTTAACAAATTATTTTACGAATTCTATTTTAAATTATTTTCCAATAAATTATTATAGAAATTTTCAAGCACTGAATTTGTAAATAATAAAAACTCTAAATGAGAGCTCAGATTTAAACTAATCATCATTAGCATTTTGATAGTTGTGGGAAGCCATTTCAGAAAAATAGTGCCCTCTTCGATCGAACCATCTTCTAACTAGTCCCATTTTTAGAAGCCCATCTCATTTTTCCTGGACGATGTGGGACTACTCTATTTTCTCATACTGCTTAAGAACTATATATGTCAATATCCACACTAATCATCAGCAGTCTGATGTTCTTGCTTGACCTACAGTTTATTAAATTTGGTATGAGAAAGCATGGACATATGCAGAAGATACCTTCCAAAGATCTTTTGCCTAGACTAACCCAAAGCAATAACAACTAAATGTGGTTACATAGAAGAACTGGCTTACCTCACTAAGAGCCTATCATGTGTACTTTCTTTGCTTGAATACCAAGTGGATATATTCATAATAAAACACAAACCATGAGAAGTTGTCGAGAAAGTGCCACTGAATTATCAATAATTCCTAATGTCCGCAGATATTAAAATACAAGAAAATTGTTCAAGTTGCTCTGTCATAGTAAATTACTCTCGTGTCATATGTTGAAGAAATTATTGAACAACTATTCTGAGTTAAACTATAAATAGTTGGGACATGATTTCCAAAGGTATCGAAGGCAAGATACTCTTGAGCCAATTGTTGTTCCTCTTTTCAGTGAGTTGAGAGTTAGCAATTTCTTTCGTCAATCGATCGTCAACGGAGTAAAGAAATTAGCTGCATAACTCGATCTCCCTTTTCACACTTTCCCATATTCTTGTACTTAGAATTTCAGTGCAATTCTTTGTTCAAAAAGCAATAAAGTTCAAACAACCCTTTTGTGATGGAAACAACCGAACCATGTAATTGTGTTCTTGTGTTGCTTCATTATTTTTGTCTTCTTTAAGGTAATGTTGGTATCATCGCTTTCGCGTTTGTGCACAACAGAGGACCGTTATTAAATTTTCACACGAGAGAGAGAGAGTATCTCATGTTACTTAGGCATGTTTTATGCTACTTTTGATGAGATGGAGGTCGGGCCTTACACCAAGGAGGCCGAAGTCAAGGACAAACTCCAAGCGACAGGGACCGAAAGCTATGAACAAATGGAAGTTCAGATCTGATAATTGTTTTAAGATAATGCATATCTAAAAGATCAAGCTAACTTCTCATTTAAAAGCTTCCCCTTCTATTATTTGCGAGCACTTCCTCCTCCCATATACCAAACCGCTCACCGCGGCGCTTACATGATAACTTTCTTTGGATATCATCTTGTAAGTTGAATTTATATCTAAAAACTTTTGGGGTTCTATTTTTCATCTTGTAATTTTATGGCTTGCACATCTCCAATAACTTAGTCAAAAACTTAGGGAGGAAGACCTACAAAGCAAGGATTTCTGTTACTACAAACATAAAATCACACATCACAAAATAACATAACATATGCCGCGACCAAACCATGCAGAGACTAGTAACTTGTAGTGATAAAGACCAAATCCATTGATGTTATTGCTTGATATGAGGTTTATTAACCATTCTACTTGCTAAGAGAAGCAACTATCTTTAGTAAAAAGTCAAGAAATCGGTGTAAGTATGAACATCTTGCATGAACGGCTTCCAACCTCAGCTGCTATTTTGTCAACAGCTTTTGTCTTCAGTGTTTCATGCTGCAGAGTGAGAAGAAGAAAAATGTTAGTCAACTTATAGTTAAATTCGATACGATAAAGCATGGAAAATAAGGAGAAGATACCTTCCAAAGATCTCTTGCCTCGACTAACGTATTCGGAGGAATGCCTAGGTCATCCCAATAGGCTGCAATGGTAACAGGTTTGCCCCATGATTGCCGATTTAACAAGACAACAACTGTCCTATTTCGAGAAAGAGGTGCAGCCCAGATCTGCAATGTTGTTGGTATCTCTGTTTCAGTAAACTTCTTCCCTCGAGAAGGAAGGAAAACGCAAAGCAATTACGAATAAATGTGGTACATAGAAGAACTGGCTTACCTCTCTAGAGCCTATCATGCGTACTTTCTTTGCTTGAATACCAAGAGGATCTACCCATAACAAAACACAAACCATGAGAAGTTGTCAAGAAAGTGCCCATGAATTATCAGCAGTTCCAAATATCCTTAGATATTAAAATGCAAGAATATTGTTCAAGTTGCTCTGTCAGAGTAAATTACTGTTGTTTCATCTGTAATGAAATTATTGAACAAGTATTCTGACTTAAAACTATCATGGAAGATCATCTATCCATCCCTGAACAGAGAACATGTTTCCCTTTATGACAATTTTTTTTTTCTGTTTGTTAAGATTCGTAGAGAATCCTTTACCTTGGTTAACAGCAATGACCTCTTTGTTGCTGAGGATTTCCATAGTCTCCTTGGTCATGTTTCTCACATCGCATCCAATAAGAAGCGGAGCCTGCAAGGATTTCAACGAAACATATGAATAACTATCAAGGAATCGATGCGTAGATATGAATGAGGTTATCAAGATATATACGACAGTATCATTTACCTTGGAAATTGCCCATAGGCTGAAGTGTATAATGTATTCACTTTGTGTCATCCCTCCATTTCCAACTTCAAGCATATCTGGATCTGATCGACGAAGAACAACATAGTAGTTTAATGGTAGAAGTAAAGTATATTCTTTACATAGTGAAAATGATATAGAATAAAAATCAACTTATGAACCTAAAACAAGTCCAACGAAAATATCTCTTGTTTTAAGTGTGGTTAATTCTAGAAACTCGACGAGCAAATGAACGAAGAAGAAACCCTTGAAATAATATGCTTGCAAGTGCAGTTAATCTAAGCACCGTGTGAAAGAATCCATTCCCCGTTACTGAAAGACTGTTAAGGGAACACAAATATGATAGGCCAATTATAGCATGTATTAGTGTAGAGTGTCCTATTAGTGTCAGACATATTTGAAATAAACCAATTTTTTTGTCTATCAAGATGCATTTTATGAAAGAAAACACAAACCATTCCATCCACCAGGTCTTGCATACTCAGCATATACTTCATTTTGGTCAGCCCTTGAGATCATGCTGCAAAATTGTATAAATCAAAATTTTAATTCCAACCCCAATAGAAAATAGTACCATCTACAAAGGCACTTAAGCATGAAATTAAAATCATAATACCTGTCCCAATTATCCGAAATGTCATCAGTTGTTCTCCAACTATTTCCTAACTTATCAGCCCACAGAGCAGGGTGCATGTCACCCCTATACCAACACATAGTTTTTTTAGCCGAAATTAAGAAAAACTAGTATGAGATACATCTATCAACACAAAAATAAATACGGACAAAATCAAGTTTACCATTCACAAAGAGAGAAAAAGATTGGACGGCCTGTCTTCATTAAGGCTCGAGTCATCGGTGGATATCTATTTAGGATTAAAAATTGATAAATTAGAAATTTCATTAAGGAGAAAGTAGGTCTGCGAGGATTAAAAACTGATAATTAGAAATTACATTAAGAAGATATTAGGCTTGCAACTAAAAAGCTGAAGAAATGGAAGAAAAAAGAGTACCGAACAGTTGGCTTCAAATCTTTATTATTACAATTATCGTACTTAAGATAATCAATACCCTGCAAATATATAGCAGACACCTACATTAGCATTCTCCACAAGTAAAATTTGGAACTCTATCACATATATTGTAAGAACAAAGGAACTCCTACTTAATTCTATTGCAGGTGTCCAACAAGAACAAGGAACTTCTATTGAGAATCGTATTCCTTTTTCCTTTTGCTCCTTGGCTTAATGTGCCAAGGAGTTGAATGCAATTTTCCATAGCAAATAGTATGATTTAGATTTATTTTAAGTTGAGTGGTTTTAGGAACAAAGCACAAAAAAACACAAGATTTGATATGGTTCAGAGATTATCCTACACCACATAAGTTATTTTTATTATTTCGAGAGTTATAATTACAAAAGATGAAGCCCGACTTATAGACAGAGATTAGGGTTACGACCAATTTAAGCCAAATCACTGAATCATGAGCATTAATAGTAAGGAATTATAATCAATCTCCACAATCTCTAACAAGTGGAAGTTGGACGTTGATCTTCTTTGTTGCATATGCCTAAACTGCATTAACAAAAATTCTAGGTTTATCAACCAGCCAAGTATCGCTGAGTAGAAAGCATTGATATCATGTCGACAACTGATCATAAAAATTTTGTCGATTTTTTTGTTTCTCTCTCATGTTGGGTAGTCAACCCTATTCTGATGCACATGATATGAGACAGAACAATGTTAAAGGGTGGTAGATGATTTACCCATTTTGCAAAGGTTTTGGCATCCTGTTCCTCATGTCCAAGTGAGCCTGGCATTTTATTGCTACAAGTCATTGTCCTGCCAATAAAAATAATAGGGCTAAGGTTATATTACTCCTGACTAATAACCAGAACAATGCTGGAAAAACAAAACATAATACACATAAAAATAAATTATGCCTTGAAAAAAAGAAAAGGACTAACCCGGCATCAGAATAGATCCCAAGCTTAAGGCCCTTGCTGTGAATATAATCCGCAAGAGCTTTTATTCCTGAAGGAAAGTTAGACTTCCCAGGAACAAGAAAACCCTGGAAACAAACAAACTAGCACTCTATTAAGAGTTCTGTTTCCTTCCTTCGTGATTTATAATGACAATGATCATAGTAAATCTCAAATTTGAAAAATAAATAAATAAATAAATGGAAGAATCATATATGTAGAAAGACAAAACCTTTGAATCGCGATGCAATTCTGCCCAGCAATCATCTGTTCAAATATCCATTCATATAATTGGTCAACTCTTGTAATTAACTAGCAAGAACAAACCATAGAAATTAACCATAGAGCATATATACCAATATTGACATAGTGATATCCAAGCTTTGCTAGCCCAGTCTTCACCAACGCATCCGCTATATATAACACAAACCAAGCAATCATTTCATCAGTTTCGAAAAAAAAAAAAGAAGAAGAAGAAGAAGCTCCTACGGGTCTTGGGGATGGATCAAGATGTTCACAGCCTTACTGGAGGTTGTTTCCATTACTCTCGTAACTAAATATATACAGAATAGTTGCATATAAATATTAACCTGTTTCTCTGATGACTTTCTCGTTAATATTACAGCCGAAATGATTCCAACTATTCCACCTGCATCAATGAAATATGGACAAAATGTGTCATCAATCGTAATGAAAGAAGAATATGAAGAACTTAACAATATATAATATAAACTGACCCCATCGGAGGAGTTAGGCCGAGGCCATTGGAGAGCAGACTCCTCTTGTTATGACCATCGACCACCATTCTTGAACCTCCGCAAGAGCCAATGCCACCGCATGCTAATATTGTTATCACTATTGCTACTAGCAACTTCATCTTCATCTCTCGCCAATCTCTTTGCCAATGTAATTCGGGATATTTCTTTATGATAAACTTAGTCAATACACAATCCTTATATAATGGATGCCATGGTGGTTGCCGTAAATTTCTCTCCTTTTTTACCTTTTCTACGTGCTTATCCACAAATAGACACTAAAATTAAGACATGATAATCTTAAACCAAATCTATAAGTACCATAATTAAAATATTAAGCCCCGCTTGGATATATATTGTATAAAAAATATATTTTATGTCTAAAATATTCAATTCATACAACTAACATGTCACAGAAAAATACAAAAATGACAATTGATAATTAAAGTGATAATTAAGCAATATGCTTAACTTGATTAAGTATTCCCTAGAATAGAGAGAACCAAACTATCCAATACGAAGAGAGAAGTGCTCGGGAAATTTTGCCTGCTCTCAACACTTTTTATAAGGAATGAAAAAGATTGGAAAAGAAAAAATATTTGATGTGGGAGAATTTTTTTTTTCCTATTGATTTCCTTTCTTTACCGGAATGAATGACTTTCCTTTTTTTGTTAGTGATTCCTTGAACCAATAAATTACTTTCATTTCTTACCTTTCTTACTATCTTAATTCCTAGAGTAGAAAGATACATTTGAAACATGTATACCGCATATTCTATGATACTTTGTA